>JASSRZ010000014.1:6687862-6730514 GCA_032164315.1 Malacoctenus gilli | reverse complement strand
TCGCCGCCCCCCCTCCCCCCCCCGGGTTCCTGACTGGACTCCTCTGTGTCGATCTCGAATCTAAAGGACAGCCTGGGTATCGCCGCGGGACGCGGAAAGCAGGTCAGTGGAAGAGGCGGAACGACAGCGCGGCGGTACACACCTGACATGGCGGCGAGTGCGGCGAGCGCCGCGCCGCCTTCCCCGCTCACAAAAGGACGATTTGCGCGAAATGAAGCAGAACTCAGCCAACACGCTGTACCTACAGCATACCAAAGCGCCTCTGTACAATACAGCTGGAGGCGCAACAGAATGACAAACACATGCGACAGCGATCCAGTCGGGGGGGGGGGGGCTTCTTTGGGGGCACAGCGATTCTGCTCGCTATGCTGAATTAGGAAATTAGGGGAAAAACACTGGTGTTGTGTGCAGATGTGAAGGGTCCTGTGTTGTTTCTTTCTTCTGGTAATTGCACAGCTTGAGTCCTCTTGCCCCCCCCCCCTCCCCTCACGTTCCCACATTCCCACCCCCCTCCTCTCCGGGATTATTGCTGAATACACACTCAGTCCCCTCCCCGCCCGTGGATCTTGTTGCGGAGCGCTACGTCCAATTGCGAACGGAATTACTCGGCTCTCTCATTGTGTGCACAGCTTTTCTTTTCTCCACATGCCCGAACCATATGCTGGTCCGACGGCGAGCTCTCAGAAGTGCACCCTTCAGTTCAATGGAGTCCTTGGCCCAGGGGCCACTTGAGTATATTTACCTTTAATCATGTCTAAGTGGGGGAGAAGGCTCACATGTTATTTGCTGATAATAGAGCTTCACTGCAGAAAAAGAAACAAGCGGGGGACTCAACATAACAACATTGTTTGGACATGAAAGCAAACTGCCTCGGCCACATCGATAACTGAACTTCAGAACAGAGGCATTACTCTAATCTGCTTTTACTTGGCTTTTTTTTTTATTGCATTTCACTCCAAAAAAAAAAAGATACAACAGAAACTGCAGCTGAATGGTGTTCCAGCTCTTTCTGTATGTGAGTCTCAAGAGGGGGGACAATTTCGGACCATATCTTCGCAACATCAACTCGTTGGTCGGTGCAGAGTTTTATTCAAAAACCTGCGGCGTGACTTGCGACTATGGGAGCACGTCTGGCTGTACATTCGAGTTTTTTTTCATCAACATGGGACCGAGGCTCTCGGCGTGTGATTTTCCTTATGGAATCCAATGGTCAATAAAACCAAATGAATGACTTTGAGGCCAGCACCCCTCTTCTCATTACAGAGGCCACCAAGATGGATTTGACATTTCCAATACGCTGAGTGACTCCAGGAAAAAAAGGACCCTCGGTGATTGAGGCCAGGACGCCGCACGGAGACGAAATATTAATTTTTCTAATAGCATTGTGTTCCTCAAAGAATAGCCGCGAGTGGGTTCACATTAAAGCCTCGCTTGCACGGACGAGGGAGAACTTTTGTTCCATTTATCGATACAGAATACTGTAAGAACAACACTTCTTTAAAATCTAATGCAGAATCGATGTGGGGAAGAAAAAAGGAGGAAAAAAAACATGGAAATTAACTTCTTACTCTGTCACTGGAGGCAGGCTCGATGCTTTATTTCATCACATATTTCCGACCACAAATTATTAACGCAACCCCCTCCAAGACCAGCCCCACTTGCTCTCGCTGGCACTTTGAGGAGTCAATATGTACTCATGATGAACAGGATTTGCGAGCGAACTCATAAATCTTTGGAGGCCACCCGCAAAAAAAGGCAAGCGCGATCTCATCCTTCAGTTTGCGGGGGTCCCTCCCTTCGCTGTGCCGCAACATAAGTATACCAGTGATGCAGAAGTGTCTGTGTGGTCACCCTGACTGCGAGACTAAATAAATAAACGTATGCTGTTTTTCCATTAACGCAGGATCCATAAATTGACGGAACATCCGGCGGTCCTGCTTTTGTCTGACAGCAGTCAATCACTTTCATTCCTCCCTTTTCACTTCAGAGGGTTTGCAGCCGGCCCCAAAGGGCCTCGGCAACTGTCAGCCGGGTACAATGTTGCAGCGGCGAAGCTCTTTGTTGTCCGTGTTAATGATTCCTTTGAAGGGAAGGCGCTCGCTCGCCATCAGTCACACATATGCTGTTTGTAACGACGTCTTTGTAATGCTGTTTAGCCGCCAGTGCTGTGGTCAGCGGGGTCCCACCGGGCCAGCGATGGGGGGTCGATCATTTCCTGTTCCTGCTCCACTGTGCCAGCGGTGCGTGGGACGTACAAATTAGCCGATGAATGGCAAACACGGCCGCCGCATGGGCGGAACGCACAATGGCCACCAACTGCAGCCCCATTGTGAGGCAGGACGCCGGGAGACGAGGGAAGCTGATATTAACTGGACTTCTTTTGACTTCCCGCCTGCTGTTCTCTTCCCTCCGCTTCTGCAATCCGTCAAACCCGTCCGTCCCATTCAAGCGGCTCGCATTTGAACCGATGATGTGGAGGGCGACACGTCGCACCAAGAAAGTACAGTTGGAGGCTCCGCGGGAGGTCTGAGCGGCGTGACCGAGAGGCGCAACTCGCAGGTGATTGATACCGGACGGGTGGGAGACGATAAGCCCCTGGGAGAGCGAGCAGCTGAGGGAGACGTCCTCGATCATCAGTTACACTAGATTAGGAAGTCGCACGCCGATGTAGCAACAAAGAGCAATCTGGGAGATCTCAATCGCAGAGGTCCGCCACGTTGGAGTGAAAGCCCATCTGTTCCAGCGGGCTCGCTTGTGCCATACATCACCACTCTCCCGGCCCATCACACCGGGATCGGAGCCGCCGGGGTTAAGAGGGGAGCCGGAGAAGAACACCTTCGGTCAAGAAAAACGAGATAAAAGGGTGCAGGACTCGCTGTTACACAAAACGTGTCACTGACAGAGACAAAAGGAGGAAAAAAGGAAATGCTTGCTTCCGTACAGAGAGAAGTTTTAAGGATAAAGTGAAACAAATGTTCAAACAAATTCAAAAAATTCCTAATTGATTGATTATATGTTTGCATTTGGTAAATTCCCAGTAATCTGATGTAAAAACGCTACATTTTCCTCTCTCCTTTCTTTTCCCAACATGACATTGCCAACTTTTCACAACAGCACAGTGTGCGAGTCGTCTCCAGCATAAATCCTTCAGGTCAAACCACAGCGGTTTGAAAGGTTCCTTCTATTTTTACATCACTTTCGACAGGATTTTTTCTTCACCCTCCCTTTTTTCTCGGCCGGTTAACGGTAGCGAGAAAACAGTAAATACGCCAAAGTGGGACGACGCGTGCCAAAGGTTCACGGCCCGGTTCGAACTCTCCACCTCGCGGCTGCGCGCACCTCAGGCTGCGGGGCGAGCAGTGTGTGCCCCAGATTCATAACATTTGACAGATGGAGTAAACCACCACGTCGGGCAAACACACACACACACACACACACACGTACGTACACACACCTCGCTCGGCTCCATAATGAGGGCATTTCCAAACATGCACTCCACGTGCACTCGGGTGCAGAGTATGGAATAAAATCAGCCGGAGAGTCGGAGAAAAACAACGTGGGGAATCGACACTTTGCTTTCCAGATCATTTTCTGTCGGATTGGAACGACAGGATGAAGAAACCCAACGGGAGAGAAAGCTCGTTTGTTTTCTTACCAACAACGGCTCCTCGACAAGCAAACAAACATACACGGGCGATATAAAATCATGGCTTATTAGTGCGATAAATTGTAGTGGCTTGTCCTGAATGCGACAATTAAGCGGGCTCACAATGTCGTCCCGGATACTTAACAGCTCGTTTTCTATTACTATTGCAATTGAGCTCATAAATATGGGGGAATGGAAGCAGCTTGCGACAAAACTCATTCATTTGGGAGGCGAATTTAGATTCCGTGTGTCGCAAACTTTATGAAGCGGGCCAAATTTAAAAAGGCACACATGGCCGCCGTTGGCAGCGAGCGCGCGCTCCCAGGGAGGCTGATTCTCGCCGCTGGTCACACAAAGCGCCGCGTCGATCCGCGGGTTTGTGTGGCTTGTGCGGAGTGACAAGCCTGAATGTGGGAGGTTAAAAGAAGTGCATCTCCAGGCTGATGTAATGGGGTTGTAACTGCGTCGGCTTTGATGACAGAACAACATCCCTCCTGGCAGCGTGTGCACGATAAAGGTGAGCCGGTGGGAGGAGGGAGACATGTACAAAAGGCTGCGTTGCGCTTATTTGACAAAAGGAAAGCAACGCATTTTGGTCGTTTGTCGATTCTCATAAGGCTGCGCCTCGAGACAACGACCCACAGTCTTGTTCGCCGAAACACGGACGTCAAAGTATCGATTGATTCATGTTTGAGACGCTTCGAAAACGATAGAAGTGAGTATTTATTTCCATTCACAGCTCGCTGCAATTGCGTTATTTCTGAAGTGTCAGGAAAAAGGGAACGCTGGTTAAAACAGTCTTAACGAAGAGCCTTCATAATTCATTATTCACACTTAATCGGATTTAATTCAATTTTCTGTGTTGGTTGGGAGCATTAAGTTTTCAGTTCAGACGGATTCCAATCGATAACTTTCTGAGTACATACGTATAAACAACTAAATTAATTTGGTCCATTCGTTTCAGTTTAGCTTTATTGTCTAGGAAGAAATTGCTGCGTGTTTTGAAATGAAAAAAAGCGCTTTTACAATAATGTTTGTGGTAAATTTGTTCAGACTTTTGTTGCTGAGGTGGGATCTACATTGGTTCTTGCCTATTTTGCACATTTCCTTGCTCTCGTTCGTGCCTCACATTTGCTTCTATGTCGCAACACGTGGGGAAGAAATGTTTCCTGGTGGGCTGAAAAATGTTTAAAATCTAAAAACTCGGAATAAATCAGACTGAAACAGGTCGCCGTCCAAATGCTGACAGACATATTTTTCATGTCAAGGATTTGAAACTTTTGAACCCGATTGGAAAAAAAAACCCTGAAAGTAGTTCCAGCGTTTACCTTCATCTCTTTTTCATGAGCGCCTAATTGACTCCCGGTAATCTACAACTTCCGGCATGCAAAACCTCGGGAGAGATCGGCGCGGAAGCATGAATCACGACCGTCTGGTTATCGATCGCTGCTCCTCATCGAAAAACAACTTAATGAACATTGGCCGAGGCGTCGCACAATGCATCAGCCTGTTCCGGCAGATAAGTGTTCTCGCGGATTGACAAGAGGACGGTGGACACCGGAGTCCGGTCGGGGCGGGATTCAAAGATTTATTGATCCCATCTCCAGATGAGGGACGCGAGAATAATGATGCTCGGGAAAGCTGGAGGAGCCGGGACGGCCCGAATCCTGGGGGGGGGGGTGTTGCGTGGGGACGTGGGGCCGCGGCGGCGGCTCGTGACTGAGGGTGGAAGTTGCAAAGCCAATTTGTGGAGTCCTACTCCCGAATCCATGGATGTCATCAGTATTGAGCAGCGCCGACTTCCACTGAGACGACTCAAGAAGGATCTGCGCGTCTTGACCGGGGGACGCGGAAAGCTCCCCTCGCAGCGCCGAGCGCTCATTAACAAGTGAAAGGGAACCTGAAATTGATGACCTTTGCAGCCACACAAATACACCTTCCCAGAGGAATGTGCAAAAATAAAGAAAAGGATGGGGGGGGGGGAATAAGCATCTTTACCTAACGGCTTCGCAGCGTGCGGCTCCCCCCGGCTCCAGCCCTAAAGGCCAGGAGAGTTATCCTCTGTTCCCTCTAAAGTACATTTTGTCCCAGTTTCCGCACCAGATGGGCACAGTTTTTAACTACTGATTATCACGGGCACAGCAAAAACGAGTGCAAAGGAAGTTGCAGAGCTCTCTCTCTCTCTCTCTCTCTCTCCTTCTCTCTTTGAAATTTGTACGATCGCGATGCTTCCTTTGCCGACTGATGACAGCATCAAGGTGGAAGATGGCGGCGACATCAGACGCCTTTTTCACGCGAGCCGTTTTCAGACGAGGATGTCGGGGGGGGGGCGGGAGTAATAATCACAGCGCCGCCGACTTGTCAAACTGTTGCGATTGATCTCCTCAATTCTGTCTGTCACATGAAGGTGACATTTACCGGTGCCCACTAATCCCCCCCCCCCTCCCCCCTCCGTCCAAAAAAAAAAGGGACATGGAGAACATGATCTGAGCGCTTCAATAATCCGCGCGACGCCGCTCGCATTTGCAACGAATCTATATCTCATTTGCTATGACGTGCCCTTTGTCTTGGTGTGTGCCTGAGCCGTGCAAAGGTCACACGGTGCAAAGCGGAGGGAACACAAGGAAATCATCAATGGCGGTCGATGCGCTGTGCAACCCCTGAGGGGCCAAATGGTTGTCATATTTAAATAGCAGTAGACAGCAATCAAAGCAGTCGGGGACTTGCCCCCCCCCCCGAAACCTGCAAGGTGGGTATTTGTGGGCTCCTCCCGTTCACATCAGTGAGCCTCTGTGTGCCCACTTCGATGGATTTCTGCGCGAAAGCCTCGAATAAAAAACAAAACCCTTCACGTCTGCTTTCGTTTCGCATTCGTTCTTCAATTACCGCATATCTCAAATGCGGAGCCAAATGAAACAACAAATGTATTCCATCCAAAACAATTAGCGAAGAGCATAAATAGGCTTTAATTAATACCCTCAAGGAAGAGGCACTGCTGTTTGTGCGCGACACGCCAAGTTCACTGACCAGCGCTCCTGCCGAGGCTGCTGCTGCTGCTGAGACCTCATCACTTTTCAATTACCAAGGGGGTATTACGTTGCATTGAATCATTTTATTCGGGCCCGTCTCGGCGTAAAGCCGTTCCTCTAAAGAGAGAAGCGGCTCGTCGACGGGATCCGGGAAGACACGCTCGGAAGAAGAAAAAAAAAGAGGCCAAACCGAAGTACGGCGAGTACGGCAGCACGCGGGTGGGGCGTGTGGGTTGGTGGGTGGCGCGAGCGCGGCGGTATCTGAGGCCGACAACAAAACACCGGCATCTCTCCGCTAAACCGCCGGCATCTTCTCCGGTCGGGCAGATCAAAGACGCATGCGCTCGCAAACTCTTATCGACACACAAAAGCACCAGTGCAGCGCTGTGGAGAACTGGCTTGTAAAGGGGATTGCTGCTTTTCAGAGGGCAGAACGGGGGGAGAGAAGAAGAAGAAGAAGACGAAGAAGAAGAAGAAGAAGAAGAAAAAGCCAAATAATTGTCAATACAAACATGTGGCGGTGGGAGATATCAGAGGAGGGGGAACGGCTCGCATTGCGCTCGCCTTCGCTCTCCTCCCAAATCCTCAAGGGTGAGAGGATACTTTGCTGCTTCCACCCAAACTCCACCGCTGAGCGCTTTAAGTGAATGAATGTTGACAAGTGGCGTTCGCAGAGAAACAGCTCGGAGGCTGCGGCTCAACGAAACCTCTGAAAGCACCTCCGGGACAAGAAAAACCACCCCCGAAAAAAAAGGCGATTACTTTCCTTTTCTTGCTCCTTTCTTTTTACAACATAATTAGGAATCGATAATTAGTGGTTGTCTGTGAACCCCGGATTCAACACAAAGCACACAGATATAATAGGGGCTAATTAGAATAGAGGAAAAATTACAGCATTGCGAATGCATTTTTCCTGTTCAATTCTCAAGAGGAAAATTAGTGTAGGCACGGGCATTAGTGTAACACTAAATTAGACGAACAAATAACAAATACTGGCTGTTTGAAGAATTTATCTCTCTCTTCCTTCCGTCTTCGAGTCCGACTCTGCGTCGGTTGTTAACTTGCGCCGCCGCCGCCGCGGCTGCCGGCGCACAAAGCCTTCGTCTGGATGGTGTCACCCCCGGAGGATCCGCCGTCCCCGCCTCTAATTGACTGTCACTCACGCGGTCAACTTAACACTCGGGTTCCTGCGGAATCTTTTATGATATTCCTGACAACAAATCAATAAACACGAGCCGTCGGAGAGATTTCCTGTTATTAACGGGAGCTGTCAATCTGTCTCTTTCACCAGTCGGCCCGGTTGGCGCTTCTTCCCGCTGGCACCGACAATGCCGCGCTCCTCCGGGCCAAATTCCCAACTTCTCATCGCGTCACAAAATAATAATTGAGGAGCTACTTAAGGGAGATCAAAGTTAGTTTGTTGTCCTGAGCGTTTCACTCCATCAGACATCTTCTCCATTCTGCGCTTTCGAGCGCCATAAATCATCTCGGCGAGACGAGAGAGGTTAAAAATGCATCAGACTAATCCCAGCCAATACAGCGCCGATGTCTGGGCCGAGTATTGATGAAAATAACATTTGCATCAGAGTAAACAACAGCCTCTGGGATGGAATAGAAGCAGCAAAGTGATGTTGAGGAATAATCGCCGCTCACGGATCCATCGTTATTTCATCCTCCACTGTACGAACGTTCCCAACACGCGTTCCTTCGGATCGAACGGAAAACTCACCGGCCTCGCGTCAGGTTTTTCGCTCGCGGGGAGGCCAGACTCGACGACGCATTGTCTCAATGCGGGACGGACAAGAACGGCTGCGATGATCAAATGAACGCCCGCGGGCTGCGTTCGCTCTAATGACAAGCTGTTACTAATGTTAACTATGCCTTATTTCTCCCCGCGAACGGCGGCGGCGGCAGGAAGAACGTGTCCACAGGCGCCCTGTGTCAGCCGCCTGACCTACTTTATTCTCTGTAAGGTCTTGCAGCTCCCTCAAGATACCCCCCCCCGCCGCCCCGCACAACAAAGACACCATTTTGTCTTCATTAGATCCAGAAAATGTCACTTGCGCGGAGAGCGCCTCCAAATTATATTAGCGATGTTTACAATGTGTTTACTCGCCTTAATTCCGAATCAGCCGCAGAAATAAACAAATGAGGGCTGATGAAACGAGCGCCGGCTAATGAGTGGCGCTGCCTGCGAGACGGAGGTAAAGCCTCGTGTTGGGACTACCTGCGTGTGCGGGGGGGGGGGCAGGGAGCTGGAGGCCCCTGCGAGATGTTTCCGCTGACGTGCCGGATCCCCCCCTTTGTCGCTCCCCGTCCCCATTAGCAGTCGCACGACGCAGCTGCGGCTTTTAATCATTAATACTCCTCATATTAAATACATTTACAAACCGTGATCAATGGCGGCGCTTTAATTACCGCTAATAACTGACCATCTGCCTGGCGGCGAAGGGGGCAACGAGACGGACCCCCGCACGCCGCAGCCAGGGGCCGCGAGAGGCGCGCGTTAATTAGAAAGTCACATTAAAGTGGCCCGCGCATGCCGAGGGAGCGAGGGAACGCCGTCTGACCCCCGGAGAGCTTGTGGGGGGGGGGACAGAGAAACAGGAAGGTCCTCCGAAAGCAACGCATCAGGGATCATGTTTGCTTAGCGCAGATGTAACTCCTTTGTAAATTATACATGTTTTCGTCGTCGTCTTCTTGTTTTTTTTTTCCTCTGCTTCGTGGTTCCAGCATCACGTTTCGCTGCGAAACAACTTGCGACAAACACACCAAAGCCCTTCCAGCTCCGATGACACGGATCGTCTCTGCCGCTGCACTCTAACCTCTCTGAGGGCTGTTGTCATTTTTGTGTAAAGCGAGCGATTCCTCCAGCTCCGTTTCTGGCTTGGAAACGTCTCAAAGCACGGTTGTGTGTCAACTGAAGGCTTGTGCAGAGGCAGCGCTGACTGTGTGCCCGCCGCTCCGTCTACTGTATATAGCAGGTACAGTGCGAGGAAGAGTGCTATGCAGGGGTGAGGAGAGGAGGAGGAAAGTGGGTTTTTTCATCCAAGTAAAAGACAGAAAAGGGTGAAATTAATACTCCAAAATTTGAGGTTTTACCTGATTTTACACGGTGACTCTTTGACTCTTTGGCAGATTTCTAATCACCTTGACTGGATTTTTTAAACCACAAAGCAGAGGAGAAAAATGACAGCTCTGGTTCACCAGAGTTCCAAACATTTTGTAAGAAAATCACAGGAGTACTGCGAGAAATTCTTCAGGATAGCCAGGGAAAAAGGGGACAAACTTGGCATTCCTGCAGACTCACAATCAGAAAAAGTCTGAAAAGAACTGCAGTCAGAAGAGAGTCAACCAAGGATGCTTCACCAGCATCTTGCTGGGATTTAACTACGTTCAGATTGTCTCTCTCAGTTCTGTGTGTTCCTCTAATAACACCAGGCCGACTGCTGACGTGGAGGTCAGGCCGTCGCGGGGTCACGCCGCGAGCGAGCGCGATCACGCATGTTTGCTGGAGCTCAGGCGGTGAGACGCATTCCGAGCCGCTTTCATCAAACCGAGGGCGCTGGGTGGGAGACTGCTCGTCTAGGTTTGCAGCAGTGTGCTGTAATTACCTTGTCTAAACACTACTGTAACGACCATAACACCCATCTGCACAAACACTTTGGACCGGTTCACAAGTCCAGAGCCGAGGGAGACGTAATGATGTTGTTTACTTCTGCTCTCTCTCTCTCTCTCTCTCTCTGTCTCTGTCTCTCTCTCTTGCTCCTACCCGACTGCTGCTCATTTAGCTTTCTGTCTCCAATCCTCCTCGCATGCACAGTCGCTCCCTTTACATTTTCCTCCCCTATTTTCAAACATTTGAGTGGAAGACAGCAGCTACGGCTCCATCAGGATGGAAAAAAAGGGGGCTGGAGCAGCAGGGGGGGTGGGGGGGGACACGCCAGAGGGTGCGTTTCTGAAAACGTCTTAACGACTAAGGCCAGATTGGGCTCAGGGGGGGAAAGAGATGGTTGCTCTTTGAAAGCCTCCACTGTGTCTGGAGATGTGGTCCTCACGGCTGTGGAGCTTGTTATCCACTGGAAAAAAAAAAAACAAGTCGGATGGGGGCTACATGCCTCTTTCCGAGCCCACGCACACTTCTGCTTGAATGGACTCTGTTCGTCCTCCCATGTCACTTCCAGCAGAAAAACGGGAATAGACTCACGTTGGAAAGAAAAAACCACACACAGCCGCACATTCATTAGTTCTTCCTCGTTTTGACGCACGATCTCTTTTCAACCCTCGAGTACCTCAAACACTCGAGTCACCTCTTCGATAAAGAGGCATCCCTTCTTCTTCCAAGGAACTCCAACCGTCCTAATTATTTCTGTCTGTGTGAAGGAGCGAAAGCGTTTTGTTGACACTCGCTATTAGCAGCTATTAATTTTGAACTTTTGAACTCATCCGACTTGAATGCTGCGAATTCCACATGGATGTTTTGGGTTTTTTTAAAAGCCGTTCCATAGTGAGAAATTACACGAGGCTGCGCTCGACATCATGTATTTCGCGTGCCAAGTTTTTTTGGATTCCCGCAACAGAAGTGCATTCAAACAAGCCAGGAGAGGGTTTGAGCGCTGATGACGCTGATGAGGATTCGAAATACTGGAAGGAGCATCCAGACCCTGACATTTAGCGGCGGTACACACTTCTTTTTCGCCAAAACCGATTTGATTTTTTTCCCCTTTCTCGCTTCTCGCAGGACTGAAAACAAACCACTGACCTGGACGGAGGGACTCTGTCCGCAATTACGCCGATTCCCTCGCAGATAATTGTCTTTGCGACTGCACAGCGAGAGGAGGGAGGGAATCTGGGACACCTCCTGAGGAAACCGACGGCACGGATCCTCTGGCACGTACACAACGCGCAGACATTCATCCCTTTGCCACCTTTCCTGCTTGAAATATGGCTTCGGAAACAAATGTGCATACCTGGAGGTCCCACTGATGTGAAAATCACACGTTGCTGGGGTGATATTTTTAGAGCCCTGCTCCTCGGCTGGGCCCGACACAGAGGGATCTCTGAGTGATTGCCCATCTAAATAATGCAAAGTGTGTTCTCCCGCGCACCCGAGAGGCCGCAGATGCAGAATGACTCGGATGACAGGGAACAGCTGATGAGACGCTTCGCCACAAAAGACTTTCCATGTTTCCTCTCTCCGCAGAGTTACACTTAGTGGTCCCCGAGCGAGGTGTTTAGGTGGTCCGTCCGTTACACGCGGAAACGAGCTCGAAACCATATGTCGGGAACCGTTTGCGCGCGCAGCTAATGCTCACTTTTATTCGAAGCTTAATGCATCTCAAGCAGAAAAACAGCCGCACGGATCCGCACGTGCGTTTGTTTAATGTCCGTTTTTAATTGCCAAGCCAAAAACAAACTCTCACTTCTAACATTTCTTTTCCACAGCATAATTTTCAATGTTTTGAGGGAGAAAAAAGTAAGGAGGAATAAGAAGCTTCATCCATACAGGGGGAGATTGAAACCAGTCGAATCAAACTCTCAGCTCCAATCTTCGTTTGTCCGTTAAAAAAAACAGACAAGCTCCCCGCTGTGGCGGCTGCACGAATCAAAGAGAGCATTTTTCAAGTGCGATTAATCGCAGGATATCGCGCACGAGGTCTGGATTTCTAAATAACCTTCGAAGGACACGAGATTACGCAGATGCAACAGTGGAAAAAGTGTTTCGTTTCGGGATGCAGCTTCCTGCAGTCGTTCAGGTGTTTCACCGCTGCATTGACGTCGTAACTACCACGAGAACCAGCGAAGGGGAGAGAAGAAGCCGCTCGATAATCATTGACTTTAACATTCACATGAAACACTGAAGTGCACAGCAACTGTTTGCCAGGTGAAGAGACTCCATGCACACGAATGCAATCGTGTGAAGAGCCGTTTTACCACAACGCGGGCTTTATTTCGACCCCGGGACCGTGACACCGGGAGCCTGTTTCGAGGCGATGCTGTTGAGAGACTTCGGCGAGGCGCTCCGAAGAGAAAGCTGTAAGTTGACGGCACTTAATGAATCTTTAATGTTTTGCATTAGTTCTCGTGAAAAGGGGGAAATTGCTGCACTAACTTATGATCCCGACGCTAAACTAGTAAGGTCGGGCCCCCGCCTGCACCGATTCGCGCCGAAGGTTGCCCAAAATAATGGTTTGGAGATCTTGCAGGACAGCGCGAGTACGCGCCCTGGCTGAACAGCCCCCCCACCCCACCCCTGCTGCAGTCATCAGTGATTACCTGATGACGGGGGGGGGGGGGCTGAAAACTAAAGTTCGCCGGATAGAGTTCCTGTTCAAACAGTCTGAAATAAAGTCGAATGAAAGAGAAACAACATCATTCTGGTGGTTTGGAGCTCATTAGCATTTACATAATTTTCACAGGTCACGCGCAAAGCAAACAGAGAGGAAGAGGAACACAAGCGCGGCTGCAGAGCGGCCCCCGCTTTCAACAAGCATGTAGCTCGGAGGAAAAACCCCAACACCCTCCCGATATTTTCCCCGGGGGAGGAAGCCCGACGAGCGTTTTTCACCGGGGGAGGGGGGGCGAGGGGAAGGATTAAGTTCGGCCGTGAGAGGAAGCGGAGGGAGGCTGTGTCTCCGAGCTGCCACAAACAATGTACTCTGACATGACGGACCTCATGCTATGCACGCCCAACCTGAGTGCCCATTACGCCCCCCTCCCCACACACACACACACACACGCAGGCCTGTCAGGAAACTCAGTATCTAAAAACAAACCGGCACATCAGGACCGACTGGCAAGCCGATCGCATTTCTAAACTCTGCATACGATTGGATAAATACGGTTTAAAAACAAAACACGCGTATCTATCAAGAAGAAACACGCACACACACAAAAAATGTTTTTCCTTCTAAAAAATCATCATCATTGGAAAAATATTTTCCCTGTGCGTAGAAGAAACGTTTTAAAAGTCACGCAAATGAGCCCGAGTGAAAGATGTCACTCACAATTTCCACTCACAATTACTCAGCGCCGCCTCGCTCCACACACACAACAATTTGAGCATTCGGTACGGCGAGTACGCGCGAGTCGCTTCTCTCCTGGGAGACGCTGTTTATGTTAAAGTGAAAATATCTGTACAGCTCTGATTTTTAAACAGCAGCTCGCCAGGGACCGGCATCGGGAAGTGGGGGAAAGAAAGAGGAAAAAAACGAGCAACCTGCAGCGACGGTTGTAAGCAACATTTGAACCAAACCGAAATGAAAGTCGGGGCGACGATTCTTTGATTCGTTCCCCGACAGAAAAACCTGCGTCGCCGGGACGGATGTGATCTTTTCGGTACTCACTCAATCAGGTTTGTTTTGGGTTTTTTTTTCTCCCCCCCTTCTCATTAGCAAAGTATAAAGACTGATCACATCAGCACACTGGCAGATGACAAAAATTCAAAATTGGCTTGCTGTGATTACAGTTTGCTGCAATTATTGAAAACATGAAGCGGGATTCAACAAACTGGAAACTCAATCAAAATAAACCGAAAATTTTGGCACCTGATCATCGCTGGTGTTTTGTGTTGCCTTTGTATTTACATGATTGCGACTTATTTGTTTTTTTTTGTTTTATGACAATTACATACGCCCTGTGCAACAGTTATACCGTTAAAACAGAGACAATTTTTGGTGCCTTTAGTCAAAGCGTACTGCTGATTTTACTCTACTTTTCATCATATATTGACAATTTGGCTGTCAGAACAAACTGTTTTTTGTTGACAGCTACAGTCTGATCACGTATATTGGACTGACATTAACTGAACTGGCACTTTTGTAAGAAACTTCTCGCGATTCACTTGGACACGTTTTCCATCGCGCTCGAGTGTCGCAACACGAATCTTTTACGTGACAGACTCTTCAAAGCGACGGTGCGCCTGCTGTTCCTTCTACCTGCCTGGATTTCACCTCGCTGACTGACATTTGAAAATGCGTAAAGTCGCTATTGTCGTCTAAAAAAGAAGGAAATTGCAGGGTTGTAGGTAGATGAGTGAAGATCTGACACATTTGTTGATTTTACTCGCCGACGATTCGCGCGCGCTTCGCATTTTTGAGCTCGACTCGGCTCACTCGAGACCGGAGTCGAGGAGGTACTAAAAAGTACCCGGCGTCACTTCATGGAAATGCCTGAAAACCGAGCTGAGTGGGTGCTAATTGAAAGAAAGGGCCCATAAGCCGTGAAGCTGCTCCAGGATTCCTGAGGCTTCATCACAACACAAAGAGCAGGGTGGGTATTTTTGCTGTTATTACATCATCTGTTTATTCAAATATATGCGTTTCTTTCCCTCTCCCTCATCTGTGGTCACTGATAATGTTGCCAGTTATGACGTGGGCAGCGATTAGAATTAGGAAAGAAAAAAAAAAGAAGAAATCACTTAAAGCTTTTGCGCCGCATAACCTTTTACTTCACAAAAATAAGAGTTCATTGTCGTCTTGCAGCCAAGTAAGCATGGTGGGATAATCCATTCCGATGCATGTGAGAAAAAGATTAAATAATGCAGTCAAAGATGCCGCCAACACAATACAACTGAATGCTTCTCTCCCCGTTTTTGCCTCTCTTCATTGTGCACTCAGCGTAAACCTTGGTGTGGATTATCCTTGTCTTAAAGCAGTAATGCACATCCAAGTCAGACTGGGAACAACAAACAGCCAATAAAAGAAAGAGGAAATGTTAAAAGATGGAGAGGAAAAAAAAAAAAGAGGATGTAAAAAAGGATTTTACATCGTGTGCGTCGTCTGAACCCCGGCTTCACGTGCGTCCCAGGCAGGCTCGACAGGAAATGAGTGAAAGCAGGAAATGTCAGCGAGACGCCGGCGTATGTTGTGCATACGGCGCCCTGGAAGCCAGGTGAGCACAACATCCTAATGCCCAAGGGGGGGGGGGGAGAACAGAAGGGGGAGAAAGGGAGCCTCGATATATCTGCGAGCCACATTGTGCAGCGACACAGCGGCACGTGGTCGCGGGCACGCCAACAATGGAGAGACATGAAAGATAAAGCACAAAGTAATTAAAATTCGGAGGAAATATAAATATCAAAAGCGGAGCTGTCAGAACAGAGTCTGGCTGCCGACGGAGGAACCCGAAAAAAACCAAAAAGGAAAACCGTCGGGCCGTGCTGGCAAGAGTTGACAACCCTGGTGGAGCTTCACATTTGGACGTGTGGAAAAGGAGGCTGTGTGTAAGTGTGCGCGAGAGTGTGTGTGTGTTTTGTGTGGAGAGGGGGTGCTTTGTGCTGTCAAAGCTGTGGAAGCCTGGGATGGAGGAAGGGGGGGGGAAAGGGAGCATGTAACCACTGCCAGCAGATAATGTCACTCAGTCTTTGTATTTAGAAACGGTGGCTTCAATGCGGAATATAATATATATGAATCTACTGCATGAAAAGCTCCGAAAGAGAAGCGCTCGTGACCGTCCATTATGCGTCTTCTCCATAATGAGTCAAGGACAAACAGGCCACTTGATGAATTCACCTTGCATGAAATATCCTGGTTTATTTCGAGTAAACTTCTCAGACCACTTTTTACAGCCACAGTTTATCCCTGCTAATCAAAGGGACGTGGGGAATGCAACTGAGGTGGCGTTGGGACAGGAAATGCAGATTCCAAGCAGAGATTCCTGTGAGAAAAAAGAGCTGCGCCGTGCTGAGGAGTGATTTCCCAGCAGCACCGAGGTCAGTCCACGTCTCGCAGCTTTGATTTAGCTCGGTTTGTTTTGACACGGGTGGTGGCGGTGGTGGTTAGTGGAGGGGGGGCTAACACAAGACTAAAAGTGAGTGCCAGAGTTTAAAGAGGAACCATAAACTATCTAAAAAAGAATTTATCGCCGTATACTTCCAGGCTCAAGAAAAAAAAACACACACGCAGGGCCAAAACCATATTGGCTTGGATGTCACGGCCATCTGTTACTCAAACAGCTGATAAATTTCATTTCAACTGGACACAACCTGCGCGCGAGCACAGGAGGCAGCAGGCGCCGCCGCCGCCGCCCCGGATAACGCCGAGCAGAGTTTGGCTCTTTTATTTTGTCTCTCGTTGCAACAGCAAAACAACAAATGGATCAAGACGAGAAAATCCTCTCTTTTTTTTCCTCTTACACCTGCGAGATCAAGAGCGGATCTTCCCTTGAACTGGACTGACACCATATTCCTCTTCATAATCAGAGGTGGGGGTCACTGGGATAGTGCCGCGCTCAAAAAACACAAAGAAAAACCGTCCGTGCTTCGGCTTTCATCGAGTTTCTTTATGAAAGAGTCGAAAAAAAAAGAGGAGGGGGGGGGACCAAGAGAACTCGAGGTACTGAAGGAGGACGATACGAAGAAACACACTTTAAAAGAAAAGGCAGGTTGGACTTTTAATTCAGAGAAATTACCATTTTGAAAGTGTTGAATGATGTTTATTCAGAGAGGCTGCAAGAGATGCTCGAGAGTGAAACAGCTCTCTGAAAAATAAGCATTAATAGTTCATAGTCAATTTACAGAGTGGATGGAAGGAAAAGACCAGTGTTTTGCCTTCTCAAAGTATCACTCCTCTTCACTTCTCTTGTCGACATTTTCTCAGAGGAGCTCAATGGGCAGATCAGGGGCTGGGAGGGACCTGACATCACTTCAAGGACTTCTTCCTCTTCCTCATAGCTTCAAATATAATTGGCTGCTCGTCTGGCATTGCTGTCCTCTTTTGCAGGGGAAGGAAAAAAAGTGGAGCCATTCAGACAACAACCTGATGGCACGAAAGCTAAGGTTAAGCATGTTCTTCAAAATAAAAGCACGACGGCGTTTCTCTCGAGTCCAGCGAGTCTCTTAAAGTCTCTGAAGTCCCTTTTTTTAACGTTGACAACCGCAAGCGGACCCCCCGTGATGTTGGAAAGAATGATAGACGACATAGAATAGCCTCCTATAGATCTGCAGAAATATAGGGTCTGGAGAGAGCGCTCGACCAAGATAAAGGTCCAGAGTATTTCACAGCGACGCATCGAGTGGAAAAATCCTGTTTTCCCCGGACTCCGGGTTCTCCTGTGGCCCTTGGCAGCCAAATAGCGACAGGCGGTTATGCATGCGGCCTCCCGCAGCGCGAGCATCCATTATGGATGCTCTCGACGTATGCGGGTGCGGCGGCGGCGGCGTCTTGCGAGCCAAAGAGCACCGGCCCAGGTGCGGCCGCCGAAACGCGGCTTCCCGTGTATTTAACGGCGAGGGTCGCTTCCAGAGAGGGGCGCCCATCGCATCGCCTAAATAAAACAGAAAACGAGTGCTGAGAAGGTAATTGAGCTGCCATGTACGCTCATCGTCACTGTCACAGGCGCGAGCAGGTGCCCCAAAGTAGCAAAGAGATGGCCATTTCTTCCCTCCTTTATGAAAATTAATCGTTTCACAGCCATAGTAAATGACATGCCACATTTGTTTATGGGCGTCGGGAGGAACGACGGCGAAGAAAACAGGTACGGGGGAGGTGGGAGTGGAGCCGCTGACCCCTGCGAGTGGCACACTGCATTTGCATTCGTTAGCTCAATCAGGGAGCCTTCCTAACTCTCTCCATCATAAATGATAGATGACTGAGGTGGCTGAATAGCCAGCCAGATCGCTGAGGCCCACAGAATAGATATGTTTTTTCGCCTATAAATTATTCATGTGACTTTCATGCTGGAAAAACAACATCTGATTGGTTCCTCAAGAGTCGCTGGGATAAAGATTATGCAAATGTTGATCACCCATAATTGAGCATAATTGCATTGCATATGTTTGTGAAGCTCTTAACAGTCATTACTTCTCCCTCAAAATTTGTTCAAGTACACATGCGGGGTGAGTCATTCGTCGACACCTGTTCGAGGGACAAGCGGTGGAGGCGGGAGGGGGGGGGGGGCTGGAGCAGCCGCGAACCCGGCAGATGACATCTTTGTCCAGGTCTCTCCTGCAAGCGGCACATGCATGAAGGGGGGAAAAAAGGTGGGGGTGAGGGGGGGGGTCTTGGCGTTCCGAGGAAACAATAGGGATCATGAATGTTTCAGAAGAATGTAATTGGGCCCCTTTGAAGTGCCGCCGCGGTTGCCGTGTCCTCTCTGTCAACTGTCATCCTCCCGCCCAAGGCTCTCCCGACAAAAGCGGGTTCCAGTCAGGCTGTGAAGTTCGGCACAGGCGCCACAGTGTGACAGCAACTCAATTACTATGATAGCAGCCATAATCAACGGGGCTGCGGGGAATATCGGCATCTGTTCAGGCACAGGCGGACGGGCCACCGCCGTCAAAACCGGAGCGTCCGCCGCGCAGGTTCCAGCAATTACAGCCAATAATTTGACTTATTTGGCTCGTTCGGGACGGCTCGTGGCGGAGGGACTGCGCGCCGGCCGCCAGATTACCGATAATTGTGACGACACTCTGTACAGATTCGGATTATTCCCACAATATTGTTGCAATCATCCGTAATCTAACTTCTGAGAAGGGTCGGTTACCAAAGGAGCCCAAAAAAACCAACGGTACCACTCGCCTGTCACCGACTTCAGCCTCACTGCCTCGGTTACAGTGCGATCAATAGTCTTAATATAGAACTAAACAATGACACTAAGCCTCGGCTGTTGAATCCCTGTGCACACTGGGAGGACATGGCCCGAGGTGGCAAAACAAGGCATAAAAACACAGCGCCAATCAATGGCTGCACTCCTCATTCAGAGAGGGCCGCGTCTTCCTGCCCTGGAAGGACGAACGACTGAGCTAAAAGCTAACAAGGTCAGAGATTTAGTCACGTTTGCGTCTTATTAAAGGTTAATTGAGACGCAGGGAACAGTGTAAGAAATTGAATTGTCAGATTTTTCCCCACGCAGTGGAACATTTCTCCTATTGAAAATGCAAAGAAGCAATTCTTTGAAGTGTCCCTATTAGCATTACAAACATTTGGCGTTCTCGGAAAAGAAAGGGAAAAAAAAAACGAGTCAGAAAAAGAGCGAGTTGTTTCTTCTGGTGGAGTTTTGTGCAGTCTCAGATTCTGCAGCGGCGGATCCCTCCTACAAAAACGAGGCATTACGGTGAGACTTCACCTTCCCCGTACGGTGTCACATTCAGGTGCAGGTTTTTTGATGATGAAAAAGGCACCATCCCCCCCCTGAAGACTATATTTCCTCGGATTTAGAGGAGATAAGAGCCACCGAACCCCCATACATATTCAAAAAAAGAAGAAAAAAGAGCAACGTCCTTCCTCGGTTGGCTTTGTTGAGCACTGGTGTGCATCCATAGGATGTCCCAGCAGCAGCAGCGAATCACTGCCAGTTCACAAAACAGAAGCTGTTTAACAATATGTTAAACTCCCCGTGAACAAGCGCGTGTTCAAGGAGCGGGAGGCTGAAAAGGTACGGGTCCCTTGACAAAATGGGATCCAAACTGCCGCCTAACTAGGCTATCGAGCAGCCCGGGGAGATTTATGATTTTATCATTAGGGGTATGCAGGATACATTTGATATACATAGCCTGTCTGCTGTGATGTAGCTGCTGCTTTTTGCACCCAGAACAGAGAGAGAGCGAGCGAGCGAGAGATAAAAACGCAGGTTTCATGCCACAGTGGCTCCGTGACAAAAAGCTTCTTAAAACCAAATACGTGTTCATTCTCGGCGCCTTCCAAAGGGGGGAGAATGAGACAGCGTATAATCAAAAGAACACCTCGCGCAAACAAGCCGACAGGACTTGCCGCGGCGCTCTTCCCCTTTACTAACTTTTGATCAAAACAAATAGTCTATCGTGAAAGCGTGGGGAACGGCGACGCAGCCAAACAATGGCGCGGAATTGGTGCAAAACCTATTATGAGACGTCTAATCAGAGAGAAAAAGTCGCATGACATTTACAGCCCATTGCCTGCTTAGACAAATGATAGTGCAGATGCATGGAAAATTAGAGTAATAGTGCGATTTAGTTTTTGGAACAATGTGTGGGTTTTTTTTTTTGCAACAGCGTGAAATAATGTCGGGGGGGGGCGGGCGTAGCACATTCAGTGTCGAGAAAGACAAAAAAAACCCCTCCCACCAGAATTAATATGCAAGACTGGAGCGGCGCAGGCCCACGTTCTGATTCTTCCTTTTATTTTTTTCCTCATGAGTCCTTTTGAAGCGCCGAGTAAAAATAAAAAAACCTCCTGCTCACTGTTGACAATGGCGCAGCTGCTTTGGCTGAATGGGGGGACGGAGATCCAGAGCGATCGCGTCCATATGAGGGACAGTCTCCGTCAGTCGCCGGAGCGTCGGGCTGTAAAACGATCCGTCTGCGGCAGCTCACGTTCACCTCCAATCAGCCGTGAAGACATAACATTTCTTAGGTGGGGGGGGGTCAGCACTGACCACCTGTCACAGCCAAGCGAGCGGCTAATGAAAGGTCAGGCCGACTCACCTCATCGGTCCGCCGAGACGCGCGCATCGTAATCAAGATGTAATGTTGGAGAAATAAAGGAGCATTTCCGCGATATTTATGAGCGCGTTTGCTCGCTCGCGGCCTCATTGGAGGACATATGTGGACTGCCGGGTCACGGCGACGCCGTCCTATTCTTGGAGACACATTCGGCGGCGTCACACTTGTTTAGATGATGAATCTCTCTCTTTTTTTTCCCCTTTTTCCAAGGCTTCCTGTAAAGTGCTGCTACTGAGGACTTTCTCATGCATTGATAATCCAATGGCCCTTCAATGATTCAGCGAGCACGGAGGAGGGAGGCAGCCAGGAGCTCCGCTTCTCCGGGGCCTTTTAAAAATTTCAGCAAACTAAAGCGGGAGCTCGGCGCAGCCGGGGACTCGGGGCCGCAGACGGCCGCCGCCTGCGCCTCGGCAACCCGACCGCTCCGAAGCCGGCTGCGGGAGCCCGAAGCGGCTCTCTGACGAGCAACGCGCGGACCTCCGGGTGGAGTCAGCGAGCGCACGTCGTACGATACGCGGAGATCTCCGGCTTCCTTTGGACGGAGGCTGAAATAAATAGTTACGTAAGATTTTTCATGAGATTCGAGATGAAAATCCAGCCATGATTTAATAAATCATACTTCACAGTGCTCTCTGACAGCCAGAGACGTCCGGCGTGGTTCAGCTTTTTGATCATTCAGTCAAATCTTTCCAAAGTTGCTGCGTTTGAGTGATGCGCCGAGTAACTGCAGTGGACGTGTCGGGGTTCAAATGTTGCTTCATCGCTTAAATTAGCAGCAAACGCTGACTTTGGAAGAGGGAAATAAAAAGAGGCTGCCACTAATTAAAGGGCTCCTGATAAGTGAACAACAATCGGTCGGCTGTTTCGGGAGATTGTGTTTCATACGGTTTCGACTGCCAAGGTTATTCTCGCGCTGTAATTGAGCCGAGCTTTCAAGAGTGTCTTCCATTTTTTTTTCACGATGTACTGGGACAGGTTAGACTTCAGAGGAGCCCCCCCAGCCATTCCAGGAGAGTCGGGCACGACGACCGGGAGCCCGATCAGAAAACGTGCCATCGTGGGACATCTCGGCGAAAATAATGGCAGCCCAACACCAATTAATCAGGCACTTGTTTACCATTCTGGAGGCTCGGCGTATTCATTAGTCTGCCGACGCCGCGCTCTATGGGGCTGCAGACATCCGCAGGAGAGGAGATCCATCTCCACGCCGCGGGTGACATCCCGAGATTTACGAGCCAGTGTGAGCCGCACGCCACATTTCCCATCCCCGTAAGACAATAAACGCTTCATTATGATTTCAAATGGCTCCTTTTGTTTCTGGTAACGAACGACGGTAGGCGGCGGCGGCGGCAGCGGCGGGGAGAATACCGCCCCGGACTGTCCGATCGCGGCACACAGCATATCCTCCCCCCCCGAAAACGCGATAGCGAGGATGTGCGTCCACGTGGAGGTGAGCGGCAGAATGCAGACTTCTATCCCACAGCAGCTAAACAATGACTATTCCTGTCGTCGTCCCGCCCGCTATTCAAAACACGGCGGCGTTCTTTGAATGAGACACGAGCCAACGGTAATTAATAAAAGCCGGAAGACAAATAAATAGAACATGCATGAAGTGAAGAGAAAGGCAAAGGAGTGAAAAGAGGGAAAAGACTCCATCAAATCTTTAGAAATCTAAACAATTGCAGAGAGAAGCAGGTAATCATAAAGCGCGCAACGACTCGTGTGGGGCTTAAATGGATGTTCCTTTTTTTTTTCTTGGGAGCACCGGAGAAAATGCTCCTTTCTTGTCAGCGGGCCAGCTGCATTGATGATCACTTTCCACAGCCCATTTCCCCACTTAGTCATCTGAACAGCACAAAGGGAGCAGCAGAAGGTGTGAATTATCAAAGAGGAGTAAAGAAGTGCAGGGAGACAGGCGCCGCCAAAACAGCTCCCTCACACTTAAGCCAGGCTTCCTGTTTGTCTTGCAGAGCGAGGCGGCATTTTCTCTCTCTCTCTCTCTCTCTCTCGCTCTCTCTCGCCGTCCCTCCTTTCTTCCACGGACTAAATAGAGTTCAGTGTGGGCTAAAGTCTGCGTGTGAATAATGAATAATTCAGGTTGGAGGTGAGTGGGATCAGTTCCTAGTATGAAGGAGGAGATTAGCCACTGGTGGCCCCTGACAGATGGAGGCCTTCCAGCCCGATGCAGCGCCGACCCTGGAGAATATCAGGTGTCACCTCATTACACACTTCATAGACTTTTTCTACTTCCACTGTTGCCGCCTCTGATTGGGATAACCAGAACCTGCTTCAAAACACTGCTCTTAAAGCAAATGAATTAGTCCGGGGGAAAGAAAAGAAAAAAAAAAAAAGAAGCTTTGAGAAGGATTTGCTTTCATTGTCGCATCAATTCACTTTAATAACGAAAAGTTATATGTGGTCTTTAAAGTTTCTGTTCGGTAGTTTTGGGTTTGTTTTTTTTTTAGAAGTGAACGGCGTGCTCAACCAAAGTTGAAAAAAGCCAAAAAAACTCCGGCCAGAAAAAAAGCGATTAACACTTTACTTTGTTGTTTATCTTTTCATCTTCATCAACAGGGCTCTGTTGAATTTTCACAGGGCTGTGGTGAATACAGATTCAGTTTGAAGTGCCTGGCGTTTTATCTGCTTTAAAATGGGTTTCCGTTTCTTGACAAAAAATAAGAACAGTTGCTTGAACTGTCTGCTTTAAAGGGAGATTAATCTGCTCAGTGTTATTTAGGCGGCTTCAACAAGTGGGCCGCAAATAATTCTATTAAAAGGAAAGAAAAAACGACAACCTTCTTATGTGGGTTTTGTTTCATGCTCAACTTATTTTGGGGGAAGTTAACCAGTAAGGATAAAATCATTATTATCTTAATTTTTTTTACACACAATCTTATTTCCTTTGAGGATCTGATCATGAATGAAATGTTTGAGTGTATATTTATATAAATCGACAATTAAAGATCAAATAACACCATTTTCTCACCTTCAATTCAAGCTTACTTCAAAAGGACTCAAGAAAAGGTCTAAAAACACGACATGTGCAGTGATGTTAAACATGTAAATGAGATTATTTGACGGATGTTTTTTCTTTTTTTTGCCACCACTTGTTTTTTCCTGATCACAACGAATCATGAATCATCAGGATTCCTCCTCAGGCATCATTAACGTTTCCGTGGCGATCCATCAAACCCAAAGTATCTTTGTTCGAGCTGACGTCGCGAGCAAGCGAGCTTGAAAGTGGTACTTTTTGGCTTTTCTAATGACTGCATCAGTGAGGGGAACCTAGAACCGAAGGAAGCCAATTTCAAGAAGACGCCATAAGACGCTGATAACAAACACATCACACGTTTTGTTATTTTTGATTCCTCTCTGTGTGCGCAGAAATAGAGGCAGACTTTTGCTTGTACTTAGCACATGGTAATGCTATTTTTTTAATTCCTTTTTTTCCTTTGAATGCTTTTGTTTACCGAGAAAAACAATATGACGAGCAGCCAACGCGATTGGCTGCTCCTGCTCAAACATGAGCGTAGATGAGCTACAGTGAGGGTTTTCTCACCTCAGCGGCGCAACGTCCCCCGGTGAGTCACCTCGGGGGGTCTCGAGCTGAAGTTAAAAGGATCTTCTGCCTTTTGTTTCCGTCTCATCACAAGAAAGAGAAACACATCTGAAGTGCACGCGAGGCGCGCCGATCTGGAAGGCAGTTGAGTCTCATCCATTAAATGTAGAGGTGGGAAGGAGTCACGCGAACCCTCATTAATCAATGTTCAGCCAAAATTGAGACTGAAAAAACAAAACAAAAAAACAACTTAATGTAGGAGGACAAATGCGCAAATTTTGTATGTAAACACATTTTTTTAAGGGGTTGTTTTCTGAACTTTTCCAAAATATGCAAAGTCCAAAAGTTATCTCGCAGTGAAAGAATTGCACCTTCTTTCTCAAATTCTATTTGAGGTTTCCATCAGATGCCGGCGGGTCCACAGTCTGGCGGCGGCAGAAAGAGAATGCCGATGCGGGACCGGGTCACGTGTGCCGTCCCTCCGAGTGACTCGGAATCAATTGGCTGCGATCATAATGTGAATAGCAGGAGCAACAAGTGCCGTGTAAAACGCTCTATATCTGATATTTAAACATGCGTACGCAGGCGAGCGATAAGATGAAAGCTGGCGAGAGAGAAAAAAGGGATTCAGCAGAAAGACTCTGGACTGAGAGCTATTTTAAGTCCTGTCTTAGAGAATAATGAATGAAGCCTGTGGTGTTCGCCCGTCTCAACGTAGCTTCTTCTGAGACGCGCTCCGAGTTACTGTATGAGAGGTCAGCGCACTGCGTCAGGATAAAAACAGCACCGCCGCTCGTCATTTCGTGCAGCAGCGGCAAAAGGAGCGTATCTTAATTCGTGGGTTTCGGAAACGTGGCGGGAAGTAGAGGGGGCGGGGCTTAAGTTTTGTTGCAGCCAATGAACACCTGAAGTACATAACCAAACATAAAGGTTGGATATGAAGCCGCGTTGTTTGGGGTGACGATAAAGAATGAAAGTTTAGAACTGGGCAGATTTTAAGTCGAATCTTAACCTTCTTAAACACACAGATGTTAGGAAAAACCCAAGCTGTGTAACAACGGGCATCTGTAGCTTCCTGTCTGGCTCCGCTGATGAACTGTAAGCGACCTCAGATCGATGTCAGCGGGGAGGCGGCCAACAGTATGGCTGCCTTGTTTACCTGCCTGTCTTTTTCTGCCGTGTCAAGCCACGGCCGCCGGCCTGACTGACAAAGGCCCTGCAGGGTGGAGGGAGAGAGGGGGGCGGCGGCGGCGGCGGGGGTGGTGGGGGGCGGGGCTGAGCGATGGATGCCCTATCCATCATGGCGGCCCTTGCTGGTGGGCTAAGGAGCCGACATGTGGTGGTGAGGGAGAGCTGGTCAGTTTGGAGTCAGCACTCTCTGACTACTCCAGATCCATCATCTCGACAAGAGCAGCCCAGAATCTGTCTGCGTGGTGACAGCAGGCAGAATGGCTTCTTCCACCCTGGGCAAAGAGCAATGTGCTGACCAGGAGGAAAAAAGGCAGCTGGGGGGTAAAGAGGGAGGGAGGGAGGGGGGGGGGAGTCAAGATGATAGCATTTAGAGGGTTTGAAGGAAGCAACACAATTGTGCTGAGGGGGGTGGGGTTTGCGGGTGTCGCAAGACCCTCGTGTCAGCTGATGAAAGAGGAGATCCGGGTCAATAGTTTAATACAAACATCTTTGTGACAACCAACTAGATGAATCTGACTCTTTAGTTCACAAACTGGAATGGACCGACTAAAAAAGGACGACGGCCTTTTTCCGGGCGCGATATCCGGCTTCATCTACATTCGTGGGAACGGCGCTCTCTGCTTTTCAAGCCGTGTTTTCATTGATTGTTGCATGAATTGACGAAACCTCCGAGGACTCAACGCGATGTTTGTATAAAAATTGTAAAGATGATTGTTTTCTTCATTGCTCCAAGATACATGTACACAAAAGATCAACCCAGCCCTCAGGCTACGCTTTATTTACCTTTGTTGAATGGAGATCTGCTAATTGGAATACAACTGTTAAAAAATAAACAATATCGAGCCGATTGATGCGTGCAGAATTTGCTTCCCCGGTTTGTTAAGAAACAAAAATTCAGACTTTTTTTGATGGTCTGTGAACACAACCTCAAGCAGCTCCAAAAACAGTGGCGCAACGCGCAGCCTGCACAGCAAAAGATCAATGCGGAGACACTGGGGGGAGGTTGGGTGAGGGAAACATGTGAGATAAGGTTCACATGCATGAGAGAGTTCACAGTGGGTAACAGCCTCCTGTAGATCTGAAGAATTAGAGTCACGGGGAAAAATCAGCGGGAGCACAAATGCTGAGCTCATTGTATAATACATTTCTCTGGCAAAAGCACCAAAAAAAGGAAAAAGAGAGCCCTGTGTTTGTTCTCACTAGTTCAGGTGGAGTGTGACGACTCCAGCGGTCTCGTTGCCGTGCTACAAATGAGTACAGAAGTAATGTTTCTCCGACAGCCCGGCCTGACATTTCACAACAACGCCGCAGCAGTAAACTTGAAGTGCCTCACTAAAAAAAACCCAAACGCAATTTGTTAACCTTGTTAAGAAGTCCAGGTGATGGTTTTTGGTGTTTGTGCGTGGAAGGGGGAAATTTCCAGCAGAAAGAGAAGTCGGCAGCGAGGCCTGAGCCGCTTTGCCTGCACCAGTAATTCAGTTGGCCTGTGTGTACGTCACATGTGGAAGTGAGGAGCCACTGCGGTCGGCCTGCAGGAAGGACACACTGAATGCTGATGTTATCTATCGCAATATTGTTTCCATACTTCTCGATAGCATCGGATGATAGAATTCTATCTTACCACTGCGCTCCATCGACTTACCGCACACACTGCTGTGCGTTGGGGTCAACGGGACACTGAAATCATCCGAATTGTGAATATTTCTAGTGGTGAGAAAGAAAACAGACACACACACACACTCCCAATTAGATGGAGAGTGCCGTAGATTTGAATGGCTTTTGGGGAGATTGCTTTTCATTGGTGCAAAGAAAAAAGCATCCAAGGGAGCAGCATGTGAATCACAATGATAGAAGTGGGGGGGGGGGCTGGGAACGGAATCGAGAAATTGCTCATGAATAAAGAAGCAGCAAATTCTCTCATTTCCAAGAGGCGTATTAGACATCTGACACTGTCGAAGAGAAAGGAGGAAGGTAAGAACTGTGAGCTGAAAAAAAAAACAATCAAACCAGCGCTTCTGGTCAGTTTTGTCTCCGAAACCGAGACATAAATCAACAACGATCTCAAAGACGCAAACTGATGACACGCACTTTTTTCAGTTTAAGGGTCTAAAGTCAATTTTAAAGGAGTTTATGGGGCGGTGAGGAGAGAAAAAAAGGGGCGGCTGCAGTCAAAAAAAGGAGGTAATGTCACCGACCAAGGATGTGCTTAATGGCTTTAATCATTGTCTGAGGCAGTGCAGATAACCTCCGAAGACAAATATTAGTTGTCGTATCTTCTTTGTTGTCACGACCGACGTCTCTATCACTCATTCATCCATCGTGCGCAATCCGGCGACCGGCGACTTCGTAAAACCACTTCTAACTGTGCTTTCTTTCGGCTGAGCGGGCAAGGAAATGTTTTGTCCGACACGAATGCTAAAAACACCGAGAGTCCGAGGTCAAGCTGCAGGGAGGACCCATTAGGACGAGAGCTAGTTAAAACTCGGAAACTCCGGCCCCTTGGCCCTGACCTCTATGGTGGGTGGGTGGGGGGGGCTTCTGAAAAGCCCGAGTTAGGGCCACGCCACAGATTGTTAGAGAGGGAAGCTGGGGAGAGAGCAGGAGCGGAGCTGGACCCCGACTTTAATCGGAGAAGCCGCACAAAGCGCTGTTAATGTCGGTTATCCATCCAACCCACAGCAAAGCCCTCGCTCACCGTTTAACTTTATTATTCCTATTAGGAGAAACACAAACAATCAGTGACGGCGATAGCGGCACCGCCGAAGAAGACGAGCACCGCTGCGGGCTCGTGACGGAGCGGGCTGCTTGCACAGACAGGTATTTTATAGGCAATCCTCTTCAGAAAGAGAACAGAGACCACAGAGAATACAAACCTAATTGCATCACTCCAACATGACAAGAGACAGATACAGAAGCCTGCAGTCATACACCTCATCAGAGGAGGAGAGGCAGAGGCGACACAGAGAGCCGAATCGTTCCCCTCTCTCTTTTTTCCTTATGCACATGACGCAAGGGGGGATCGGGCGTTCAAGAACAGGGATTACCTTTTGCTCTGTCACTGCGGAGTGATAGCAGCAGAGATGCGCTTTCATTCTGCAGTGCAGAGAGCGGGCAGGGATGAGACAACCGCTGGGACGCCTGCCTGTGTTCTGCAAATGCGGGTCGTACGCCGTACACCCCCTCCCTCCCCCTCCCGACGAAAAAACAGAGCACCGAAAGCGGCCTGGAATGCACCTGTAAACTCGGCAGGATGCCAGCTTGGCAAATTTGGTGTAAATAATGCATGTTTCTTCACACACACACACACAACGCACAACGAGGAACACAGGGAGGAGGAAGCTTTTGGAGGAGATACTTGATGAGGCCGGGTGCGAGCCGGCGCAGGGAGCGCAGGGATGAAGACGTCAGTCATAGCAGCCTGTTTAATTTTCACATGAATCACACAGGAATACCAGCTAGACCTGCGTGTGCTTGCGTGTGTGTGTGTGTGTGTGTGTGTGTGTGTGCCTGTGTGTGTGTGTGTGACTACAGTAGGATATCTCTCTCCTCACACACGCGTGTGTCACCTGAACTACACTATTAGTCTAATCTAAATCAGCGGATCCAATCATGCTGCAGGTATCATTTAACAATGGGGGCATTGTGCCTCTCCAATGTGCAATCTACTGCTGATTGGAGCTCCTCTGAAAAAAAAAGGGGGGGGGGGCGAAAAGTCACTCACAAAAGATCCAAACTCGAAGAAAGCGACTCCAGCTGAAAACGCAGATATGCTGCGAGTGTCTCGTTTCCACTTGGGACGATGACTTGCTTTCTGCGAGAGACCTGAGACGCATCAGATGATCGGTCGCTGAGTCACAACTGGAGTCCCATCAGCCATTTCACACAGACTTAAAGGAGGGGAGAGGTTCTCACTTCTACTGCGTATAAACACCTTTCAGCGAGTGGCAGTTTTGTTGGATTTGTCGCGAGAACCCGCCACTTTTATTCCATGTGCAGAGTTATCGTCGGCCATGCTGATACTGTCATTTCGGCGTCACTGCTGGAGAAAAATGCCAAATTTCCAAAGTGTCTCTCGTTGACTGGACGCATTTTAGACTTGTGCTGTTGAAACCAAAATATTTAAAAAAAAACCAACCAGAAAAAGCCGACAATTTTAGACTTGGCAGCTGGTAAATGGGGGGTAAAAAAAAAAAAGAATCACTTAGTTAAATTCGCCAGTTGTTGCTTAAGAGATTGTCATTTTGCGGTGGTGTTGCGCAGCAGTGTGTCGGCGGGGCTGCTCGACAGCACGCGACTGTGTCATTCGGTCCTCGGAATAACTTGCAGGTTAGAAGGTTAATTTCTTGCTGGTAAAACGGAGATTAGCACAAAGTACAATGCACTTTGCAGCATTTGAGTTGGGACACGCTCATTGTCGTCTTAGGCAACAATGTTAGTGTCTTTTGCCTCCCCCCACTCCTTAGTTGTTTTTTTTTAATAAGCAACTTACACAAAGAAGAGAACCTCGGGCTAAACGTGGAAATAAATGAGCTGGCTGCCGCTAATTGAGCTGTAATCATGATGTGCCGTGTGTTTCTGTTGAGGAAACATCATTCGCTGATAAACATTTTTTCTAATCACAGCTGCTGCAGGCGCCGCTTCCCCGTTTCGAGCCAAGGTGACCCGAACAGAACGCAAAAATAATGTGACATGAAATAGGGACACTGCCAGGAGCAAAATGGCCTGCCACGCTTCCGCAATGTGAGGAACTGATGAGTGCTGTTTTGCAAATAAATCTGGCACCGGCACTAATAAAAAAAAAAAGAAAAAGAGAGAGAGAGAGGTGGGGAAACAATCGATAGCTTTCCCTCATTCGTGTCACCGCTAACTAGGAGCTGGTCTGCGAATAGATGAGGGAGCGGACACAAACTGTTTCCCGTTGTGGTGATTATGAGGTGAGCACATCTCATAAAACTTGTCTTGACAACCTAATTGATCACAGCGGGGGGGCATAATAAATGCTCTACACAAACTGGCAACTATATCAAGGGACCTTTGCATTATAGCTTAATTTAATTACAAAGTATAATTAGACCTGGAAAAAAAAAAAAGGGAACCCGTCTTCTTCAAATCCCGAAGTTCGACCTCGCGAAGCGTCCCCGCGGCTGCGACCCGACTCGACTCCTCCGGTCGTCAGTTGACTTTTAACGGCGAAAGCGAGTGCCGGCATCGGGCGCAGGTAGCGGCACGAAAAGGCAGCGTTTGGGGCGCCTTCTGTCGCCGCATCACGGAAACCCTCCGTGCAATCTGCCGCTCGGCTTCCCGTTTCTGCGCAGTCAGCGCAACGCTGGCACCCCCCACCCGTTCACCTGCTGTTTGTACAAATGTGACTAATGGTTTCAGTCAGTGTGAGTGAGGAGGAGATTACTGGTCTGCTTTACACCCATGCACAGGCAGAAGCACTCTGAAACCAGTAAACACGTTGCCCACGGTGACTGATGAGCACAATCACAAGTTGCGTTTAGTTTTTGAGGTTTTTCCTGCCGATTGTGTCCAAATGCAACAACTTGGCCCAACTTAACTTGAATATTACCTTTACTCCCATTCCTACTTAACCACAACTTAATGCTAAAATTTATCTTTGCTCGAAAATAAATTGATTTCCCTCGTTGGGACGAGACTTGTTGATTTCTTTTTTTTTCTTTCTCCAGAAGCGATGAGAAGGCGCAGTAATGCGGCTGTGATTTCAATCCTTACAACAGTAATAAACCCACACGCTCTCACGCGCGCCTCCACTCGTGGCCTTTACTGCTCGGCGCAGAATGTACTCCGACAGACAGTAATGAAAGTGTCTCACCCGCAATTCCAATCAAAAGCTCATCAATCACAACTTGCATCTAAAAAAGCCTCACGCGCCTCCCCCGGCTCGCGGCCAGAAAGGGGGAAAGAGGAAGTCAATGGGAGCAAAATTTAATCACGTGCTATCAAAAGCAAACAGGCGGGCGGCACGGAGACGGGACCCCTCGTCACGGGAAGGAAGGCGTGCGATAGCGGAGGGCTGCGGGACGGCGCCATAAAGAAAAAACGAGGAAATGAATCACAGATTTGCGACTCTTCGCTCGGCTCGGAGTTCTTGTTTATGTGTTGTGATGAAACCTTGCGGGGGGGGAAAAAAAAGGCACCAAGTGATGCAATTTACTTAAAAAGCATTATTCAAAGTGGGACGAAGGAACGTTGCCAAAGTCGCGGACAGGAAGTCTCCAAAAGTGAAATCAGGAGTCTGAAGAAGAAGATCAAATTCTGGACTCTTGGATAAAAAACTCGGCTGGGTTTCGGCCAACCTGTCGTCTTCACTGCTCCATCCAAACAGACATAGACTATAGAGACAATAAGTGGGAGGCCATTCACATTTTAGTATCAAAATAGGCTATTGTTTACTGTGCGTGTATTCCTTTAATTGTGTTTTGAATATTGAATACAAAGCCATGAAAATTTGATCATGACTACTTTTCCTGCAACTCAATGAAGCAGCCAAAGAGACTCTTTGTTTGGCATGCCTTCGGAAGAGTTTTTCACAGTTCCGCACTTCTATATGCGATATAAATCAAACCCGATCGCGAGTGTGTTGCGTTTCCGTCGACCCGAACCATTCTTCTCTGACTCGAAGAGAATTCGATTCACAAACGCTGACGCGAAAACTTTGTGCGCTGCTGACAGCAGCTTTGTTTCGTTTGTTGTGTCACATTTCGCGCCAGCGGGGGGGCATCGAGGAGGGAGGCAACTGTGACCGGCTGGAGCAGAATGATGAAGAAACGTGTCTGTTTTCTGATTTTCATTTATGCGGAAGAAGGCTGGAATATTTATCCGGTGATAAAGGACTTCTCAAGGATCAGTGCTGCTGTTGCTCAAAGTGGCTATTAGAGCAATTACGATCACCGAAGCTACAATCTGAAGGAGTTTGGAGGCAAGCGCGAGCAAAGGTCCCCACTGATGGTTTAGACAAGAGTATTGTAGGACTCTCTGTGTGCCTCTCTCATGGAAATACATCGTTTAGCCACTTTTTTACTCCCCCCCCACTCGATTGGGACGCTTGTCTGTCCACAATGACAAGAAAAAACTGTAATGGGACGCTGAGAAGCACCCTCATCCTCTCACACCGGGTGAACGAGAGGGACGTCGAGCTGTGATCTGAAAGCCCTCGGTTTCCTCGCTGAGTTCAGAACAGAAGTGCAGCGTGTCGACGTGCATTTATTGGATGCATCGTGAACATGACGGACGACGCCACAGCCAAAAGGTGCCCGGCGTCCTACTTACGACATGCAGTGATGACAATATATTCTGTACTTAAGTACAATACTGTGCTTTAAAGTATGTGCGACAACATCAACGCTTCATGTATTGGAATTTATTCTCTTACTTTGAAGGTGTCGGCTTCAGATTAACAAATGCCAAACGTGAGACGGATGCTCGTGTGATTCATAGTCTGCCATTCATCTTTGTGGAGCGACCCGAGAAGAAACATCCTGTTTGTATTTTGTTTGTATTTTCCCGAAATACATCTTTCTTTCCCCGACTACATGGCTTCCATCTCACCCGAGGCTTTATTGTTACCTCTGAATGATCAAACGCACAAAAAATAATCTTATTATAGAGCTCCTTAATGTGCTTTTCCAGGCACGCAAACGAAGAAATTATGGCGGAGATGACGCAAGAGAGAGGAGGAGGGGAATGGCAGCTGGTAGTGCCACTCGTGAGAGATAAGGTCAGTGGCAGAAATACCTCCAGTGAGTCTCCGGGGACGACCAGAGAAGCATTCAAATCCCCCAAATCTCAAATAAACACCTCTCTGGGGAGGGGGGGGGTGTTTTTCCCCCATTTATTTTTTTCTTTCTTTCTCATTGCATTCAGAAGGCTTCCACCCATGGTTATTATTCACTGCTCATTATCACTGCTCTGATTAATAAGAGCAATTTCAGGGTCCCCTGGTACTAGAGGGGAAGAAAGGAGTGGTGTGTTTTCTGTTATAAACACACAGTGAGTGTGCTACTTAGAATAGAAAAAAGGAGAGACAGCAGCAGGTGATATTTGCTTAAGCTTCTTCTCCAAGCACCTGGAGCTTTAAAGAGCGAAGATTTCGCGATTATTTACCAATAAAACAGCAAAACACTCAGGAAAAAAAACAATCGTACAGGTTCCTCAATAAAAAAGCAAATACTTAAGTCAGATAGAACAGACAAGGTTCATAGGACTCAATCACACGGCATTATTATTGCAGATCGTGCAACTAAACTGTATAAATAGATGCAGCACAACAATCCTCCGATGCGCTCCTCTTCCCCTTTAGGTTCTCGATAATTAAGACCCAGTTTGAGAAGAACAACTGGTTCTGTGTGTGCGCGGCAAGAAAAAGTGTGAGCGAAGACAACCGCGGGGCCGCTGTATCGCCACGATCAGCCCCTAACAACATAACAGCACCTGCTCCACGGCGCGGGCGGCAGACAGGTCTGTTATCATCGGCGGTCAGTGTGGTCAGCGCTCTCTAACACCATCACCCTCACGGACTCTTGAAGAGACAATAAAATAAGTTGTCCACTGGCGCAACAAAAAAAAGAAAGAAAGACAGAAAGGAAAAGACAATTCCGCGGTGCCGGAGCAATCCCGGTGTCTGATGAGCGGGGGGCCAGTTCAGGTCAGCAGTCAGAGGCGGACGAAGCCCCCCCCCCCAAAAACGGCTTCTTTCGTTTCTGTGGAAACTCTTCATGAACACGGTTTGATTTGGGCAACAAAACAAAAAAAAAAACTATCAAGGAAAATAACAAACAACAATCGAGTGATCGGATCGACGCAAAGGTGGATATTCGGCACTTTCTGGAGCTCGGCGATCAGCCTGAACACGGCAAGCTCTGTTGTCTGTTTGTGCTTCCAGCTCGGTTTCACTCAACGGCGAGCCAACGCAACACCTGACGAGGATCCCTCCGCACATGCATTTTTCACCCGCTGCCTCCATGGATTATTTCCCCCCCACCGAAACAAAGGCGCCGGCTAAAATAGCCCGAGGTGAAGATGCCGAGGCGCGGAGTGACAAGGATCAAGTGCGGCGGTGATGAAAGCATCACAGGCGCGCGGAACTCCTACACGGCCCTCCCAGACCCCTGTGTTCTTCAAAGACCTCGCAGCGATGCGCCTCTTCCTCGCCGCCACGGCGGCTTTCTGTTCTCCGAGCTTGATGCTGCAACAAACGCGGCAACGCTGGTGCTGCCCTTGTTTAAGGGAACATTTGATTTTTCTTATAGGCATTTGCGAGGTGCAAAAGGAAAACTTGCTGTGAAGTCACCTTCAAAGAAATGCCCCAGCGCCAAGGAATTACAAAGCTCAAATCGCTTCTCGGGGAGGAGGCAGCCATTCTATTATTCTTTAAAATGCAGCGCAATGGCTTTTATGAGAGTGTGGAAAAGCCATTTGAGAAGCAGGTCAGGGGAGTGAGCGGCTTGGCCCTGAGCACATTGTGTCTTATCCCTCTCCATTTCCACCACCTTGTCCCTGAATAATGGGCAGACCTCGTCACTGCCCCCGGAGGCTAATGGCTTCTCGCCGAGCAGAAATCAACACAGAAACGCCTCGGCGGGTAATCTGCCTCTTTAACCGGCGACGCGCCGCCGCCGACGTCCGGTCCCGCCGCCTTCAAAATAGCGTCGGAGAAATAAGCCTTAATGTGCTCCGCCCAAGCTGCGCGCGAAATACATCAACGGCGGGGCGATCTGTCCGAGACGGACGCGGAGACGTCCTCCCGGAGGGGGTCACGGGGGACGGACATCGGCGGACAGAGTTAACGCAAAAAAATCTCGACGTCAACAGCACAAAGTTGGTCAAAAGATCGTTTGTGTTGTTGAGCGCTGTCACAACCAGTAAATCACCTAAAAAATCCTCTAATATTGTTTGAAAGCTGATTAATTATGTCAGCAAACAAACTCAACTGTTCATAAATGTGCAATATGGCAGCGATTAGAAAGCAAATGAGCGTGTATGTCGTTGGCGCGCCGAAATTCAATCTCTTTTTTAAATCGCAGGCCCCAAAATTTGTATTGTGCAGTTATTATACAAGCATGCACCCACAAACACACACGCGCGGGTGCAGAAACTCCCAAATAACTCTAACTAATAATAACCCCGCTGCAGGCACATGGCAGACGATGAATTATTGAACCGCTTTTTAGAACTGTTGGTGGAACTTGTTGGTGAATTGTTTGTGTGTGTGTGTGTGTGTGTGTCTGCGAGCGCGCCAGCTCACGCCGCGCAACTCTCCCCCGAAACAACAACGAGCTCCGTTTCAAAGTGAGGACTCGACACCGAAGCGATTTGGTTTTTTCGAGTCGCACCGACCACTCCAGGTAAAATATTTCATTTCAGGGATTAATCAAAGGTCGCCGCCGCCTCATTAACGCTTGATAAATATCAAACGCAATCAACACACACGTGGGCGCGCACCGCCAGCGCTCCCCTGTGCGTGAGCACGCTGAATTTACACCACGCCGGTGGTCCTCCACGGGAATATCTTGACCAACTGGTGTTTCGATTCAGGCACGAGTATCATTTGAACACGAGAGAACATTTTACAATCGCGCAAAAATGTCAACAACAGTGATTAGTAAGAGGAGGAGCGTCTGACTGCAGCAGAGAGACAATGGAGACGCATTTAAGGGCGTCCGAATGAGGAGCGTCCGAGCGAACGACGCGGCAAACGGTTTGGGGAAGCGGTCCGAGAGCACGGAGCGTCCGGTCCTCCTCTGTCGTTGCATCTCGAGGCTTCTCTGACCACCAATGAGAGAAATCTATTAAGTGGCAGTTTGGCCTGCGACCGATCTTGGGCCAATGAGTCTGAACAATGAGGGGGGAAAAAAAAGGAAGGCAAATGGGAATGGGTCAATAAGCAGCTGTTTCTCTCCCCGGCGTGGTGAAGCGTGAACAGCCGGCGCGCACGAGGACGCCGCTGGTGTGTGACTGTGCGCGTGCACGGCGAGTGTGTTCGTGTGTATGTGTGTGTGGTTAAAATGCACATCTGTGTGCCGTCGTGCTCATCTATAAATATGATTTCGTGGTTATGGATTTTTAGAGCTCACAATCATCTCATTATTGGAAACAACACGGCGGCGACGAGCCTGTCAGCGAGGACCGGAGGAAAACGCACAATTAGAAAGAACGTTCCAAGAAAGGAGCCCGTCTGACAACAGCGTTCCCTCAACGATGATGCACGACGGGCAAAACATCGGCGGCTAATTTAGTCGTCAACCAAATACGGACACTGATATCGGCCGACATGTGGGTGGCCACTCCAGCTCTCGGAGGGCAAATAATCCCAGAGAGGCTGAGGTCAATTTCACACTCGCGCTTCTCACTAATGTGAACCAACACACACAACAGCACACCCTGGGAGAGAGCGCCCGTGCCTGCACGGCGCGCTCGCTTTGTCGAGGCGAAACAGGTGGGTTTAATGCCACAATCTCATCTTTCACAAAGCAGCGCGCAAGGAGGCCTGCCAGAGATATTGCTTTCATACAATTCCATCGATAACACAATAAAGAAAAAAAAAAAAAAAAGGAGCCGGAAATCGAATCAGAGATACCGGGAAGTGCTTTGACCAGCAATAACGTTGATCTCCATTCACCAGGTTTGCTAAAGGAGGTAACGTTGTCACCACTAAGTACGTGACAAGCTGCGAGGGGGTGGGAGGGTGGGTGGGGGTCCGTGCCCTCGCCGTGGCCAGTTCAGAGACTCGTCCAAGCCGAGACAACGTCTCTCCCGCTTGATCCGAGTCACTTTCGCTCTTTAAAGGTTTGAATTTTAGGGTACAAAAACGACAGAACGCGGATTCGTCCCACAAATTACTTCAAAATGTTGATGGATCAAAAATAGTGCTGTGGTTTCAACAAGCACCACACCGGTACAGTGTTTTCATTCACACATTCCAATCAGTCTGCTTCATAAATATTCACTCATTTTATTCACAACAGAAAAACAACCAGTTTTTATCGAGACAACTCAGGATTTATCTTGATTAATGATCTCGTTTCCAGTTTGATGAAATTAGTTAATGAGTTTGTTTTTTTCGTCCTGACTCAAACTCACACCGACTGCGGCGAACAGAAGTTGTACTGATGCTTCATCTTTTTTTTTTTATTTACTTCTTTCACAAACTTTTACTGACCTTTAGTGTCAACACGCAGGAACAGCCTGTCTGAGGATCTGACAGCAGCAAGAGGTCCCGAAACCATTGAAATTTTAAAAACCCGCTCCAACATCTTGGTCGTTTTCCTCTCAACAGTTTTACATTCTGTTGCAGTCTGGATTGAATCCATTTGGACTTTTTTTCAGGTGATATTAAAAGAGAATTACAGTCTGTTTTCTTCTTTGTTATTTTTACAAAAGTTGCTTTCGTCTTCAGTTTCATTTCCAATTTTCTTTTTTTCACATCATTTGTTCCTCTCTTATTTTTCATCGTTAATTTTGAAATAGATTTGTCTTCATGTGTTTTGTAGTCCAATTTATAGACACTCGATATTTCATCTTTTACTGCTGTTTTATTCCTTTTTTTCTGATGCAAGTTACTGTTGTTCTTTCTCACCTGATTATCTTACCTTGTCTAAAGTACTTGTACTTACTCGTTTTATTTTTGTGTGAAGCTACTTTTTTTCCCTCGCAGGAGCGGGTACTTTGAGAGGCTTTAGAGAGTCACAGCAAATTAGGATTCACAACCACAGCATGTTTTTCATCTTGCACCGAGTTGCCAAGAAGTTCCGAGCGCGCTCCGTGGACGGACGCGACACAGCGCCGCTAATTACACGCACAATACACGTGCAGCTCTGTTTTTCTAGCCTGCATCTGTCCGCGTTCGCCCGCCTCTCGGTCCAAAAAAAGGTGCAAGCCGTCTGAATGAGGTACTCAAAGGGGACCCTGGTGCATTTCACATCAGTAGATTCATTGAAACGACATCGCGAGTCAGAGACCAGACATCATCCAACATCAAAGTGTCTGGTTGCTAAGGGACCATCTGTTTCATAATGCACTCCTCTGTACGAGAACACTGTTACATATGCAGCCCAGATATCAAGCTGCCCGGCTCGCACGGCTCTGCATACACTTCAAGTGTTAATCAAAAGTAATGCGCGGCTGTTTTGTCGCAGGCAAAGCAGTAATGAAAGCGCACATATAGATTGGTAATGTAAGGAACATCCGTGCTGGTCCAATAATGATTTCTGCAACAAATAAACAATCAATGCCATTTTACTGTCGATTAGTCTGCACCAGATGGCTCCCGTGCAGGAGCTGCCGTATTACTTCATTCAAACCACAATGCAACTGGTTCCCATTGAGGCACCACATCCCTGCTTCCGTTTTACACGTGTTCACATGCTGTGTGCGCACGTCCTTACATGTCGTAAGCGTGTACAGTGGACCAAAGTGCTTCACATGGCTGAGTGGTGACAGAGACAGGGAGGTGTCCTGAAAATCCATCAGCAGAAGCAGAGCGGGTGTCAAAATCTTGCACACGGTTCCCCCGTGCTGGTTTGTCGCTGTGTCCGAGTCGCCACGCTCGGTGGCATCTGGATGGACTCTAGAAACTTCTTCAAGCAGTTGTTTTCTGACAAGCAGCCTGGAATCTTCTCATTTGATCTCCTGGCAGCGCCATCAGGAACGCAGCCACTCATCTCCCAGCTGCTGCCTCCGTCTTTCCCTCTGCGCATTTGGACATTACACGTTCTGTTTCGTCCTACTTCTAATACTCGAGTATTGAGACATCTCCAGAGTACTTTTGAGGCTTTCTTTGGGAGGCAGCCAAAAGCGATAAAAACTGGATGAAATGCCTTTCACAGCTACTTTTTTGTTTCATTCTTTTTCTTAAAAATTGTGTGTCATTTATGTTGGACATTTTGATAATTTATGATAGTTTATATTAAATAAATGTATCGTAAATGCACTGAGGCGAATTAAGACTCCTCGGCACTTTAAAGGTTAAATACTTGACAACACAACAGATTGCAGTGGTTTTCTGAATTGCGATGACAAAACCAAACCAAGCGAGATGAGCAATAAACAATGTCTGTAAACGAATAGCACACTATTTTATGTTTCTGACATTCTGTCTAATGGATCTTAATGCTCGGTGACACGAAGTTATGTTGATGGTGCATTCAGAGGTGCTGTTGACATGCTTTTCATTCTATGAAGCAACACATTACAGTTAATTTAGACTCATTTATTCCAAATTAAATGTGCATATTGCAGTTTTTCCTCCCATATATTTTGAGTTGTTTTGTGAACTTGTTAATTGCTTTGCACGAGTTTGATGGTCCCGAGTTGGAGGGTTGATAGGTGGGATTAAAAATGCTAATGGAGTCATTACCTGCAGTCCAGCAGAAACAATGTTTCAGAACCGATGAATCGGACATTGTCTCCTCTTCGCGTGGGACTCGCGGTGACCTCTGAAGCCCAGAAACGCAGCCGGGGGGGGGGGGGGGTCAAGCGTTTCTGCGAGTTCAGATGTAGCGTTTGATTTCACAGGACAGTTGAAAAAGTCCTTTGGCTCCCTGTGAATTAAACAGGAGCCGACCGCAGTGGCTTTGTGAAAAGGCCCTTTTAGTTGGGTTTTAATTGCGGCTTTTGATGGATGACCTGGCCAATATTAACTCATCGCCATTTCCCCATACGATCGGCGCCGCTTTGTTTCAAGACTTCACGCCACGTTTTATCATTCAACACATCTCTGAATCGCATTCATTTCTATCCCATTTCACTCTGTCACAATTTAATTGCCCCCCTCAGTCTGAATGAATACCGCTGGATAACCACCCACATTCTGTCCCATTGAACAGTGTACACGGTGTATCGAGGTGTTATCGCGCCGCTGACAGTTTTATATTCTATCTGCTTCACAGTGTCTGAGTTTACGGCCAGTAAATGATGGAACCAGTGGGACGTAAACCTCACCAGTCAATTGATGGTTTCCATTTGTTATTCATCAGAATATTAGATCAGGATTATGATACGGCGGGACGACTGTTGACAGTTAAAGCAGCAGGAAAACCGCAACAAAAAGCTCAAGCCAAGGACGCAGAGTGATGTCAGGTGTGCTCATCAGCAAACCCACCACTTCATGTTGAGCTGCGAATCAATCCAGCGCATGCTCCACCTACTCAGTAAAGGAGTGAAGCGTAAGACATCGTCTGCATAAAACCAGATGTGCAGAATGCAACTTTACGGAGCTCTTAAGCACACAGCACTTTGACACAGCGTCCAATAAACGTCCCCCAAATGTCCAAAACACCCCCAACGAAGCACAATAACGGGACTTTTCCTGGATACACATTGAAAGCAGTTGTCCAACGAATTGAAGGCGCCTACATGTACTTCCAGGACGGCACTGATGACAGTGGTGCCAGATGTTGCTTTGTCGGCAGATTGTCAGTACAGATCCAGACAACAGTCCCCCCCCACAACTACTCAACATAAAGCTGTCCCTCCTGATTTAAGCGACAACATTTACTGATCAGCGCAAAGCCACATGTGGCAGGCAACTGTCAGTTCTCCATCAGGTCTTCACAGAATCCCTCTAATCCATCATCAGCACATGTGTGCGACTCTCGCTTGTTACTGCGAACTCTTTTTTCTTTCTTTTTTCCAGAAAATAACAAATCTCGACCTGACCTCCGCATATCAAAGAAGACGGAACGTGACGGATTCCATCGCGAAAGTATACGCTCGTTATTGACACCAGCGCGAAAACAAAGCTAACGAGACTGAGTCGCGTCTTGGTGGCACCGTCTCCGTGTCTCAGGTCTCTTTGGATTTCCAGCGTGGGGGAACCATTACCCATTCCGTGTCCGTCGCCGGGGGCTCGGAGGGCTGACCGGGCACGGCGGGGTGACAGAATCAGGAGGAAAATGAGGAAAAATAATTGGAAGGTCAGATTTGATAATGGCCACTCCAGTGAAAAACAGGCTCTTAATTGGTATAAGGGGCCGTTTGGTAAGTTTTCAAGGTAAAATGTAAAAGCACTCATTATCCGTGACTCCTCGCGGAAGCCGGCGCTGCCTCACAGGCCGGCTTTCCGCCTTCTATCAGTGTTGAGCTCTGACACCAGACTCTCTGGCTTTTTGTTGGACCCACGCTCGGCTCTAATGAGTCACTGAAAAATCATTAGAAAACCCATGTTGCATGGAAATATTTGAGATGAGAAGTAAAGCGGTGTTTGAGGACAGCAGGTATCAAAGTAATTACAGCGCCTTCTGCTCGCTCTCCCCTTCCTTTTTTTGCTGTGCCTCGCTTTTCAAGTGAGAAGTTCAAATGTCACCTTTTTAAGTTACTTTTACCCCCCCCCCCCCTCCCCTCGTGCTTTTCTTTGTAGCTCTCCATTATACTCATCAGGTTGCAGCAAGGGTACATGGCTGTAGAGTCAGCCAGGGAACATGAAGCTCTCTTTCCCTCCGACAGCGAATCCCACTAAAGCCTCGGAATCACCTGTGAGAGCCGGGAACTTTGGGATGGGCGGTGAGCGCCGCGCAGCAGAATGAGTGTCACCCTGCAGGACGAGTCCTTTCATCAAGCCTCCCTCTTACCCTGACCCTGCCATCTGGGAAAACAGATGATACTAATGAGGGATGGCTTCTTGTCTCTTGGCACCGAATGCGCACACTGCTCCCATTGTGCGACACTGTCCCCGCTGCTCATTACGCAAACACGCTCACAGTGGTGGACAAAGGCAGGTAAGCAATGACATGGGACTGTTGAGCAGCGTGATGTGTCGTGGGGGCGGCGGGGAGGGGGGGGGGGGGTGG
>JASSRZ010000014.1:6676620-6687606 GCA_032164315.1 Malacoctenus gilli | reverse complement strand
CCCCCACAAACCCCCCCCCCCCCGCCTGCCCACCGCCCCCCCCCCCCAGCTCACCGCAACCTCCATTCCCCTCGCCCCCCTGCTGCTCTGCGACTCTACCAAGGAAGGGCAGTGCTGTGCCAGGGAAGGAGCCCGTAGTACTCCCCCCTGAGAGCGTGACAGCTCCCGATCGATGGCCCCGGAGCAGGAGGTGGATGAGCAAGGGGGGGGGGGGGCTGGGTGGGGGTGAGGGGGGGTGTGTGTGCAGCTGTGCGTGTGTCGCTATGCCAGGAGAGGGTGACAACAGCCCTGCTTTGTGTCCTACATCAACAGAAAAATAATGTTTCCACTCCAGCGGGCACGACGCTTTGAGGAATGCTTGTCTGCGCTCCATATTTTACCCATCTCTGCCGTCCTGTGGTGTGTCTGAGCCCTGCTGTCACTGGTAAAGCTTATTACAGTCTTCACTGGTACATCCACTCAAAAGTTTCCGCCACATCCAGGCGGTTGCCACTTTTTTTCCAAGCAGTCCGCGCAATAAATGTCACAGCAGAGAGCATCTTCAACACACCCAGGAGGACTCCAAATTGACCAAGCTCAACACACTGAGCTTGTTTGTTTTTTTTAATCTTGGAAGGAGTACCCCCCCTTCGCCCTCCCCCCTCCCAACCCCCCTTCACACTTTACACAACAAGCTGCCTCAAAACTCAAACACGACAAACCTTTGGAGACAGACAATAAACGGGCCTGCAATCAGCTTATTTTCTGAAAAATTCGCACCGATCAGCTCTCGCTCACATCAAAACCTCCATACAGCAGTCAGTTCGAATCAAAAGACGACACTTTGATCGCAGCATCCCCGCAAAAACAATGAGTCGAAAGCAAGAGGGGATTCTTTTAAGTTTTTGCGGAATGTATCGTGGCGCAGGAAACAATAATTACAGATCTGTTTGAGGTTTTTTCCCACTAGAACCAGCACAAAATCTCACAAAGACGTCATGTGTCGAAGTTCTGACCGACGGTAACCTTTTGATCCCATTCGAGGGAATAGCCGAACCCGATCGAAACCCGTGTCTTTCTTTTGGCTCTGTTACAGCTGGAGGCTTCCGGCTCACCAAACCGAAAGGTTTCTTGGACAGGGCGGTGGACGCGAGGCTTTTGCTCCGAGTTGAGCCTCTCAGGCGGCACTCTCTTTCAGGCCTGTAAGCCGCCTGGAGGAGCAAACAACTTGGGAGCGAGCGAGCGCCGCCGGAGAGGTTTAATTCAGGGCAACGGGGTCCCCGACACGCCTGCGGAACGGCGGCTTCAAAGGCCCGAGAGGGAAGACCGTCAGCTGGCAACAGCTCGCGGGTCAAACAACACGACCACAGATTAGATTCACACTGCATTACCGCATCGTTTGGTTAAGGGCTCGATAACAATTTAATCGGTGTCAACAGCTGTATTGCAAAAACAGAAATAGCAGCATCTTGTAGAGACGGAGCGCTTTTCAGCGTCCCGTCGAAGAAAATGCATTAATCTGCTTTACTCCATTTCAATAACGCCAGGACTGGTGTCTGTCCATGACAGCACCCGGGGAAATTGTATTTTTCACTTAAACAAGCGCCCTTGAATGAGGTGCAAGGGGGTTAATATTATCGGTGTGAATAGCGCCGCCCCCCCCCCTCTCACCCCGGAGGCAATGGCATCATTTAACATGTGCGCGCCGAGGACGTCACAGATGCATTTAGCGGAATGAAATCTCCGTCTCGTTACGACTCTGACAGCTTATTCTGCGCACATCCGGAGCGACCGCGGGGGGGGGGGACCGGAGACCGAGCCGGGGGCTCGGCGGGGCCGGCGTGCATGAGAGCACTTCGGCAATTGAAGGTGAGTTGTTGTGAGAGGTCACTGCATGAATACTGAATGAGTCACATGGGCCCACAAGGACTGAATCAATGAGTGTGGCCGTGATGATGGAGGTGAAAAATGGATATGCAAAGAAACCTCCAGTCCCGTGGGGGGGGAAAAAACAACCTCAACATTCTGAGCTGTTAAATAATGTTTTAAGAGTAGTGCAGATGGCCGCGCTGCTCTTGAGCGCTCAAGCGGACCGCGACAACATGAATTTTTTTCCCCCCCGTCTCGTGCGTCACAAGCAACGGCGTCTCGTCAAAAGACAGAGGTGGCGAGACGCGAGCTGCTCCACTCCAATTCCCTGGTAAACAATTGCTGCTGGCTCCCCCGTAATGGCGCTCTCTCCAGATGTCATGTGCTGCCTTCCCAGGAAGAAAGTCCATTACAGCGGCGTGTCAGAAATGTGACCCGTCCTCGCCTTCGTCGCTCCAGTTCTTAATAAAGAGACATTTCCTGAACCTTTTCCCTCCTGATTGACTTCCAGCTGTTCTTGGGCTTTGGACTTTAACCTGCTGGAAGCCCCTGGTCACATCCCTGCGAGGGTTAACCCTTTGCTTGGCTCCGATTTCCTTGTAAACAATGCTGTGTCTGTGGCCCATGAGTAATTTAGCACTATTGATTTGAAGGTCTGGGGGGGGGGTGACAATAATGAGGTCACATATTAGGCGGTGGCGGCGGCGGCTAGACGCAAGGCGAGAGGACGGCTCGCTCGGAACGCGCGCGGGGGAGAAATCTCGCCACCTCCATGTTGCCGTGATCGTATCGCCATCAACTGTCTTTGGCAGCACTTGCTTTTGCTCTCCTTATCTGCCTCGCTGTCAATACAGACAAGCCTCTGCCCCCACTGGGGGCACGAGGCAGTATTGACATTCAGCTCAAACCCACCGCTCTGAGTGGAGTCCAGGGTGTTGCGCATGAATTATGCAGGCCTTGACGCCAGGGTGCTGAGCAACACCAGTGCCATCATAATTGAAACAATTGAAAAGACAATACCAGATGGGTCAATAATTAGACAGCAGGAGGGGGAAACTTGATCCGGACGCTCCCCCGCTCGCCCTGCCAACCTCACCGCCACGCGCACGGAGGGGACCTTTACCGCCGCGTCCCGGTCCCCTCCGGTGCACAGCGTGACGCGCGTGTGCGTCTGTGTGTGCGTGCGCGCGCGCTGCTGTTTGGGAAGGATACCGCAAACTTTAAGGGGGGGAGGGGGGGTGATTCGGCAGACAATGCTGCAGTCGCGGCGGCTCGTTCCAATTAAAAATTCAACATGTTATGTTCGGACTTGAGAAAGTTTCTCAGTGTGCTGGACGCGCAGAACTTTGTGAGTGGAGTGCCCAAAGCAGTCTTTGTGTATTGTTTGTCAGAACGGTGTCGCCTTGGATTAGCTCCCTGATGTTTTTCACCGGCGTCCCCTCGGCCCGTGGAACACACCGGCAGGTGACTGATCCCACCTTGCAGCCCTGCACTTTCATAAATCCATACTGAGGGCTCCCAGCAGATCCATTACGCTCGCCGGGCTCCTGGACGGAGCAGCGATTCAAGGTGATCACCATAAAACTGCTCGCCATGGAGCCATTCTTCAACCTGCAGCGCCTTTAAAACAACCCGGGAAAAACAGAGACAGTGTGAAGGCAATAACGCCTCAACACCTCCAGCCTGCAAACGTGATAAACGCTCATGAGCAAACATGTCCTGGTTTATTGCACTCAGCAGCCAGTTTTCAGATCCTACAAAATAAATCTCTTATATTCAGCGTTTGGGCTTTAATTGCCGTGGACCAAAATGCAACGATGACAGGATTCCTCCGTTGCCACTGTTGCTAAATGTGATTCATAAGGCTCCCTGATTTCACCCCAAGAACTGTCATACTTGACACCCATTGAAATGAATTTATTTCAACTCGTAACTTGAAATAATAACACACTTGCCGTTTGAAAGAGAACATTACGCCAGATAATCTTCCCCGTGCTGAACTTGGTTGCAGAACAAAGTAACCTGCTCAAAGACAAACGGCTCCACGGGCTGCGAAGCCTCTTCGTTCGAGTGAACAATGAACGATGTTGGAGGCATGAAAATAAATGCCAATATGAATTACAAGGGAAGGCAACAGAAACAGTCTTGGGCGATAAAATAGGCCCGCAGGTACACAAAAGCTACGTTTCCTGGGAGCGTATTGATTGAAGCAGCACTTAAAGCTGAGACTGGCCAAAATATGGGGGTCCTCCCCACCAGAAGGTTATCAAAAAGAAGTTTTATTCCCCCCTCTTTTTATGGCGTCTCATTTCCGTATTTCTCCGAAGCGGCGCCCCTCAAGGAACACACAGGCTCCTGTGTATCGGTCCCGTCCCCCATTAGGGTTTATAGAGAGCCATATGTACTTTTATGGGAAGGTTAATGGTTTTTAAGGACCACAGCGCTGTTCTAAACCCACAGCGTTAAAGCCACCGACGGCAACCGGGGATATACATACGAGACGCATGGCTGTATTTCACTAATTCATGCCCTCACATCCTCCGAGCTGAGGGACTCTGGGACGTAAAGCGAGGGGGGTGGGGGCGGGGGGGGGGGAGAAGACAAAACCTGTCAACGTTTACAATCTTAAAAGCCTAATGAGCGGAAGTAACCATAGCAATTTAGTGAGAAGAACATCAAAGACGAGGGAGCAACTATTTAGGCAGGCTGTATTCATGCATAATTAGCTGTGAAAATGGCACTACAGGAGTCTGCGACTCCTTGTTCTTAATTAGTTTTTATCCTTCGTCTTGGATGAGAGGTAAACAAAGCCATCAGATTAAAACTTTGGGGTTTTTTTCCTCGACGACGACGCTGTCAGCGCGGCGGACGTGCGAGGGGAACCCGCAAACCGTCGCGCCATTGTCCCCCGACGAATGAGTGGCAGTGTTTCGCATTGGTCTCAGTCGCAGTATGGAGGGATGCCTGGGAGCCCTACTTTCCGCCACAACGCTGCTGTGAAAGCAAAAGAGTCGATCTTCAAAGCAGGGCATGTAATTGCGTTTGAATAAAGGCAGCAGTATCTATAGAGGCAGGTCAGTTTAGGAGCTCCAAAAAAACAAAACGAAGCGGAAGAGAAATGCCCGTCAGCGGAGGAGGACGCTCAGCTGCTCGCGTTGTTTGTTTTTTTGAAGCGAGGGCACTCAGTGGAGTCTGAATGTCAGCCTGTGCTGCGTCGTCATGTCATACACTCAGCAACCGCTTCGGATTCGATCGATCGAGGATCAATTTGCTCTTGAACTCCCGCGAGACCACAAATAGCAGCCAAAATGTCAAGTAGATATATCGAAGGTCAGAGTGCGCAAACTATTTTTTCTTCTCTTTTTCAATAAAATGAAAGTATCCCTGGGCCATCAATTCTGCCTGTGACAGCATTGCATTTCAAGCAGAGAGGCGGAGAATCTGAGGGAAATGCAGAGAGCAATGTGACGTAAGGTCATCTAAGTTCTCGACAGACGCAAAAAAAGTTCCTCTCCGTCGTTGTGATTCTTTAGATCTTGATCTGGTGGCTGCTGGCAGACCTGCCTCTGCACAGCCATTTGTCACTTCTCTTGTTTTTTGTTCAAACGAGCTTTATTCGAAACAACAATATCCCCAATATCCGTTCATTTAATGATGCAAGCTCGGGCGGCAGCACGAAAGACCCGTCTCAACTATTTCCTTTACTTCAGCGAAAGTCAGACTCCTAAACAAGCGGGAGTAAAGTTGGGATTCAGAGCAGGAAGCAAGAGCCTCCATCAGACGGATGTCTGAGCAGCTTCGCCCGAGTTCCTCAGACAGCCGGACGTCTCCGAGCCTCCTCGTTCTTTATCAATGAGCTTTTTCCCACCTGTTTGGCAGAAATCCGCGGCAAGATTACGAAAAGTTGAACATTTTGCAATCACAAGTGTTATTTCTCGGAACAAATCCATCCTGCAGTTGCAGAATATATTTGAACGCGGAGTCTATTTTGTGGGGGTTTTTTTCCCCTGAGCAGACTCTGGCAGGTGCATCACTGGCGTTGCCGCGGTCCTTTTTCTGCGGCGTCTGAACGTGGCACCACTGGGTGATGAGCCCTTTCTAACGACAGCCTTCATTAAGCCAGGCTTACTGGTGGACAGATGGAAGCTGTGTGTGTGTGTGTGTGTGCGTGTGTGTGTGATGGGATGGGATGGCAGCACTGCATTAGAGCTGCTGCCACATTCCACTTCAAACCTGACCTTCCACTGGTCCCACTTCATCCGCCACCCACAAGCCCCCCCCCCCACCGACCCTCTCCCTGATGCATCACTGTCATTCTGGGACTCATGCCTGCCTTAAAGCCCCCCCCCCCCCCCCCCACCCAGTCAAACAACCAGCCTGCCACACAGGCTGTAGCTGCTCCTGCACCCCATTAGTCTAAAGGCCTCTCACCTCCTATTTCGTGCCATTTTTTTCTCCGTTTTCGGGGGGGGGGGGGGGTTGGCAGACCACCACGCGCTCTATCTGCTAGCGTTTAGCCGATCAGTCAGGAGGCCCCGCCCCCCTCGCTTCCTCCCCGTTTCCTGGTGATGAATGACCGCTGGCCATCTCACTGACAGCTAGGCAGCTGATGCCACATAATTACAGTATCGCCATTTAGGCAAAATTACCAAATTACTCCAGTTCTCAAGAGGCCTGGAAGACTGACAGGCCAGCCAACAAAGGGAACACAAATATCTGAAAGGAGAGGAACACAGAAGAGTGCTTGGGCCTCCACAGATGAGCAGCGAAATGAGGTTTGCTCTGTTCCTTCGGAGAGGGCCCGTTGCAGCCTCAGAGGGGCCGCCGTGAGAGTTTGGAGAAGGAGATAGTTTGTCTCTCATGAATAATGCTGGAAAAAAAAGAAAGAAAAAACAGCTGGCCCTCTCCTTGATATCCGATCTGGCTTTTCATTCTCAATTTATTCCATCATTAATTCATCTTCAAATTTCGGAGAGTATAATCACAAACAGCTTAAAATTTCATCCCAACAGCAAGGTCTGGACATCATCTTTTATGCATCCACACTTTGTTGCCTTCTTCTCTCACCGCTTCCAAACTTCAATCGATTTCCAATCTCGGTAATGATAATAATAAAAACAACTACGGATTTGAAATTTTTCGGCCCAAATGACAAGAAACTTAGCAGCTCGCAAGGTTTAACTCAATAAAAATAAAAAAACAGCCTAATCGGCAGAGCGTGAGAACAAGGTGCGCACACTAAAACACAATACGCACGAGGACCGGCCGAGACAGCCTGCGGCCGGGCCGCCCTGCTAAATGGAGTGTGCGCGATGAGATGAGGTGACATTTATGATGTGAGTGCTAACAGTGAGCAGCAGAGACTATGTTGACTTAGCACCGTGTGTGTGTGTGTGTGTGTGTGGTTGGGACTGCGATGGCCACCAGGACTGAGTTAAACCTCGCTAATTTATCTACGACAACAAAGGATTTCTTTCACTCCAGACTTGAATCATGAATAAGAGAGTGGTGAAGGGGTGTGTGGATGGGGGGGGGGGGCACCGTGTAACAGTCACGCAGTGTCTTTTTGATCCGTCATGGAGAGATAAAGTACAGTCTGTTCAGGCGTCTGCCATTTCAGGCACTCCATTCGTCAGAGAGAGGAACACTTTTCAAACGGCTCGCGTTAAAAACTTCACATGTCGTACCTTTAAAAGATCACGGCTGCCGCCCGAGCAGAACGAGCGCGGCGGATAATTGATGACGCGACAAAACAAAGGTTACAGCGGTCGGCTGCGGCGACGTGATGAGCGCGGCTCGAGCCACTCGGACGCTCCCCCCCTCCTTCGCGGCCCGTCACGTTAACCAATCGCGAGCCGCCCGACGGCCCCCGGAAAGTTTCCGCCTGGCTCTTTGTGACAGAGCGGCGTCTACGTTGATAAACAAGCCGAGCAGAATGATAATGTTCTCGAGGGTGATTTAATCAGAATGAGCTGCATGTCACTTACTAATAGAGGGTACTTTGCCGTGATTTATCTGTGTTTGCCGAGTGGAAGGAGACGGAACAGACGGCCTGGTCTCCCAAATTAAATAGGGCACGGGAAGGATTCCGCTCGCTATCGGGGAGAAAAATTTATCACCGGCAGATGATTAGTATTATTAGCACAGGTGCGGTTACAGTAAACACAAGAGACTCCCGTTTGGTGCTGAGAGGGCGCAGCGGATAAGGGAGGAGGCGAGCCGAACTGGGGTGCCGCTCCCAAAGGTGGTTTGTCTCACCGAGGAACTCGGAGTTCCTCCCCCAACAGTCCTGCCTCAGAATTCCTGACGCTGGAAGTATCTAACCATTAGTTTGGATTTGGATTAGCACGGTGCATCGTCATTCACTGTTGGAGCAGCTAAAAAAGAAGTAAAAACAAGTCTTTCTTTGAGGTATTCATTCGAAGCTCTGTGATGTAGGATGGATGTTAAAAAAGCTGCTGCTCAATGGAACGACAGAAAAAAGAAGCAGAAAAAGTGTGATGGCACCTTCTCACCTGCTGAGGCTGTCTCAGCAAATAAAGAGTCAAATACACACAGATAACTATGACCATATATGGGCGGATGGTTCAGTCCAGAGGTCCCAGACCTTTAATGCGCCACGACAGGTTTTAATGCAAAGCAGTTTTACCACACACCAACACCAGACCTGCGTGTCTGTATGTATAACACAGTCACACAGCACAAAGTCGAGAACGGTGCTCGGTTTTTGATAAGAGGTCAATCGTGGGGGGGTTTCCCAACAAGCTTGCATCCATCTGGGTGGGGAGGAGCAGTCGCACGGCTCTGAGGGCTGAAACCCAAGACCGCTACAACTTCAGTGATCAGCCGCCCTCTACGAGTTCAACATGGACGCGAGATCCCTGGCGAGTTGGCAACATGGCACGAGCTGAGTGAGATCAGACACGTCTCGGGAACAACATGCGACACACGCGCCACGTTCAGCGCCTGTGGCGCAGGAACAAAAGTGGAGTCCTTTTCCTCGCCTCAAATGTGAGGCAGAAGTTGGATATCACGTTTCCCAAAATAAGGAATAAAGATTAACAAAGCGAGGGGCCACTGTTATGACAGCAACACGATGAAAAAACAAAACCCCGGCCGCTCTCTCTTCTATTCAAATGCGATTCATTATTTAAAGCATATACTTAGAGCTCAAGGAATAATGGGTTGGAGGGAGGGAAGCAAAACAATAAACAGCGCCATCGTTTTGAACTGTCAATCCGAGGTAGCCCAAGGGAGCCAAATACAAGCGGGTGAGGGATTTTCAGAGGAAAGTGGAGAGTGAAAACACCCGAGCTCTATCTAAAAGTTCCTCTGGGACATTAACTTTCTCGGGCAGACCTCTGGTTTGAACCCTGAATTCCTTCCAGGTCTGCTGTGACAGCCAGGGCTGAAATGTGCAAGTGCAGATTAACCCACGAGGTCTCTGCTAAACGTTATTAGTGCGGACCCGTGGAGCGGCATAACAATGATAAGATTCAGACGGCTCCATTGTCGGGCTGCTCTCGCGGCACATCGTCCTCGGATGTGTCACACATTCAAATTACAATAACACTTCACGTAACAGGATGTATGTGGGTGATTATGATCCGGCTAACTGCATTGTATTTATGCAGGACGAGACGACGCGAACAGCTTATTACTCATTTCTAATGAATTTCATTTATTTTGGCTTCTTCTCACCACATTTGCACTGCAGCTATCTGATGAGAAGGATAATGTCTTAAATGGGAAATCGCCCCTGTTGAAGCAGGTCTCGCATTTGCATATTTCGAAGAAAAGGAAATGAAGACACTTTCTAGAAACTGAAGCCGCTCTTGGAAAGGACCTTTCGCTTTTATTTTGAAGGCTCCTGCTTCTGTCAGTTGGCGGGACTGTGTGGCTACTCGCGCGTTTGGCTTCACTGAAAGGTTTTGTGAAAATACAGATTGACAAAGACGTTCTACAGCTTTTCTTGGAAGCCTTCAGGTGGGGGGGTAGACTCCTTCACACGTGTTGAAACGCTGCCATGTCAGTTTCTGACACGCGATCGGGAGCTACTTGGTGTTCTTGCTGAGGTACCATTCAACAGGCAAAGGTGGAGAATTTAACATCCATCTATCCATCCGTCTTCCATCCATTCCAGTGGCAGGAATCCAGACGCCACCTGACGGGGGACCGCTGAAGCCTAAAGACTAAATCTTGTGAAATGAATAATAAACAGCAGAACCTTCAAATGCTCTGGAAAATTGCGACCAATTTCCCCTCCGACTTAAAGTCCCGCAAGCCCTTTTTTTTTCGAAAACTGATTCAGCACAGGCATAAAAGCGCATATAGAAAAGCGACTTTCAATGTATTTCATGCTTTCAGGTGAAGCACCTGAGCCGGCAGAGGCCTTGTATTTAACTGCTCCAAATGGCAGTCCTCCAATCAAACTCATTCTCTCATCAGGTGGGTCTTACAAAGAGGCTTCTTTCACCGATTTCTCACCGACGACGCTCGGTCACGGCTCTGCGGCGCTTCGGAAAGGCTCGGCGACCGACGCACGCACTTGCGCGCGTGTCAGAATGTCGGACAAAGGTCGTTCGGAAGAACGCGGCGCCGAAAGTCGCCGTGAAAGCTGCAGGTGGGCGAACCCCCATTCAGGCGGGATGATTCGGTGAATTTCCCAGCCTGCGTGAACCTAAAGGTAAACGCAGGTACAATGGCACTCTTGTGCACGTTGTTGGTTCACCTCCTGCAGCAGCGGAGTCTTAAATGCATCCCTTTTCTTTTTTGCAACTGACATTCAAACATTAATCAATGAACAGATGAGCAACTTGTCTCACATGAGGGCAAATAGACAATTTCCTTGTCAGATTGATGTAATAGACAGTTTTTCCTGCGTTTCTTTTCGCAGGGAGGGGGGGGACGGGGGGCTCTCTGCTATGGTAGGTGGGTAATTACTGTCATTGATTAATAATCCTCGGCCAGCCCCATAATAATCAGTCCCACATGTGCTTGGCCCTCTTAAAGGAAAGACTCATTTGCCACTGGGATTCACAGCCTAAACTGCTTAGTGGGATGTAATGGAGAGCAATTTTCTTGTCTTAAGAAAAAAAAAAAAGGGAGGAGGGGGGGGGGGGGAGTCGCTCTTCCATA
>JASSRZ010000014.1:6658083-6669858 GCA_032164315.1 Malacoctenus gilli | reverse complement strand
CCCCCCCCCCCCCCCCCCCCCCCCCCCCCCCCCCCGAGCCGAATGCACTTTAATTGGAGATGTGATGGCGATCCAAAGCCGGGCGTAAATACGTCGACTTCGTGTCCAAGATTTAGACAAGTAAGAGCAGATCTGAGCTCCCATAAGTGGAGATGTGACCCACATGCAATTTGGCCATCAATTTATTTTCTCATTTAAGTGGGATCTGAGCATTATTCCCTGCAGATTTCTACATTATGGATGCCTGCAACAGTACAAAGGCAGCCTCGGATTCTCATTAGCTAAGAATGGCATTTACTTTCACTTCCGAAATGAGGACAAGTCGGTTCGCTTTCCTGTTTGCCACGAAACATCAAGGCGTTGACAACCACAAATAACTTTTTAAGCGGGTGTTTCGCAGCTATCGCCGAGTCGCTGCTTGTTTTATTTTAGTTTTCAGCTGCAGATATTTTGAGGTGACATTTCTTTTCTTTTTTTTGGGGGGGGCGACAGCCTGAGTTCAACAGGAGTCGCTTCCACGTGTTTTATCAAGTCATCATCTCGAGCCCCATGTGTTGGAGTGGTCTCAGAAGGACGAGCGAGGACAATTATGTCCCTATTTCATTATTTCTGCAAGCAGTAATCGTGTTTAAAAAAAGAAAAGCAAGAGGGAAGATTTCCCATCATCCGGATGATGCACCTGTATCACGGTACTTAAAGGCGATCAAAGAGACCCCCGCCTCTCTCTCCCGCTCGCTCTCCCCCCTCTTATCGAGGCTTTCAGGATGAACTCGCATGTCAAGCAGCAGCCCCGCGGTGAACGTGCGCTCGGCCGGGTGATGCACAATCGGCGGCGCGCGGCTGCTGTTCTCTCGACCCCGCTATTAGGACTCCCTTATAGAGGACATTTCATTTAGCAGGCTTAATATTCAGGCGGCGGCGGCGGCATCTGCTTCTGTCAAGCCCACGAGTGGGCTTCCTGGGCCCGCGCTGAAAAATACAACGGTTAAGACCTCATCTATCTCCCGGTGCAGCCCGCCGCTGCTTTAGGCCGGGCCTATGTGGGACAAAACATTTATTCATCTTCTCTGAGTGCCTTTGCTCGCAGAAAGCTTCCCAGAGCAGCCACTCCAGCAAGTCCACGCAGCTAATGAAGATAACTTTGAGCGGTGGCTGGACGGCATTCCTCTGAACTCATAATGGGAACAAGGAGAGCGCGGGAGACAGGAGGAGTGGGAGGAGGAGGGGCGGCGGGGGGCGGGCGGGCAGGGGGGGGGGCGTATTGGGAGAGACAAAGGAGGCGAGTGTGCACGCGCGCACGAGAGAGAGAGAGAGAGAGATTGTGTGCGTGTCAGTCTGGAGCAGTTTGAATTAGTTACTCAGCTGTAACCTTGGCTCCTGCCATTGTTGGAGACACCTCTGGCTCGTCCTCTCAAGGCTCCGTTCCCACATGCATTAAGGGACTCAGCAAAGCTCTGCTTACTCTCCCCGGGCTTCTCCCAGGCAGCCCCCAAAACCGAGGGCTTTCAATCGCTCCCTCAGACACAATGAATACCTGCTCTGCTCTCATTACAATACCCTGCTTTTCAGAAATAGTGTCAGCAGCAATTTTCTCTCCTAATTATTTCCCACTCCTCTGAGGGTTGGGTTCAGGACTGGAGCCAGAGGAGGCAGCGCAGGATGGGCAGCAGGGGAGGGCTGGTGGTGGTGGTGCTGGTAGGGAGGGGGGGGGGCATTGGTAGGGGGCCGTTGTGGCGGAGGAAAAAAGGGGGCGACATGAGCTGGATTCACTCCACCTGAACACGATAAGGGGGAGTGTGGAAATCAGTCCATAATCTAGCAGCGGGGAAGAGTCGTTCATGTCGAAGAAGGCGGAAGTTTTTCACCTCTGCGGCCGCGGAAGCAACAGCGAGTCGGGAGGCCAAACTTTTATCAATCCCTCCTCCTCCTCCTCCTCTGACAGCCGCCGCTTCCGCACGAAAACCAAACACACTCCCGAAACTATCGAGCCATATATTTGCCGCTCACCTATTTTTCTTCTTCTTCTTTTTTTCATCGTATCCATGGCAACAACATATTCCCTCTCTCCTCGCAGCGCTTTTTTTTTCTCCGAGCTGTACACTGATCAAAGCCCCCTCCGCAATTCCACCTCGGTGATTTACGACACCATTTTCTACTCAACTAATTTCACTGAAGGAGATAATGACATGGATTAGTTGCTAATCAAGTGCCAATCAGAGATCTGGCTGAACTAAATGTCAGGTGGAATATGTTCAAAGCCATTGTGGTTACTCCCTCGCGATGCTGGATTATGTGTCCTAATCACGGCAATTTTGGATGCAACAGGAGCCAGGGCTCACTCTCCACTGTAACCAAGTTCCCAGGAAAGGGATAATAATCTCCATTTTACCCATAATTCCCAGGTAAACAGGGGATTTGGGCTAATAGTGTGCCAGGCAGATAGTCACAGATGTTACTCTCCAAAGTGGTATGAGAAAAAAAAGAAAACCCGGGGCTTACTTGACTCGCAAATTCCCTCGGCACTGCAATGTAAGCAGGAACCAGGATGAATGACACAACAGTGGCGGGTTCCAGCAGAGCGGCTGAAACCCGCCTGTTCTTATTATTATTGTTCGGGTCCAGAGTGAAGTATAATTCCGTCAAGATCGGCAGCATTTTCTCACGGAGAGCCTGAGGAAAATAAAAGGTTACGCTCTCGCATCATTATGATAAACACAGGTCAGCTGAAGAGCGGAGCAACGGGAGCCCAAGTTTGGGTTTCTTTTCGTGCGGAGGGATTCAAACGAAGCGGCGGAGGAGAAACGTCCACTTAGGTCCCCTTAAGCAATTTTGGCTGCTTAGTCATTCGGCGTGGCGGTCAAAACGCAGGAGGGAGCGGCCCAACGTGGAAAGTTGTTTCTCAGGTTATTGATTGCGATAAAGATACAGAAGTGCCTCAACCCCCCCCCCCAAAAAAAACACGGGGCCTCCGTTGGGCTGTGATTAGTTCTGGCATCCTTCAGAAGCAAAGGTTGAAATCTACATGAAGAGCAAAACACTGTTGTGTTGCCCGTGCGGATCAATAAATATCTGCGTGGTTAATTCGATGTCATAACTCGCCCTTTAATGCTGTTAATATTAGGCTTCCTCGAAAGCGCGTCGATGCAACGCTCCCACGGCCAGATTTACTGCTGTTGGTTAAAAACAAGGCTTCTGCCAACATTCGCGTCCTCCCTTCACCTCCTGCGAGCACTCTGCTCTCTGGCTCGATTCGCAGGATTAATTTCAGTGCACTCAAGCGGAGATGCATGTATTCGTTTTTGAATACTCATTTTTGAATTATACATACTGATCATTAAATTAACGGACAGAGAGGCGGCTCCAAAGGCAGTTTCGTTTCCGAGGGCGCTCCTTCCACTGGAGCCGGACCGGCCCTCATCTCCACGCTGTTGTCCCAGCGCCATAAAGGAATGCCAGGTTGGGTTACCGCAGCTCGTGTGACGCCGTCGTTGGAAATGTGGTGGCCGACAGCTGCGGACGACTCGGTGCCAAACCCCAGCCGTGCTGAACTCTCTGAGACAACAGCGGCGGCCACGGCCCACGCGCCCCAAGATGTTGTTTTAACCGCGCTGCCTTTTTTTTTTTCTTTTTTTACGTCAATGCCCTCCCTGTCTGAGGCAGCGCCACACTCACTCTGTCCCCGCGACGCTAAAATACACCGTCTGCATTCCAGAGGTGACGGGAGTGTTGCCTGTTCTTCTCCGGGGAGTTCAGAAACACTTTGCAAAAAAAGACTGCTCTGAATGTGGGCTGCGCTGATTCGGGGGCATCTAACTAACTATAAACTATCTTAAAACCACAAAGTAACCCTAGGAGAAGCCCACGTTTTGTCGATTCACAGACAGGGTAATATGTAACGCTATTAAACCTGCAAACATCCCAGCAACAAACTCGAGTGAGTCAATAGGACACGGAGTATCAGCAAACGATTATTCAAATCAGCTGCGACAAGCTTCCCCGTGTGGTTTCCAGGCCTCCTTTGTACTTTGCATGCTTGAGTTGTAACGATTTGTTTTTTTTTCTCCCTCAGAGCACAGGTAAACTGTACCCACCCGAATGGAAATGCAAACATGACGCCCTCTGACTGTAACTAAGCTCCATTGGCGCTATTGTCAAACGGTCGGTTCGATATCCGCAGGTGAGGAGGTGAGCGGCGAGCGGGCGGCGGCGTATAATCGAAGCGCCGGTTCCCCGAGATGGTATTTGTGTCAGCCGGCGACCCACATCCAGGATCCTACCCGGCGTGAACCCACAGTGTTTTCGCACTGTTCTGAAAACAGTCCCTTCACTCCGGGGGGGTCTGAGGTGTAATAATCATTACGGATATACACAAAGCTTCTCGCAGCGTCCCCTCCTTCAATATCACACTCATTTTTCACCTTTGACTCCTCATCCACTCCCTTATTACAAGCAAAGCAGTCCGTCAGCGTGGCTATTATCGCCTCGTCTCCTAGGTTGGATTACCTTTGGCACCACAGCGACAGAGGGGAGCGCGAGCGTCTCAGAGTCCTCACAGACCAAATTGTGCGAGACATCGAGCCGATGTGTGAGAGAGGGCGCGCATGTGTGTGTCTGTGTCGGTGTGTGTGTGTTGCTGGCACAGCAACTTGCATCGTACATAATCTGGTGGAACGCAGCTTCGCACGAAAACGAACTTTGGCGACGCGATGAAACGTGGTCGCAGCCGAACGGATCTTTGCAGCGCTTCAGAATCTGCAAACATGGCGACCAAACGCGGGAAAGCAACATGAGCTCGTTCACGTCTGAAAGAAAAAACGCTGGTGTTCTTTTTGAAAACACGGCAGCGCCACACGTACCAGCGCAACACACCGCCAAATCCTGTCAGTCAGTTAAGTTTCACCATTCATCTCAGTGGGATTGGGAGCAAATCATTTACCAGAAATACTAAAATACCCCCCCCCCCGACTCCATTACGCTGGTGAACATTACGTCCTCCCTTTGGACCAGATGATGAGTCCAAACCAGATGTGAATTATTGATTACAAGCGTGAGTTTCTTGCTCCAGACCCACCACATCATTGAGCCTTATGTGTGTGTGTGTGTTTTGAAATATGTAGAAGATAAGAAACTGTATCAGCGAGCCCACACTGATATTAGGCGCTTTTTCTCAGGCGAAAAAAGGACTATCTGGAATCAATAGAACCCCCACACACACACACACACACACAAACACACACACACGCGCACGGGTTTCGCTCCAGACATAATTAAATGTCGCCTCCTGAAGAAATTGCTCTCTTTGAGAAGTTAGGCTAATAAGGGGACACTCTAATGTTGAGAAAACATGGGTGGAAAACACAGCAGCCTCCCGAGCAGACCCGGGCCAATTTCATCATAAATTACTTGCCGGCACAAAGTTCATCTTTCGAGTTACCCAGGAGACCCTGCTGCAGGATGGTAAAGGATGGCTTTTCTAAGAACAACCTGGCTCGAGGTGAGAGTTGGAACACAAGCACTTTGTTCAACGCACGCCGCGCTCCGAAAAAGCTACGACGGCCGACAGGACGAGACAAATGCGTGTAATTATTAAGCAATCTGAATGGCCGGCTTTAAGGCGAGCGCGGGACACGAAACAAGCATGGCTGCCGCTTCAGACTCCCGCATCTCCGGGCCAGAGTCTCTGGCGAGGCCGTAATTACAGAAATGAAGAAAGATGGAGCCGCTCGGTGAAGGGCCAGCGCTCTGAATTCAAACGCATGAGCAGCTGTTGCCGTTATGCACGGCTCTTTGGCTTTGCTTGTGCAAGGCGCTTCTTCAGCAAAGCCCACAGCCATTTACAATACATTAACATCCGTATCGTAGCACAGGACGCCGGGCGAAATCAAAGCAGCGAAGGGGGAAAAAAAAGCAACACTATACTGTTCTTTGATGATTAGCCTGGATGCATGTTTACCTTACACGCAGGTTCTGGAAGTCTGAGCTCCAGCAGCTAATGAAGAGGCTGAAAACCTCCCTGTTTATGCGGTGAGCCTGAATTCAAGCTTATTTTTGGAATTCAGTGTTTTTCAATCTTGACTTTGTCATACGAAGAAAAACATTCTGTAGGCAGACATCAGCGAAGACACTCAGCACCAGTGCCTCTTTGTGTTCGTGTCTCTATGCATCATGACGCTCAATGCAAATCTGATCACAGTGTCTGTGTCTCTAGCATTGGGGGGGGGGGGGCAGGGCATACTCATGTCCCAGCTCTACAGTTTCGAAACAATTAGACGGGCCATGTCTCGAACATTCGTACTGCGATACCTCTGCAAACTTATTACATTTGCTCTAAGCAAGACGGAGGGCTGGGAAAAAAGGTGCAGAGGTGCTTTCATCCAGGTCGCTGAGCCCAACATCTTTTTAGTTTCAGCATCGTCATTTATTCTCTTTAAATGTATGTAATTCGAGCCGCGTTTTAATAGTAATGGTTAGCGTCCCGGGGTGTTGTTACCCTGTCTTAACCTCCTGAGACCTGGAGTCAGCTCAAGCACCCAAACAGAGAAGGAGGGAGGAGGAAGATGAGTGTGCGTGGGACCGCAAGATAAACCCGGGTTGTCTGAGGTCTCAAACAGTTTAGGTTTTCCTCCGATTCTTGGTAAACTTTGCGTGTTTGAACTGCCCGTGACGGCACCAGGCAGGTTTCCACCCACTACTTTTTCACGTGTGTTGTCAGTGTCAAATTAAGTGTATTAGGAAAAGTGAAACGCATCAAAGAGCGTCGGAAAGAAAAAAAAAAACACGATTAATAAATAGAGCCTGGTTTTCAGGAAACGTTTGACAACATGCGCCAAAGTTTTCCGCTCTACTGAGCAGATGAGAGGATGCCGGCAAAACGGCAACGTCAGGCCCCGAGCGGAGCAGCGTGGACGCGGATTCAATTCAACGAAGTAATGACATGCAAGGGGGAAAAATGAACTTGTTTCTCACCTACTTCCTGCTGAAGGTTCCAGTAGGTGCTGCTTTAATTGCGTGATGGCGTTGAGGTCTAATAACACCCAGAGGGGACATTAGCCAGGCGGGCTGCTTATTTCCAAGCACCTATTTCCATTATTTCTTATTTCTTTCGTGCTCTAATTTTGATCCTTTTGGTTGTGAAAACGGGTGCAGTTCGCAGGGTTTTCTTTTCCCACAACCGTCCACTTTTTGGACGCGTATCGGGCCGGTTTGCCGCCTGTCCTGCAGCGCCTAATCAAACGGATCCCCTCAGCTAAAGAGTTTATTTACTGTGACAAGACGGCCGACTTTGGCAGATGTATCAGTCTGTGATAAGAGTTAATGCCAACACTATCTTAATTAAAGAGGAATGCATTCGATACCGTTCGCCTGCCAAGTCACATAACTCAGCAATATCAAGGGTACGCATTTTAAAGATGTGAAGCAGACACAGAGAGTCAAATAAGCAGTGCTAAAAAGTAAATTAATGTATATACTTTAATTGCAAACTTGTATTTAACATCAGACTGAGTAAATATCAAGAGAAATAGCAAATATGCGCCACGGTGAACTCAAAGAGCTCCTCTGTATAACTTGAGGCTGGAACATAATTGATTTGCATCGACTGCAGGGAAATAAGTTGGATACAAAATGTACAAAAGGTAAATTAATTTGTTTCGGGGTGTTTTTTCCATTTTAAATATCACCGTGTTTATGAGCCTGAGAAGGGAGGGGAGGCGGGGGGGGGGACAAAATGAAGGTCAAGTTTCGAAATAAATAGACTCAAAGTTAAGTGGGGTTTTTTTCTTTTGCTTTGAATGAGTTCTCCAGATGATTCTCTCATTTTTCAATCCGTTCAAAGTGTAAAAAAGATGATTAAAAGGAGCAAAAGAGAGCCAAAAAAATATTTTAAAAAATCAGCCACAACTCCAGGACACGAAAACGAGCGGTTGTCTTGAACGGCCTCCGAGCGAGAGGAATCTGACAGGACGGGTTTTGTGACGCTCGCGGAGTTGCGCGGCGACTCGGCGGGCCTGAAAGCCTCCAGTTTGGATTCAAAAAGCATTAAGTTCCTGAGTGTTATTCGGCAATTATACTGATTGCTTAAAAACAAAAACATAATTAGGGATATTTCTATAACTGGAGTCTATAATTCAGGGCAATCAAGGCACTTGTGGAGAAGAGCCCCTGCGAGGCTCGCTGCTATGAAATCATTACCCTTCTGTAGGTCTAAGTTAAGCAAACAAAGAGAGAGGGGCCACCGGGGGCCAGGGCGTGCGATAGCCTGCGCGGATTCCTCGGCGGTGATTTATCTGACGAGGCCCTGACAACTTTCCTGCAGGATCCCAAAGTGCGCTATCTATTAATTGAGCCTGTGTCAGCGCAGGGGAGATTAAGAGTGCGCAGCTGCCCGCCCGAAACGTCTTCCCCGGGCCCAGCTGTGGGACACAAATCAAAGAGCCGCGACACGGAGACCGAGCGGTCAAAGACAAGGGCCCACCTCCATGCAAACACCAAGCTCAGCAGGAATGTCCCGCCATGATTTACCGTTTGGTAAATATCTCTTCTGCAAACCCCTCCTTGTGCCGGTTGGCCAGCGTTTTTGGCCCTCGTTTGATTGCTCTGAAGGCTTAAAACAAGCAAACAAAACGTTAGGGAAGCTCTCCGTTCCAGCGGGTCACTCGCTGGCGCTCCGTTCATCGCGGGGACTTATCAATTTGCCCCGAGCTTCATAAACGCTCTGACAGCGAGTTTTGTGTGTGTTTTGTTTTTTTTCCCCCCTCTCCCAGAGGCTCCGTCGCTGCCGATCGCCCGCAGCAGACCTCTGGGTTTGCTCTCAGCATGCTCAGCGAAGCCGCGTCACGCCAGCGTCGCCTCCACACGCCACGTGCGGTCGGAGCACCTCGGCCCGGCTCCGTCACGCGAGGTTCCGCGCCGCAGAGCCAAGGATTAACAGAAATGGGGCTCTCATAATTATACCGTCATGATTTCAGGCCTTTCCTGCTGGTCTTTTTAATTAAGTAGATAATTTTCCTCCAGGGAGGACCAGTTTTAACATACTTACCGGCAATTTCAGAAGTGGCCATCTCTCCGAACGGAGGCGGCTTTCGCCTCCATCAGGGATGTTGCTCTGCCGCCGACACGCATCAGATATGTCGGCGAGAGACGGAACGTAATGGGTTGGGTTATGTTAATACCCTGCTGGGGCGTCTTCCTCGCCGACCTCCGTGACGATTGTAAAACGCCGCCCTCTCCGCGAAGGGGTGAGGATGAGTCTCGGAGGGTAACAGGGCCTCCCTGTCACTCACGGCGCCCCCGAGTGACAGCGACACGTCCAATAATGAGAGAGAGGCGCCCGGTCAGCCTTCCGTTCAGCCATCCCGGCTCTCCGCTGGGCGGCCGCGGCACCCGAGCGGCGCCAGCTTTCATCATTCAAACGGAACGCTCCGACGGCCTCGAAAGTGACAGCATCGAGAGCGCGGCTTGTTAACAGCTCGGCCCGGCGCCAATTAATGTTACGCCCCCCGGAACTAAAACGGGTCTTCATCGTGTTTACCGAGGGGAGCAGGAAGGGCGCGTCGCTGAGACCGCCGGAAAACATCGAGCGAAACTTCATTTTCGAGTCGCCTTCGGCGCAAATATTTACGATGAACGTAAATAAAAAGGTGCGACGATGCCAATTAGTGGTGTAATTTCGAGCTCGCAGAGGACTGTTTTCTGTTTACTTACAGTATCTCACACTTCACTGTCGCACAAAAAAACAAGACAAAAAAAAACACCTCTTCCAGCACTTTCTGTATCACACGCTGGCAAAGCTGGATATCAGTTATTAAGGCTGTGATGGAAGCTGCTGACCTTCCGGCAATGATATGTGGACTTACAATGCGGCGCGCCGTGTCACCTCTCAGGATATTAGTTATCAATTCTGACTCTAAATCTCTCAGGTCAGCATATATGTCATGGCAGCAGCGAAGCGGTCGTGATGGATGTAAAGAGGAGAGCCCGGCTGCGCTCTTTGTTTTGCAGCTAATCTGATGATTCCCTTACAGCCTTTAAGCAGGTTAGGAGCCCCTTTTTCATGTCTCGCACAAAGACAGGATACAGCGAATCCATTTATGGCATAATTGCTGATGCTATTAAAGAAGAGATTAAGATATTATTAAAATCTGATTATTTTGGTATCAGAGCCGACTGCACCACAAGTAGGAGGCTCGTGAGAGGTGGTGAGAAAGAGGCTTTACCTCCGTGCGGATAGAGACACCCTGATTAACGGAAAAGTGCAGATGAGGGAAGAAAGTTTGGGTGAGCTGCAGGTGAGGAGTGCTACATCCAGAAAGCCTCTGATTGGTGCGATCTGACCTTAAAGACTGCCAGTGTATTAGTCCGCTGCGTGACTCGCGGGCTGGCTGCGATTCGGTCTGGCTGAGACGTGCAATTCGTGTCCAAATGCACTGTTTGGACAATCATCAGCTCCTGATCACCTCTGTGCATCACCATCTGATCTTCTGCATCTGTCGCTGTGGCAACGCGATCTCTGACTTCGGGGCTGACTAACCATTGACTGGAAACCGGTTTCGGCGAGCGCCAGGATGCTTGGCGAGCTCGAGCTCGACTGAGACGGGAAAATCAAACATCGAAGCGGCATTCAGCAATTCGTCAAGTTTCAAACAGGAACTCTGAGCCTTTGGCTTGCCGACAACTGTTCTCTTGGAAGGAGCGACGCGAACTTAAAGGTGACATGTGTGCGACATTGCGTCTGCTGCTCAGAACACAAGTCGTGATTCGTGACTGAATCCGACGCGCCGCTTCCAGATATCACGTAGCGTCTCAGCCTCTGAGAAATGCAGTGCCAGACTCAACCGGCAGCAGCTGTAGCGGTAATTAGCCTGCAAGCACAACAGCGAAAGTTTACAGAATGCGAAAAATAAAAATCAAATCTACTTTAAATCGTGCTCGAGAAATCTAAACCCATTAAGGCCAAAGTAGATACCAATTCATAACACTTTGTTTAAAATATTACTGAGAAATGAAGCCCGATTTTACACAATTTAGCTGCAAAAATGACGCCGGCTTTGTTTTTGGCAGCAGTTTCCACTTTTTATGCAGCTGCACCTCAAACTTACGCTACATTTTCTTGTGGAAGACAAGTGTGAGATCTACAAAGTATCGAAGCATAAAGAACGAGCAGCACCAGAATGCAGGGAGAATAAATAAGGCAGCGGCGCTTCGAGAAAACACTGCAACAATGCAGGAACGAGCAGACGCCCGAACGTACGACCTGCATGACGAACCTCTCGAACGCCGTGGACTTTCACTCCACTTGCGCGTTCTCCTGTTCTCGCTGCGAGGCTCAGGAAAACCCCCCTTAATGCATGCTGTTACTTTTACGGCGAGGAGTCGCGGCAGTCGGAGTGCAAGCAGTCAAAGTGGGCCAATAAAACAAGTTGTGTTGCGAGGTCGCGGCCAGTAATAATGAAGTCCACCATATACCTTGAATTACAAGGGGAAACTGGGAGCAAGTCGCAGTCAAGCTGTTACCGTGGGGACTAAAAGCCAAACAGAGGAGGGCAAACGTCCCTAAGTGGCCCGCAGTCCATTCGCCGGTTATGAGCGGCGCACTTCATTTGTGGCGCTCCCCGTGTGTTTATCTGGCGGGCAGGTGTACTGGCACGCCCGCTCTAATGAAAGAGCGAGAGGCCCGCCGGGCGTCTACCCGGGAGATTACGACAGCGTCGGCCTGAAAAGGACCGGCCGGGTCCGGCGTGCGGCCGGCGCGGCGTCGCCGTCGAGCAGCCCGGCTGT
>JASSRZ010000014.1:6630573-6657983 GCA_032164315.1 Malacoctenus gilli | reverse complement strand
GACAGCGTCGGCCTGAAAAGGACCGGCCGGGTCCGGCGTGCGGCCGGCGCGGCGTCGCCGTCGAGCAGCCCGGCTGTCGGCGTTCGAATCAAGCCCAACTCCCCGGCCTCGCTCTTTTCTTCTGCCCGAGCAGACATCCATCTCTGTCAGGTGCGACGGGCGTCTCGTCGCCGTCACTCTAATTAGTCGGGGATCCCGGGAGCAGGCAGCATGATGAAAGACAGGAACACCGAGACACCAGCTTATCTCCATCAAAGAGCAGGAAGACTCTGACCGTGTCCTCTCCTCAGTACACAGAGCTACCAGACGTGATGCTGTCCAGCCACAATCAAGGCTTGTGCGACACTGACTGCCTGTCCACTCATATGTACACTGCAGATGTCAACTTAGTTTCCTGGCTTGTTTTTTATGGTGATTACTGAAGCCCAAAAAGGTGGAAAACTGATGCGCAGCTCATCACAGCAGTACAAATCCACATGTTTATTAAAGAGGAGAAAAGAGCGGACCTCCCCCCCCTCACGTTGACAGATATCGCAGCTTTAACAAGCTTCGCGGAGCAGCTCAGAGATCAGTCGAGCGGTGAATTTGCACCCTCTGTTCGGCAGATATTTTCAGGCCGTCTCGCCCGTCCAGCACGTTTGGCCCAGCAATTTTTCTCTCACTGATGTTTAGGACAGACCACCGTGAGGTGGCCATTCAAAGGGCCAGAGCTCAGCGAACAGCAAACGGCTCAAGATGGATTTGCAGGTACCGCGCTGACCTGCTGGAGAAATCGATCATAACTACTTTCAGAGATTGAGCAAGAAAGCTCATTTTGGACCTCATTCATCTGTTGCACTTGTTCCCAAAACAACTTTTGGCTCACACGGGTGAACGGCTGATTCGTGAAAGTGTGACCAGGCGGTCAGCAAGATTTTTCCGGTCACAAGCCTTCCAGGTCGGGCGTATCTGCGCACATATAAACCCACGCGTGTCATCTGAAGAGAATAGCACAAAATAATATCACTGAAAATGTTATAAATCCCCTAATTTTGGGAAAAATGCCACTTTGGAAGCATTTCAAACAGCAGAAATTGTGCACAGAGAGTCCTTTCATATTTTCTGAACATCTGTTTACTTTCTCAGCATCCACAAGCTTCATTTTGGGTGGTCTGAAGTTCCACACGACTCAAAAGACCCCAAAATTCTGCGCTTGTCATCAGCGGAGAGTTTCTAATGAAAAAAACAGCCCATTCATATCGTGTATCGCTTGCTGTGTGGTGAGCGCGCCCACCACGACTCTATGATGCCCCAAATTAATCGTTTTTTTTCTAATTGCCCCTCTGTGACTTCGTGGAGTGTCTGGTGTAAAACAAAGCTCATGAAACGTCAAAGTTGCTCACTGCAGTGCTTACAGAGGTAATCTTTCCAATTAGGATGAGCACACGTTCAAATTGTTTTCATCTTTGCGATATAGTTTGTTGGAGAGTTCTGGCAGGTATTGACTTTTTCACCGTGAGGTTATTTAGTATATTCCTCACAATATTCCATCTATTTCGCGGATCATAACATGCTATGACACAATATTCGTTTGATACCAGCGCTTATCGTCAAACGCGTGTATTGTCTCTCGAAGAAAGATCGTTCACGCTATTTCACCTTCGACGGCTATTCAAGGAAATAACTCTATCTGCTCCTTACAGTTCGGGCTGCATATTTCACACTCCGGGCCAACAGATCATCCGTTCTACCGTCGGACCTTATTGGGATCTGCTCCTCAAAATAAGATGCAAGGCAGCCCGGCAAAGCGGGATCATGTGCCTCCAACATCCCGACCGGAGAAACGCTGCGCGGATCCATTTTTCATGTCAGCAGAGCAAAAGGATGAGCCGGGCTTCCTGGTTACAGGCTAAAAAGTAATCATCTCTCTTTCCAATCACACCGCATTTACTAAAACCAGGTGTGAGCCCGGCGATTCATTTCTCACAGATCATTTCTGCTGAAGATTGGGAGGGAGGAAATGAAGGAATGGAGCAGAGCAGATGATCAAATCCAAGGGTGATTCTTCTGTCGTTTCACTAAATAGTCGATTTATCCTGCCCTTGTTGCTATGGTTGCAGTGCAGCAGGGGGAGAAAAAAAAGAAGGCAAAGAGCAAATCCCTTCATTGATCACTTGGTTCTACTTTATCATATCTCATGGTGGAGGTAAAATGTGCTATTGAACCAAGAGCTCCACAACAAGCGACAATAGAAAGCGAGAGTGGGAACAGAGGTGAAAACGACGACTCCCTTTGCACACCTACGCCTAAACGTCTCATTTAGTGTAACAAACTGCACACAAGACAAACAACAAAGACACAAATGGGGGGGAAAAAGGAGCATTTAGTAACCTATTTATTCAATAACTGCAATATTGGAGTATATTTGTGACACGACTGGAGGGCAGGCATAATGAATGGGTTCTCTGAAGTCATTTAGAACAGATAAAAACTAGTTTCGTTTAATTAGATTTTCAAACGGGTGGGAGTGTTGTCCCAGTTCTGAAACAGAGCAGGCTTCTTGAAGTTGCGTTGAGGAGCTTGGGCACACGGCGACTCTCAAACGCACGATAATTGTGTATTTTAATGGGGATCGAGAAAAAAAAAATCGGAGACCTGTCCTCATGTAGACCAGAGACACCCAGTCACACGTCATGCTTTGAAAACATGCGCCAGAAGAGAAAAGGAGATTATGGGATCAAATCGTTGAGTTGTTTCTTTTCTGGGGAAAAAGCAAAGCAAAGCTCTCTTTTTTTAAAGCTTTTTAAATGCAAGTGAAGGTGCAGGTTAATATTTTATGACGTGTATTGGTGGAAATATAGACAGTCGTTGAATTTAGGGGCACAAAACGCACAAAGTACGATTGTTTCAGGAAAACAAAGAGGTGATTTGGAGGTACGACTGCTGCGAAGTTCTTTAAAGCCTATATCTTTTCTTCAAAAAGCAGCAGACGCGAACGCACACAAACAAACGAAGAATACGCTTCTCATTGTGCTCTGAAGTTTTTTCGTGTGTCCACTTTGGGATCGTTACGTCAGAGCCGACACAGTAACGACTTGTCGGCTCAGATGAGAAAACAACTGTGTCATTGTGCAGGCGCTCAGAGGACACCCGTTTGAACTCCATGCCAATCAATGAGGACAATTAATGTCCCCAATGAACACCAGGCACCGATTCGGCGGGCTGATGCTTTAATTGGATAGAACTAAAGAGGGAGCGAGGATGACCCTTCCGGTGACCCCTCTCGGTGGAGCCGTGCCTGGAGCACAACCTCCTGAATGACCCCCGGTGTCAGAGGTTGCGAAGGACAACCCCGCTTAACCCCGCGGACACATCGGCCCACCGAGCCATTCAGCATCATTTGAAATCATGTGTCAAACGATGGCGCGCATCTGGCGAGCCCCCCCCCCCTCTCAGCCCGTCTGGGACGGGGGCAAAATTAGCCGCGACAAGGAGATCTGGGGTTTCCTTCCCGGAGCAGACGGGCCAGAGAGCGCGCTGACCTGTGAAGTCAATCGGTCTGCTTCACGCGGTTGGCCTCTAACCCGCTCAGATGAGACCAAAGCGCGTTAATGAAGACTGCGTGAGCGGAACATGAAGGGGCGCGATCTGAATTCGCTGTCGGGTGTTTGATCAAACATTGATTGATCAGTTCGGTTGTCAGAAAACCGTTTGGGGAGGGCGGGGCGGGCGGAGGGAGGGGGGAGGGGGGCTCAGCTTGCAATCAAATCCAAAGAAGAGTCACTTTTGAGTCTGAAGTAAAGCTGTGATCTTCTACGAGCATGTTGGCCAAGAATAGGTGGTCTTTGGGTCGGAAGCGTTGGGAGGGGGGGTGGGGGGGGTAATTACATGCACTGAGCCGCACCGGCCTCCGAAAGTTTCGGCTTGACTTAGCAGGTGCTTAATGGGATGTTTGAGAGCGCCGGCTTTGTGGTGTGGAAGCAACCACCTCAGACAGTGAGCTGACTGAAGCACGAAAAGACACGCGGCCGCCCGCTGATGCCGCAGCTGACACGAGCTGACAGCCGGCATCAGACTGCCCCCCCCCCACCCCCCCAACTCGCTGAACAAAGCGCCACGCTGCAAGCAAAGTGAAAAACGCACAAAATTGGCCGCAGAGGCTGCAAAGTTCGGAACCGACAGACGCACAAAGACTTTATGGCAAGTGTCATCCTCCGCTCAACACTCGGCAGCCCCGTTTCCTTTGTGCCTACTTGTAATTTCCAACTTGTTACTGGTCGTCCTGGGAAGTGAGATCGATGCCGACGCGCTGGTTCTATCTTACGATTTCTCCCTCAGTCACACAATGCGCCGATGTCACAAGTAATTCTGAGAGTGGCACCGCCAGATTTTGACATAATTAGATGAAAGCAGCTGTCACGGATTACAGAGCACCTTTTTAGGGGGGAACAAGAACCTCTGCCCTCTTTCCTTCCTGGTACTTTTTGTGGTGTTTTTCGTGATTCGACTGACATAAGCTGCGGTGACACATCATGTATGCGCGTGTGTTCAAAAAGCGTTGTCATCACGTCCACATCAACGGTCTTGAGCGAGGCCAGATCCGGGGCAAACGAAACACCGCTTGGCTGTAGCCCGAGGGCAGAAATGTATGCCTGCCAGAGACTGTTTTGTGCGAAAAGAAGGGAAATAAACTGCTTCTGTGAGTCCTCTAACAAGCTGCTGCTGCTGCTGCTGCTGCTGCTGCTGAGGCTATTATGCATCGAGTGTGCCATGTGTTCCAGAAGAGACCCGAGTGCTTAGATGAGGGAACAAATTGCCTGTATCAATATGCATCGAGTACAGCTAAAGGGAGAACGGTGGTATTAATTATTTACTAAGAAAAATGTTGCCCTGTTGCTTTCCCTGACAGGTCAGACTTCTGATGCTGAGACACTTAACATATGCTGCTGAAAACACTATTAGTGCCTCATCTCTGCTGCTCAATTAAAAACTGAACACGAAAACAGAAAACACCTGAAGTTTGGACAGGAAATGTCAGACCCGCATTTGTTTGGCATCACTCACCAGGGCTTTCTTTCGCCTTTTTTCTACGAGCGCTCTCGCGGCTCTTTCTAACTGACGTTCACAGCGGCCGGATGCTTCTGTGGAAGCATGTTGGCTCTCAAGCGGAGCTGAGGTCAACAGCCTCCAGGCCCTCGGCTTGGCCAGGGAGCAACGTCGATGAATGGGACGAGCCAGCGAGAGGAGCGGGAACCAGCGACGGCAACCGCACGTTTTATAATCACTGCTGTCAGCGAAGCAGAATGGAGACACGTAATTAACGCTGTGCAATAGCAGGTAAACCGTTGACTCAAGGTCCTCCATTGTTATCTTTGTATCAAATACACAGGATGTCGGCTTTTACTTGAAACAATGGCTCCGACTCCGACGCGCCACTTAAATGTGACGGATTAAATCACAATGGGGTCAAGTTAAGTCGAGGTAGAATCGTGCGAAGAAAAGCAACATCAGCCAACCAGGAAACGCCGCCTGCTTTTCTGTGAAATCCTTTTTTTCTTCTTTGAGGGAAACAAACAGCGAGCACAAGAAATTGAGTGTCCGACATTTATCGTGGGCTTAAAAGCAGTCTGGAGCCCATTTTGTGGCACGGCAGACAGCTGTCTCAAGGTTACCGACGCAGCGCTGCGACCGGGAGGTCAGAACGCACATTCCCCAACTGGCTGGAAAAAATATGGCCACATAAATGAAATATGTCTTTGTGAGGAATTACCATAATGTTACCTCTGAGCCACGCATTCACCAAATACATCTGCGCGGCGCTGTTCCGAGGCCAGCTGCAGAAAAAATGGCAGGCGACGCTCATGCTGCTCGGCGAGGGCACGGATGTATTTGGAGAGCTCTTCCTTTTTGCGTCTACGTTCGTGTCACTAAAACTAAGTTTTGTGAATGTGGAAATTGTCACTGTGAAACACATAATCTGCTGTCAGCAGGGAAACGTTACGGGAGTTGTTTTAACTGACAGACTGATGAAATGAGTACAAATAAAACAAAATTCGAGGACACACAAAATAAAACCACCGTTAAAAATAAGTTTCTGGAACGTGAACGGGCACCGCGCACGAAGACGAATCATTTTTTGATCATCTGACTACGTTTTAACTTGAAAATGTTGGTAGATAAAGAAGTGCTGTCACATAAATGGGAACGACGACGGTGGGTACCTGGGGATTAAACAAAAACTGTGTGCAATCTATGTCTGTAGGTTGTGGCAAGCGCAAAGAGCATGATGGTCTGGCAACTTCCACCATTGGAGAAACAACAAAGTGGACCAAAGACCAAACTCTGCAGAAGTCATTGGCTGCGGTGCTCCTCGCTGCAAGCTGGCAGACAGAGAAACAACAAAGTTTATTGTCTTTTTTTGTTTTTTAAAGCCAAAATCATCATGTGTCACTTTGTGTGTTGACTATTTGTTTACCAGCCAACAACCTGAGTAACTTTGAAGAAAACACTGAGCCACAGACGGAAGACCTGGATCCAATTGGTCAGCTGCGCAGTTCTTTTCTCTCGGCACTACAAAATGAAAGGAAGCAGCCCTTTGGCACACAGATGGGTGCTGCAGTGTAGGTGCCAGATTGGGGAGGGGGGGGGGGGCAAGAGTGTCGTCGGAATTCAACAAAGTCACTGGCGCTGCTTTTCCCGCAGGTGTTCGCGATGCGAGTGAGACTTCAACGGCAATGATTCATTCGCTGATTAAAGGAAGGAAAAAAAGTCGTTGCGCGACTCGTGTCGGGGGGGCTTCAGGGTTTTCAAGCTTCAGGGTCGGCAGCTGCTTGTTGGGCAACAGTTCAAGATATCCTCGCGCTCTGCTAACTTAGAGTATTTGATATCTTTGCTCATAACAAACCTTCAGTCGAGAACGAGGTAAAGCACGGCGTGCGGTGGAGGGTTGTTGTTTTATAGTTCTCTGAAGGCCGTCGTGTAACGATTTAGTTGAATAGCCGGTATATAATCTCCAGTTCTCTCGATAAAGGTATATAAAAAAAACACACCTCCTCAAGAAAACTTCTCCATGAGACGAGAACGAAGAAAAATATGGAGTTGTCGGAGAAGTACGAGACCGTAACGATGTTTTGGATTTTTTTGAAGCAAAAATATTTGCAGTCCCTCAGATTGTCATCCTTATTTTTGCCCGCTTGTCCTTTTCTTTTCTGCGGTGCCGGGACCTGATGTGTGTGGCCAAACTTGTTCCAATAAATAGCATCCCCTGCCCTGCAGGAGTGAAGAAATCATTTATTTTATAGATTTCCTGCTTTACCATCAAGGATTACCCTCTTAACCTCAGCCTCTTGCTTCCTTATTGGCTTAGCTATTGATTGCCCTCCATCCACTCCTCAACCTTCAAGGTGACCCATAACTAATAAACACTCTGGAAAGAAGTCTGCGATGCGGCAGCCTAAAAATATGCCTCCGCTGGCTTCCTCCGCTCGGCTCCCCGGCTCTGTTTATGTCCGCTGTTGTGTTTCTTGGGCTCTGATTGATCCCTGCGTACCTTTCGTTCACCGCTGAAGGACCGAAGCAAAGTGCGGTCTAAACGAGGGACGGAGCGGTCGTTGGAACGCGCTCTGGTCTACGAGATGAGGCGCTCGATTAGGGCAGTCGGCTTTTTTGGGGAAAAAACGCAATCTCCATGCAAAACAACGGTCGACAGCGTCGCTTGTAACCGGCAACGCTGCTCCAGTTCTCTTCCTGCGCTCCCTGAGAGGGTCACGCGAGGGGTGTGATGAAGAGGGAACATCTGTCTCTAAAGTGTTCCTCCATTATCCAGCCATTGTGGAGGATCAGCACCTGAGCAAACAAAGAGCTTCCATTATGCCATATTCACCAAACTCTCAACAGCACCTTTACAAGCCAGGGAAAAAGGGTGAAGAGACGGAGAAGAAAAGGAAATATTGTATGGGCGCTCTAAATGTCTGGCTCTAGTGTGCCTCTTCAACAAAACTAACAATGACCATTAGTTACAAGGAACCTTTTGCTCGCCATCATTCCGGATAAAATGTCTCTCTGCTAAATGGCTCTTAAAGCAGAGAGTAAAAGAAGACATGGCTGTTTGTGTTGTTTTTTAACACTCTGCAGATAACCCCTTTTAAAAATGAGCACTTGACCTGCTTCCACACATTGAAGTGTCCTTTCCAGGGTAATGGCATTTTGCATAATGCCATTACTAAAGTGAGAGCATGAAATCGCTCTGCTTCAGTTCGGTTTTGAACACGCGGAGGGGGGGGGGGGCGGAGTGTGTGCGCGCGTGCGTGCAAGTGAGTGCAGGCAGCGGTGGGGGATGGGTTGGGGGTCGCATGTAGCAGCTCAGGGAGAAAGAAAATAAAGGATTCTCCAATTTCGTGTCTTCCATGAGGCTGGTTAACAAGACTGAGGGTGTCACTGCTGCCGTTGTTGAGGAATTACCAACCCCCACCCTCCCCCCGCTGGAATCTAACCTGCACAACTTCATTTGTTTACAGGCAAAAAGGCGACAAAGGAAGTCACCTGAGCCCTTCGCCGATGCAGCATTTGATTCGGGATTGACGAGCGGTTTGATGGCCTGAAGGATTGGGGATAATCGACCTTATCAGGCTGAAGACGAAACCTCAGCTGTCAGCGAAAGAGTGATGGCCCGCCGTCCTATCTTACCCTAAACACACCGCAGGGAGCCCGAGAGAAGACCCCCAACCCCAGCCCCCCTACCTACCCCTCCCTCCCTCCCTCTGCGAGATCCGTCAGGCCAGCTGCAACATTGATCTTCCCGGCTAAAATTTCAAGGGCTGAAAAACAATCTCCCTGTTGGCAAATGGATGGCCAAGCATCCCACTTCTGGGGTCGTCAGTTCAGCCGGAGCCCCGAGGACGCGGAGATGGCCGTTGATAGGCAGGAATGCCGCACAAGCGGCGCAGATAGAGACGTGTCTGGCAGGCTTTCCATGAACCCATCTGACGGCTCCGTGGCTGGCCAGGTGAAGAGGTCATCATCACTCTCACGCCCCCCCGCCCCCGCCCCTTCCCCGTTCCCCCCGAACTCCCAGCCCACTATATTTAGGAGCTTACAAGTAGCAAAACGACACTAAACAGGCCGGATGCAGCGCGGCATACAGAACATGTTCCAAAAACTTTGTCGGAGCGTAACCTTTTCTGTCTCCTGGAGGAAACTCGGCTCGGGGAGCCGAGGAAGGAAGACGGGAGCGAAAGCAGCGTTTAAAGAAACACAACTTTGGAGAAAGTCACGCAGTGATTGCCCTAAAATTCCCTCTTAGTTTTAAATAACATTCCGACTCCACGAAAATATCAAATACTTCCCTTTAAAATTTCATCACGGGAAAAATTACAGTCGAGCGTAAACCAATTACAGGTTGTCGACTGACAAATTAAAATAACACCTCGGTAATTCTGCTATCTTTGAGTTTCTGATTTTTTCTTACTTCCTTTCTGTTTTTCTTTCAACAGAGTTTTGTCCAGAACCACGTTTTTTATTTGCTTCCACAGATTTCAGCACCTGTAAACATTGATAGTGTGGATCCACAAAATTAAATTCCAAACAGAATTAGCTGCTGCCATGCGACGCGTCGGCACAAGGGTTTTATTGCTCACGTCAGTTCCAAAAAAAGCAAAAATAACAATAAATGTGTCACATCGGCACCAATAAGTAAAAGAAAAAGACCTAAATATGACGTTTGCAACAGAAAAAATTCGAGTAATAGCAGCGAGTTCGTGAGAGCGGCCCGAAACCTCGGCGATAACACCGACGCGGTTGGCGAGCGGCCGTGTCGGACCAAAGAAGAAGCTCGGCGGTGAAGGAGAGCTCTTTAATCACCTGTCAGTCCACATCACTCACCTCCAGAGGGCCGGCGGAAGTGGCAGGAACGAGGCCGCGCGTGCTGCTCTGCATCCGGGATTGACAGCACGACACCGCGCACTACTTGGACCGTTCCTTTGCTTTGTCTTGCATATTGTATTTTGGTGTTTGATGTGTTTTTCTTTTTCTTTCTTTCTTTCCACAGGAAAACAAGAAGCACTGATAAGTATTCGGACAAGTGGTAGTTACGGATTTACTGCTTTCTTCTCACAAGAGAAATAATCCAAATGTTTGAATTCTCTTGTTAATTTCATTCGGTTGACATGAAAACAATCTCCTGATTGAGTTTCTGAAGCTCGGAATTAAAACGAGCTGCTCGCACAAGAACAGGAACAAGGCTTGAGTGCCACAGGAGCACGACAGAAGTTCCAAATCAGCAAGCTCGGGCTGCCAGCGCTAATTCGCTTCCTGAGTTACTCAGCAGCACATAAAAGAAAAATCAACTCCTTGGACCAAACTTTCATCTTTAAAAGATGCGACAGCAGCGTGTTCCTAGAAACTCGAATGCTTTTCGACATCCAAACTTGGAGACACGGACCGCTCTGAGTGACTCCAGCAATCAAGGTTTGAAACCCCCAAATGCTGTTCTGTTGAAGAGGCGGAGCCCCACCCGATAGGTCCAATAGAAATCATCGCGACCAGTGACGGTTGCAAGTAAAACCAACATTAGTTCAGCGCTCTCAGCCTCTGCGGTAGCTCACTTCACTGTGAGGGGTCTCCAGTGAGCTACACGACAACACAAACAGCACAAACCAGCCGAAGCTGCTGTTCCTGCGCCTTCGTATATATATAAACCGGTAAATATATTCACACATAAACCTATGCAGGTCGTCCTGTGGTGACAATATCCCTTCATGTCGTAAATCTGAGCAATTTATTCGCACCGTGAAGTGTACTGTATGCCCTGCGTGGGACTATGGGACTGTACCAGCGTAAGTTATCCATAAAAAAAGGCTCTCTGTTAGGATTTGATGGGCTCTTGAAACAGAAACGTGGCGCCGAACGCAAGCAATACGAGAAAAATAAACTCAAACTGGGCTGATTCTCAATCCAAACACTATAGGAGTCGGTTAGCGGGAGATTGAAAAGCTCTAAAAAATTGTACTCATGCTGTGTCAATAGAATTGAAGTGCAGAGGCCTGAAGCCCCGCCAGCGGGTTTCGTCTGGAGCCGCGGCTGCACCTCGGGTCGGGGGGGGGGGCTTTGTGTCCGCGGCGACGATGCATTGTGCGAAACAACGAGCGCTTATTCAATTATGGAGAGCGTCTCACAACACTCGCTTCTCCCACATAGCGTTGTGATTTTTTCGGAGGCCACTTACTGACCAAAACGCAGAGAAAGAGGGAGCATCAGGTCAGCGCTCACAATCACAACGCGAATGATAAACACGCAGTAAAGAATAAGGGGAAAAAACAGAATTCATTATTTTTGGCCGCAAAGCGTTTTCAACAAGCCCCCCGCCGCATCGCGAACATATTGTCAGTGCTCCTCTGTCTCTAATGCCATCGCTTTCCATTGGATTTCTCTCGGCGCTGCCTGAAAGACAGATCTATGGCGCGAGAGAGTTCTTGTCAGAAGCTTATCGCCTGTCTCGACCCAGCAGAGAGAAATTCCTCGCCATTTGTTGAATACAAGTGCGACGGCGCGCGTTCGGGGCTCATCTGTGGCCGCACTTCCTCACCTGGCGCTCATGTGATTAGACTTCATATCCCAGCCTGCAGCAGATAAACTCTATCTTCATCTGCCAGGCCCCTCAACATCAATCTGCCTCGCTGATGGCTCGCGCCACCGCCGCCGCCGCCGCCGCAGCCTCACGACGCATCCCTACCACCCTGTTTATGCATAATAATAAAAACACTCGTGTCCCACAGAGCATACCATTTTCGGTATGAAGGAGGGAAAAAAAAGTCATTGTAATATGTGTCTGTTTAGCGGGGGGACACAGTCCAGACCTCTTAAAGAGAGACCCCCCCCCCCAACCCCCCATTGTGCGAGCCTAATACCAGCACTTGGCGAGCCGTAAACCAGTCATGTTGGGGTGCTGGGCGCCGCACGGAGCACATTGACCATGTGGCCGGTCAGAGGAAGTGGGGAGATGGGTGGAGGAGGACAGAGCGGGCCTGTTTATTTATTGTTCTCCTCTTGTTTAACGGCTCATGACCGGCTAGCTTTATTAAACTGGGCTTTGAGCACACACACAGCAGCACTAAAACTTCCTGATGGCTGAGGGGGGATCAATTCCAGCCGCTGCCTGCAGGAATTACGGCAAAATAATGGCACTATCGCACAGGTAGGTCTCGCCCGCGTTAGGGGTTAAATGGACCATTTAAATTCTTTAATCAACTCCGGTATTAGCTGCATGAGAGGAGTGCTGCTCCGCACAGATATATGAAAGCGCAGACATTTTCATGAATATCAAGTGAGGAGTTAACGCCGAGCTGTCGCCAGAATAGTTACAAGGAGAAAAAAGACAACATGCGGCGCATGAACAGCGTCAGCGCGCTGAAGCGGAGAACGCTGTGATGAAATACAGAAAACGGACAAATATCCAAACAGGAAGTGATAGAGACGCCATGAAGAAATGCTATATTCAGCCCACAGCTATGAAAGATTAGTTATTAGTCTAATTAGTGACCATCTGGCCACTGTTCATAAAAAGACTTACTGTTTTGACATATGACATTAAAAAACACTCAACTTGAAGACTAAATCCATATAAAGTTACAGACCACATAAACTGGAGAGTAAAATAGAGGCTCATATTGCAGTGGCTCCTAACCTTGGGGGCTCCAGACAGGACGGGGGGGCCCGAGGCTCCGTCTGCTCAAAGTTTGTCAAAATTGGAATTGCGTTTTTTTTAAAGAGAACCAAGATAAGACGCTTCTCAGAATATAAAACAGACGCTGGAAACTCCCCAGTGCTCGGTGAAAGAGCATATTTTGCCAGTGTTTGGAATCACAAGATTTTATTCCGACACTTTTCTGAAGTCTCTATTACATTAAAGAATAAGCATAAACCAAGACGTGTAATAAAAAAAATACCGAGCGAAGCCACAACCTCAGAACGACCTCGTAATCTCCCTGAATGACGAGCCGAACTGGCTCAGGTTCACGTCTTATTACCAGACTGCAGCATCGCTGCTGAGGTGTGACAAATTCACGTTTGCCAAAAAAAATGACACCGCTTTTTGTTTGTTTTTTTTCTTCTTCCCCAAATCAACAAGATAATTAGACCAGAATTATGAGAAAGGTTTCCACCCGGGCGAAAAAAAATCGACTGTTTTTGTGAATTAATGGGATAATTATTTCAGAAACCCGCGACAATCTCTGTTTTTCCGAGTTAACGAGATAATTATCTTTTTAATTTGCAAAATCTGGGAATTTTTCACAACCCCCTCCCTTCCCTTTCGTGAGTGTATTACGCCGTCTTCCATCACGCGGCGGTTCAGTCGCTCCGTTTCACCGACCGCAAGAGAATCACAGTCCCAAATTAATATCAGCGCTTGGAATCGATAGCTTTAAAAAGGGCTCGTTCCTAAACAAAATAGGAAGAGTCGAGCACGGTTCCACTCGTGAACCCCACTGGCCTCTCTATATCGGGGGTCTTCTGCGTTAGAACTGTAATTGCGGTCCAGGCAGGAGTCAAAAGGGGAGACGAAAAGGTTAGTTACATTTTTTAAGATAGGATCACGGTTGAAGGTAGGGCACATAAATGCATACAAACGCAGTGAATATGTGCCGTGTACTCTTCGAAACCCCTCCCCCCGTTGGCTTGTTGACATCACGGTCCCCTTGACCCCCCCTGCCGCCGTCTCTGTAAATTGTGTTTCACGGCTTGAAGGTTACAGAGAAAGGCCTGTGTTTGCCGAGGAGGCCAGATTAGCGCTCATCAGTGGAGGTGGTGGAGATCCCTGCGCTGACCCTCGGGGCAAGAAGCCAAGCTGCTTTCACACTGCGGTACACGGGCACTCGAATGAGCCTACAGCGGCCCATTGTCACCGCTCAGCCAAAAGAAAAGACGGCAAATTGCCATGTCAGGAACTTTGGCCTCAGCGCCAATATAATACACAGCTTTTGTCGCTCATCTTGGCCGTGATATAAAAGGATTTGTAAGAGGGTGCTCAGTGCAACTAAACTCCTGACTTCAAAAAAAGCAAGACTGATTTGATGTAGGAGTCTGCGTAGGTGTACTTCTTCAAGAAGACTTTATGTCTCCGGCAGTCGCAACTGCAAATATTTGCATAAGATGCAAATGGAGATGAGCTCATGGTGGAGAGGCTGACGGGAGGAAGCCGCACGCGGATCTATGTATGAATGTACGGGGATCGACACAGATGGTTCAAAACTGGGGTCATGACATGCTGCTTTAGGATGTTTTAACGTGTCTAGTATTAAAAAAAGAGAGTAGTTGTCGATTGGATGCGCTGCATCAACAACACATCAAATACCAGAGAGGTAAATACGAAGTATCGTCGAATAAAGTTAAAAAAAATCCAAACCTGACGACAAATGGCCACTCGGTTTCTTGTGTAAAACTTGGAACCCATTTGTTTTGTTTTTGCATTTTCTTAGGCTCTCTAAAGCCTCCTGCTTCTCCTGTAATACAGCGAACAGTTGAGTCTCATTTGAGATCTAATCAAGCAGTTCGCATTTTATTACGGCCGCTGGTGAAAGCGAGAATATTTAAACGCCTGCCGAATCGCACGGATCCCTGTTGCGCATCGGTCCTGCTCAAGTCATTTGCAAATCATGCAAAAGGTTGTCGGGCATCCGAGCCTCTTTCCAGCAGAGCCGACTCGAAGCGGCAGTTCGTCGCCATCGCCTCCACGAACGCCGACTTTGGCCGGAACCCGGCGGACCGACTCCGCGACCCGAGTCACTTTCGGCGTCGACCTTTCAACCGCTCGCACTCACGAGGAATACCAACGCGCATCCACACACTTGAGGGGGGCCTCGGGTAGAAATGCAAAAGAATTCAGAGGCTAATCCTGTCGAACACCTACGCCAGCGTTTCGCCCCGACAGTCCAACGAACTCCGCAAAGAGCAGAGAGTGTCGAGTGTGAATTAGTGCGACGCCGGCGTGCACATTGTTTCTCCATCAGGTCGGCTGCTGGCATGGCCACAAAATTCTCTCCGCATGTTTCTAATCAGCATGGTAGCCGTCATAATGGCGGCAATAAAAGCGCCGGGATCTTGCAGGAATGTAAAAAGCTCCAGTAAAATAAAACGCATGATTTAATGACCATCTGCTGGGTGCCGCTGCAGACCTTGCTGCGACATGCTTTGCGAATGATCAAAGGCAGCGTCCGCGTCGAGAGCGATTCACCTCAGGAGGCACGCCGGGGAATTAACAAGCCACCCAGCACAGATCCATTTTCCATGCACTAGGCCGCTTTTGATTCCTTAACCGGTATTTTCTCACGTGCGAGCGCGAGCGAGACACTCGAACACACACAACGGTGGAGACGCGGAGCTCCGAGCTAAAAAGTTTGAAACGCATGGGTGGAAAATCGCCGCACGGACGGGCTGGAAGGGGGACGCGCGTTGTGACGATGTGTTTTCCTCGTTCGCAGTGGGCCCCCGCCATCGGCTGCGTGTGTTTATAGCCTGGCCGAGTTGCTCCGCGAGTCCATTCCGGTGTTGAGGGACGGATGCCAAATGACCGATCAGCACTTAAAAGCGGCGTACACGTGGCGGAGCGTGCTGATGTCCTCAGACAGACGTTCCAAAACACTCGGCTCTTATCTCATCAAGGCTCGGTAAATAAAACATTTAGCGGCTGAGCCAGAGGCAGCGGGTTTCCTGCCTGGTCCAGGAATAACACCAAGCCAAGATAAGCCCGACACAAACTTATTATGATAATTAGAAGTTATTACGGAGTTATATGCGCGGCAAAAATAGCGGGATTCTCTAGAGGGGGGGGCGGCATAAGTGAAGAGGTACTCCATGCATTACCAAAAGGCATAACTAATCTCAGGTGGGCTCCAAAGGAGAAAAAAAAAAAACAGCACAGCCACACAAATACTCTCAAAGACGGCGAGTGAGTGCTGGAATAATTACCGCACACATCCTTGGGCTGACATCGTCATTGTTGCTTCGTGCGGCTCTTTTCACCCTCCGTCTTTCTTTCTTTCTGCCTTTTTTTCCTTTATCTCTCCTTAATTATTCTTCCTTTTGCTCTGCCTGCCTGTCTGTCAGTGCGGCTGTGTGCAGCATTTAACATGCTGAGGGGACACATGTCCACCCCAAACGCCACAGAACAAATTCGCTACTTTGTTTGCGTTCACAGCTCATTTGGCCCTATCCATGTTTTGGCATTCTGTTATTGTCACGCTTGGTGAGGTTTTTACTCCGCTGCCCACCGAGTGGGGGGGGGGGAGTGGGGGGAGGGGGGTGGCGTTCCAGGGGGCTGTCAGCTGAGGCTGGCGTTCACACTCTGTCCTGCACTATTTCCTTCAGGCTCCCTCTCTGCGTAGAACGCCGCCGCCATCGAGGAGCATGTGCGCCGAATCTTTGGGGCATTGCCAGGAAGTCCTCGGGAAGCTCATGCAAACATTGAACACGCCTGACGAGCGAGGGAGGGGAGTGAAGGTGCAGTTGTTGGAGATGTGACACGGAGGTCAATCGTTTTCCTCGGGTTTTTTTTTTTTTCTACCTCCCATCGCTTCCACATCTTGACCTCTCACAGGGCGGGGGGGGGGTCAAATTTTAACACTTCAGGCACAATCAGCACCACAGCTGCGCGTGCTTTGTCGGGGCTTCCGGCACGAAGACAGTCAAACGCCCACGAGTACACACACTCGCAATTTTATTTGAGACACCGCCCCCCCCCCTCCCCCCTACAACACAGTGATGATTGAGGAGTCTTGGGAAAGTGTCAGTGTGGTGTTGATCATCACTCCTGGGGGGGAAAGGGGGGAGGTGGAGGGGAAGGGACACAGTCTTGTTTGCAATTTCCCAGGTGGAGCTGCCTGGTGGTGGGAACGTCCCGGCTGCTCTCAAAGGTCTAATATCCCCCAAGCAAGCAGCGGTCCATCCACCCACCAACTGTAAACACAATGGCTCCCTGTGGTACCGAGCTGATTGCTGTTTCATCAGGGCCAGGGCGAGAGTCGGTGGAGAGGAGCTGTGTCTCTCACTGTTTGATGAACTTGTTTATTTTCCCCTGCGCACGGGAGGCCCGGAACAAACTGATTGGCAAGCGGCGTGTTTATCGAGGGTCTTTAGAAAGCCTCGCCGGCGATAGTGGACAGTCGGCGCTGCGCAGAGGCCGCGGCGAAAAGCCTAATTAGAGCTTTCTGAAAATAATGTCTTGATACCGCCCCCTATAATGCCCATGCCCATTATTACAGCTAAGTACGCTCCTCCATCAATTATGGCATGTGCTAATGCGAGTCTCACAGTGGAGAGCCAACATGTTTCAGTGGGCTCAAATAGCTTTGCTGCACTCTCCCACTCAGAAATTAATCTTCTTCCCAGCAGACACCTCTGCACATGCCCAAAGCAGAAAGGAACACATATACCAGGACTAATTGGTTTGTGTATACTGAAAATGCAACGTGAACGCTCCTTTTTTCCCCCCAAAGATGCGCGCAAGAGTTCGCATATTAACCACATGAACCAACATTCGGCTGATTATTTTAATGAGATTTGACATCATGTTTCACCCTATATCTCGGGCTTATTATGCATCGATTAAGCTTAAGTAGTTAATAAACACAACAATCTGTGTACCAGACTGAAAGTGCGCCTGCGTCTGATAAAGACACGTCTGATGTTTACCCGACTCCTTCTCAGCTTTGCCTGCTCCCGTAATGAAAGTATATAAATAGGCGCGAGAAAATGAGAAGACATTACGCAAACTGTTTTCCTCTCGCTGCCACCCACTACGTCTGACATCTGTTCCCCACCTCCGGCACACCTTTCACTCTGCGTATCCCTCCGCCATTCTTCATGCCACCTCTCTCCTCCCTCATTGTTCCTCACCTTTTCTCCCTCACTCCCCCCGTCTCTCTCCCCACCTTTATGTGAGATTCTATGGCGCTCCTCTGAGATCTGTCAGCGCACACACACACACACACACGCACACACACACAGAGCGGCTGCAGTGTGCGGGTGATAATGAAGTGTCTGGGAAAAGAGGATTAGGTGGAGTGGCGGGCATCATCCCCGTGGTATAAACGCTCAGCTCCCCCTAAGGAAGGACACATGGAGCGTCTTTCACCTCAGTCCAACTGCCTGTCTCAGTGTCACTCTCTGCGAGCTCATCGGGATGGCTGCTGTGGCCCCTCAGGAGGCAACAGCGCGAGGGTTAACGCGACGACGGGCCGCGCTCCGAGTGGGGGGAGAGACGACGCATGGCGTTCTCATCCTGTGACACCCCTCGGTTTTATTCCGCACAGTCAGGCTGAGAGGAGCGCGGCAGGCACCGGCAGAGTGAAGATCTTCACCAGGGGAACAGGTTGATACGCAGCGGCTCGATGGATAGAGCGTGAGAAAGAGGAAGAGAGGAAGTGAGGGAGGGAGAAGAGGAACTCCTCCTCCTCCTCCTCCTCCTCCTCCCTGTGGTCTGAGGGGGAAAAAAAAAAAAAAAGATGACAGCTCTCCTCCGGAGCGGGCTCTGCCCTCCCCGGGCCCGAGCCTTCCTTGTAGGCAAGTGGCCTGTCAGGCACGGCTAACTAGGCTGCCCCATGAGAGATGCAGAAAGCCTGACAGTTTGTTACTAGTTGGCAAAAGGCCACAGCAGCAGGTCAGTCCCTGCACAGAAAGTGTCAAGGAAGTGCCACTGATCAGCCAGCAACCAGCACTTTGGAGATGCTCCCATGAATATGTTAGGATGCTTTACTCCCACCGAAGGTTCAAAGACCCATTACCAGTGCACTGTCTCTCTCACACACACACACACACACACACACACCAGATCCATACACCTCCCCAGTGCTGCTGTAAACTTCAGGATACCTCCGAGCGGTTGCGTCTCTTTTTGTTTACGCGTTCGGGATGAGTAGCGGTTAGTAGGCCATTTTTTGGCGGCGTAGGGAAAAAAAAGAGAAGCAATCCTCTGAGCATGTGCAGACTCTGCTGCAAATCGAGCCGTACAGTGCGTGTCTGTGCACTGGCTGGAGTTGACACAGCAGAACGGGACATGCTACATTTACATCTCTGAATGCTGCACTGTAATTTAGTGATTGCAGTGATTAAACAAAAGCACCACACCTTTGGCGGCATTAACGGTCTGCGCAGCTTCCCTTCCTGCATTAGTGTGTGGTCTCGGGTTCACGAGTGCCACTGGAAGCCGCGGGAGGAAAACTGAACCACGCAGCATATTTTCCCCTTCGGATCATAATACGTGTGCAATAATATTTGGTTCGGAGTAAACGGCTCCGAGGACAAGGTTATTCCACCTGTCCTGGGGGCTGTTTATTGATTTAATGGCTCCGCCTAATGACGGTGTCCACACAGTTTCTTCCATTGATCTCCAATGGCTCCTCATTTACCTCCACCACTGTTAGATCCAAAAAAAACCAGCTGATTGGATTGGAATTATAATTGGATTTAGAGAAACTTCAAAATGATCAACAGGACCTGTGGAAATTCTGAGTAAAAGTATCAGCACGGCAGCTCTGGCTGAGGCAGAAGACGGCCACATTTTGTTCAACGGCGGAAGACGGAATTCTGTCTCCTGTCCGCCCCTTGTCCCGCAGATCCGTCGCATACGGACTTTGCACGATTTTTCTCCAACCTGAGGAAACCTTCTCATAATCACGGGGTTCTGAACGAGTATCGGCATGTCAGCCGTCTGCGAGGCACTCGCCAGCATGTGCCAGAGCTCACGGAGCCCTGTGCGATGTCCTTGTAGTCGCCTTGCCGTGATTGGCGAGCCTACGAAATGGGGTAGTGCCCTGCTAAGAATTGCCGCCCCCCCCCTCTGTCAGATCCCATCACGGCAACGTGCATTGCTGGGGGCATCAGGACCAAAACTGACCACTGAGTCAACTGACAAGACAGTTCAGCATCCACTTACCCCAGAATGAGACTCTGTCTTTGTGTCCCTCTCTCTCTCTCTCTCTCTCTCTCTCTCTCCCTCCCTCTCTCTCTCACACACAAACTCTTGAATTCACAAAGGCACACCAACGTGGCAAATGCGTGCACAGTCACATCGGTTCTCACACACACACACACACACACTGTCACGAGAACACACTCGCAGGGCCACGTACACATAATGGACATGGACACATGCAAGAAAAAGGGAAATGGACAGCGCGGCGAAGGGCGCGCAGGTCCCGCCCCTCCTCCCTCCCCCGCGAAACAAGCACAATGAAGCTCGTGTCAGACACAAATGCGCTCTGACACTGGCTTTGGTAATGTGTGGAGTTGTCTAAAATCTTACCAACTGACCCAGAAATGCTGGCACATGAAGGGGGGCGAGGGGGAGGGGGGTCGTGGTGGTGGGGGGAGGCCACGTGTGTTGCAATGCGGAAGAGAACCGAATTGACACTTTCTTGCCCACTTTCCGACGGGCCCTGTGGTGGTATTCTCACTGCGAACAATGCGGGCCGACAGAATCAGGTGGACGATCTTTCATTTGTTATTGCGTGGCGCGCAAAAGTAACGAGAAGAGCCGAGTGATTGAAATCTACGTGTTGCAGGATGAATGTCTCTCTCTTGTTCAAAGACTGCGAGAGAGAGAGAGAGAGAGAGAGAGCACACTTAAAAAAAAGAGAGAGAGAGAAAAGCAGCAGAGGTCAAACACAAAGTAAAACAAGCAGCTGCAATATGTTTACAGCAGCAGGCCCTGAGGGAAGGAGAGCGCTCGACTGCAATATCACATATATTCACTCTCCACTAAATGATTCTGAATGTTCCAAAACGACAGACTCGCCGTTTGAATGACTTTCCTCGCAGGAACTCGGACGGACGGATCGATAAGAGCAACATGTGTGTGCCAGAACTTTCTCCAAACTGCAAAATTGCTTGTACTCGGCGCTTTATGGTAATTGTAAACACTTTTATTCGGTAGCAGGCCTGTAATCCAAAAAAGTAATAGCACAGCCTGAGTGGGAGAGGCAGCATTTCAAACCGATAAGGCTCAATACTTTCTCAGTCCTCCGGTTCAATATGCGATGAGAGAGATTGGAGAGGAGTGAGGCACTCCACCTCAGATGACCCCCAGAGTGGCGAGAAGGCGTGCGAGACCGTGTCAGGCGGCGAATGATACTGAAAATAAGTAGTCTGGGGTACTGAGACTCTCACAGACCAGAGCCCATCCCCCCCCCCCCCCTCCACTAAAATTGACTGCCACCTAAGACGGGCTGAAAATGGTGCATTTTAAGGCTCTTTAAGGCCGAGGAAAAAGGAAAACAATGCGCGCTGTTCTTTGAAGTAAGCCTCACTGCTGAGAATCGGAGACACAGAGGAGCCAGAGAGTTCACCTGTGTGAAAACCCGAACTTGACACGAAATTCAAACACGCGTCAATGTGGATCCACGCACGCAAAAAACGACATCGTGGCTGTGAAGAACATTCGCCGTCTTGAAGGTAGATCAACATAATGAAGTCTTGTCACCAGCGGGTGACGAGACCTCCTCTAAACCCTCCTGTTTGTGAGTAAACACTCATATACAAAGTTGACCTCCACGAAGGGGCATCCTGCTCGTGAAAGACAACAATGTATCCGGTGACCTTTCTGAATCAGTCCATAACTGTTCACCTCTGTCCAAACAGGAAACTCCATCCAAAATCAGTACGAGCAGAGTTACGGGGAAACTTTCCAAAAAGCCCCCGCTTGACTTTTCTCTCCATATTCAGGCGAGTATCAGAGGAGAACTCTCACTCGGTGTCCCTGTGTGGTGCTGGGCAGCTCTATAAAGCTTGATATACAGTTTGATATGCTGATTTGTGTGCGGTTTAAAGTTGGGAGCGCTCTCTTGCAGCACTGCGGCGCCAGAGATCAAGTGATGCCATCAACTAACTAATGACATGACTGCCACAGGCTACGGCCAGCAGCTTGATTTATACATGGGGGCAGGGATGAATGATTCATTGGCTGGGAGACGGATACCAACACGCGCGGAAGCTATACGCGCCGCTCGCCGTGCGTTTCGCAAACGCACACCTCCTTGTAAACTCCTCCGAACGCTCCCTCATGTCTCGTAAGCCTAACATTACACAATTGACCAGTCTTGTTATCGCAGCCCATAATTGTTCTCTGACTTCTCCTCTCCCTCCTTTTGGTCTCCCTCTTTTTTTACAGCTGCTCCTCGCCACGTCCCCGGTCTCCTCCCTGTGTTCACCGACTCCCTCGACGCTCCTTCCTCTCTCCTCCCCATTATAATGCAATGCTAATCCTAAATATGGAACCCACTGTTGTAGGATGAAATGAATGGCCCAATCACTCTGCATCAATTAGTCCATCCATCACAGCTGATTGGAGGAGTGGGGGTGGCGGTGGGGCCGGCGTGGGAGGGGGAGGGGGAGGGGGGGGTGCTCGCGGGGACTGTTCTGTGTGTCGGCAGGAGGGGAAACAGAAACAGCATGGGGGGGGGGGGGTCTCTCGCAGAAAATGCAATTTCCGTCACTATTTGGGCACCGCAGTCCACCAGACGACCTTGTCCTGTGCATTTCAGCGGGACGCCCTCTAAATTGCGTCACCGCGGCTACAATTGGGTGCAACCATCTGACAGCTTAGGGACACTCCTCACATGGTAATTTTTCACTCAACTGACTGATGCCTTTCGTCACCTACTCGCTCAGGTGCTACCGAACGCCGCGTACGAAATCAGGCCCCCAACCAACAGAATTGATTGAATCAAATCAATTAATAAAACGGTCTGCGGCGGCGTGGTTATCGAGGGGTTTACATCGAGTGGGGGAAAAATTGCAAACGTGACGGCTGCAGAGGAAACCGGCTGACCTGAAGCGTTGCGATCGGTTCGCGTCAGAAGTGCGACGCGTTCAAACTTTGCACAAATGACTCGGCGGAGGGTGAAGGGAGCCCTTGAGAGGTTTGTGTGTTTGTGTCACTACAAACTCCCACACATCCTTTGTGTTGTGATGAGGAAACATCACGATGGTCTTTATCCCGAGCTGGTCTCATGCTGGTGTTTCCTCATGAGTCATTCGTTAAACCAATGTGAGAGTCAGCTGGAAAGCAGCAGTGGGAGAGGGACGCGAGCTGGGACACATTTACATGTGTTTAGTTCACTAATGCTGTGGGAACACTGAACACCTCGGAGGCTTTCAAACTGGTTGTTTGCACTGAAAGAGTGCCAAGAAAATAAGAGTTAATCAACCAGTTTTTTAAGACTGGGGGGGGGTCGAGCAGGGGGGGCATCGGGGTGAAGTGGTTTGCGATCTTGTCTCCCTGTGTTTGCATTGAGATGTGTTAAATGAGGCCTAAGTTGCAGAGCTCATCCATATGGATGGGCCACCTTACGGTGAATCCGGCTTCACCTCGCTGACACAAAGCAGAGGGTCTGCGGTCAGCGCCAGCGACTTAAGTGGATTGCTGTCGCTTTCTTTGGTGTCACCCGGCAGCTACGCGGGACCAGATATTTAATAAAGCCAACGGAACATTTATGTGTGGGGACAAATTGTACTTTTAATGCATAAACTCACTTAAAAAGTCCCCAACACTTGGGATTTCTCGAGTTAAGTAGTTGAATGAATTTCACTGGGTGCAGTTTACAAAATTACTTCTCCGCTCATGCAAAAATGAGGCCAATTTAAATAAGAGTGTTTTTATTTAAATTATTTAAAGGAATATTGCCGGCTCCAACCAATCCACCAGGCCACTGCTATCTTTGAATGGCGAGAGAGCGAGAGAGCAGGCTGGTGTCCTGAATAAAACTTAGAGGAACGAGAAGTAAATATACTTCTAAATATACTTCCCTGGAATGGCATAAATAAAGAGGGGAGGGGGGGGGACTAAAAATGTGTTTATGTTGTGTGTTTACCTCATAAATAGTTCCTAACGGCAGGGCTAATCCCACAGAGGAGGACAAACACTCATTTATATCGGGGGGGGGCATCTCGAAACGCACTTTAAAACAGGCACATGCAACATTCGAGCGGGAATGCGAGGCCGGCCTGGATCGCGGCGGAAATAAGTCCCCTCTAAATACGGGGAGATAAGTAAATCCCAAGGGTGCCCCGCTGACTGAGGGGTCTTTGGATTCGATTCATCATTTTACATTATTTAGGCTACTCCATGGGGAAATACGCTATCGCTGTCATAAGTTATGTTAATGGCTGTTACTACCATCTGTGAACTGAGGACCATCAGTCAAGCATGGTGAGCGACTCCTGAGCGATGAGAATATTGCGTCATCCCGGAGTGATTAGTTCGAGGGGGGGGGGGTGGGGGGGGCTTCCAGGGAGCCGTCTGAGGGGGGGACGCGAGGCCGTCACGCAACACCATCCCATATCTCGGCCAGTGCCCACCCCCCCACCCCCTCCCTACAGCGCCATGCGCCGGTCCCCTGCAATCTCCTCAATAAACAAGCCCCGGGCCGAGAGCGGCGGTTCACCTGGAGGTGACAGCAAAAGGAAAACAGAGCTCTTTGCATAACGAATGGAGATGGAGATAAGCACGGCGAGGCACTTAGGAATCTTGATAAAGGATTACCCAAACCCGTCTGAAACCGAACACATTGTCTTTTTAAAGCACAGAGTCGCGGGAGGAGGCCGTCCTGCCTTCTCGTCTGCACCAGTCCTGCTCGACTCGCATCGCTGACGGAGACTTTCTCTGGTCACTTCAAGCACTTTTCTTTCTCCTTCCTTTTCAAATTTAACTCAGAGGTCAGAGCGAGGACTCCTCTATATTCTCTCCATTAATTAGTTTTGTATCGCCGCCGCATTATGCAGGCAACGTCTTCTCAGGAGGGCCGCTAAAAATTGCTTTGTCATGTTATTTTCAGCCTCCATCCCATGACATCTGGAGTTGCAGGGAAGAGCAGGGGGGAAAAGAAACAACAGCAACATACGGTTACAACCTCGTTCAGGCTCAACAACAAGTATAATTAATCTCATATATTACGACTACTTTGCCGTGACTCACATTGTTTATGAAACTCAGGAGGGTGGCGAGCTGGAGCACGCTGGAGCACGCGGGGCCTCGGCCGGCGTTACGTAAGCAGGGACGAAGGCTGGCGAGCGCAGCGGGCGCGATCGGCCCGTGGCCGAAAAATGAGCCCGACACGGGACGCACAAAGCGACTCGTGCTCAGGCGGCGGGGAGGAGAGGAGCCCCCGAACCTGAGAGGGAGGATTTGTTTGGGTGGTCTCGTTAAAGCCTGGTGTTAAATGGGCACCGGTTCTGGTTGGAATGCTAATGAGCCAATTCCCCCTCCTGGATGGAGACATCAAAGCCAAGCGGAGCTCGCTCGCTCGCTCGCTCTCTCACTCTCTCTCTCTCTCTCTCTCGCTCGCTCGCTACACAGAGCTTCATGGTTTCATTACGTGGCTCAGCGTGCGCCTCAATGCATGCACGTGCGCGTGCAAAGGCGACAAACGGAGGGGAGAGGCAGGACAGACAACACCATGTTTACATTAGGTGGATTCTTTTGGGAGCGTGCCAGCATCCAGCCATGCTGTGACACACATCACACGAGCAACCTGGTACCGTTCATAATTACCCTCTATTCACAGCGGCCTCATTTAGCGCGCTATTATCAGAGATCATTGTTACTTCCCTCGATGTATGTTTGGAATCCCAGCGAGACCAACATGTCTAACGCAGATAACGGCACTATTTTGGTTAACCCCATTGTGTACGGAATACTGAGGACGCGCAACCCGGAGAGAATTCCCATCAGTGATTTCCAAGGATTTAATGGAGCACCGGGGCAAAAGAATCATTTCTTGGGAGGGATTTTTGTTAACTAAAGCTCGAAATATAATAATGCGAGAGAAATTCTCATTGTGAGACTTTTTTTCCATCGTTTTTACACCATTTAAGCTGCAAAAGACAATCACAAACAAAAATGTCGGTGTTTTTTCCCACTTTAAATTGATGATGTGATGCACAGGAGGTGAAACATCTTTGGAAAGATACCTCCAAGTCCGAGAGAGTCGCACAAAAAATTGTGTCAAAGGCCACTTGGAGCCAGAAGTGCACCTCAAAGATGGCCGGAGGTCAACTAACTTTCTTGAAAGAGGAGACTTGGTCTGGTTTTCACACGCCAGCAGGAAGCCCACCCCCCCTTCCCCACCCACTCCAGCGAGGACGGAGCGCGGCTCAGGTGTGTGAGGCCGGCATGATGGATCGTCCTGTTGCCAAGCTGCACCTCTGCACGGCCCCCGAGAAGACAGCCGGGAGATAAGGAGGGGGCCCCGTCTGAGAGCACATCTCCTCCTCGCATCGATCCACGCCGCCGCCGAGGCAGGAGGTCCTCACATGCCCAAACCTCAGATAGGGGGGGGGGGCAGACGGGCGGGCAGGCGGGCGGGCAGGCGGGCGGGCGGGCGGGGCGACAACCAAGAGAACAGCGATAAAAAAGCAGCGGAGGGTAAAACAACTGGCGGCCTCGTCCTGATACGAGACGAATGGTGTGGCGCTTTGGGAGGGGGCAGGTAGCGTTTTCAGCTCAGCGATCCTTCCCTGGGAAATAATCATCACTCTTCGCACGAGCCATAAAAGAACAGTAATCGCACATCACTGGAATCACTCGTAAGAAACTATCAATTAACATATGAGGCTTTTGAATTGTTGTGGTCATTATCGACATGAGGGATGCGAATCTTAGCATTTTGGAGTTAATTGACCTCGTATTTTGTGCCAGTAACTTGGCAGGAATAGCAGCGCTGGAAGTCAATTAGCAATGAAAAGAGGCTCCGCTCTCAAAACCGGCACCAGCTACAATTAGAATTCCTCTGGAGTTAATAAGCACAGCTGCAGGTCACAATCAGCTGAAATGTTTTCTCGCAAAGTACGACATTAATTGACACGTAATGTCTCTGGATCGAGCGCCGATGCCCCAAATTCCTTCTTCTGTCGGATCTTCTGCTGAAAGCCATTGATCTGTAATGGCCTGACAGCCGGCGTTAGTTAGAAGAGAAACAAGATCAATCAACGAGGAGAGGCTCCAAGAAGTGTCGGCGAAGAAAGAGGGCTTGGCCGCAAAATAACAATAATGAAAATATAATAGCACAGAAGATTGCTTCTTGTGTTTCTCAGTATGTGGTGAATCGATACCCAGCGTCGACCGCAGTGGAGACAGACACCAATCGGGGGACGGTGGGCCTCGGCTTTACCGGGGTGGCTGGCTTGGTTATATGGAGACGCATGTTTGTGACCTCTGACCTCAATCACGGGGAATTCTCAAAGAGCTTGAGCGCCGAGGGCCTCTCCGTGTCACGGACACATTGGGATTCCTGGCTGCGACCGTGCTGCCTTAACTACGCATCAGAGCAGATAAGAGCCACTCCAGGCCGCGTGATTAGATGTGAGCGCTGTTGCTTCAGTACAATACACACTCTAATGGACAGCGGTGGTGCCGGGCCGGGTGACTGTACCGCTCCGTGCGCCTC
>JASSRZ010000014.1:6610036-6629744 GCA_032164315.1 Malacoctenus gilli | reverse complement strand
CCCCCCCCCCCCCCACTAGCGTCCCCCCCCCCTCCCCATTACTCCCACACCACAGTCGGCCGCCTCGGATTTCCCCCATTGCTTTGATGATGATGTTCTCCGGCAGGCCACCAAAGTAATGGCCGGCTCTCGGTGCGCCACCGCCGCCGCCGCCGCGGTGCAAGGTCGCTCCGCGCTGCGCTCCAGTGTTTCGGCCCCCCCCCCCCCCGACACTCAGCCGCGTTTAGCGCCGACACTTGAACCGAAACAGACACGAGGGTCCGCCGCCGAGCCGGAGGGGCAAAAGCGCCACACGGCCGATCCTCATAAGAGCAACTCTGATTGTTTTAACACACCGTGAGAACAATCCGCCAGACGATATCATGGAAAACAAAAGCAGTGGCTTACCTCCACCTCCTCCCAGAAGACTGGAGTTTGCTGAAAGAAAAGAGAAAAAGGAAATGAGTCGGCAAACAAACTGAACGCAAAATTACATGCTGTGACAGAGTGAGGCGCATTTGGGTCGCAACATGTATTTAAAACACAGATCAGGTGGGATGTTCGTGAAGAAAACCAAAGAAGGAGGAGAGCTCTCATTTTCTTCACTCAAACCAGTGTTTCCGAAATCAACATCACTAAAAACGACTTTCTTTTCGTGCCCCCTTTTCACCAAAGAGTTGAGCGGAACATCGGAGAGGATCCAAGCTCACAACAGGCGCTCAAAAACAAGACCTCCTTAAAGTTGTGTCCATAGTTGGCCAGAAAAAAGCACCAGCACATCTTGAGGCGATACACAAATGGGCGATGACGCTCTCGTTATTTATCTTTAAGTTTACTCCAGGACCACTTTTTGGCAGCTTCTTGAAGGCATTGAAAGAAAAAAAAAACATTGGAAATTCCCAGATTGTAACTCTCGGCATTCCTGGCTCAGTTTCAGGCACTGAATATAAGGCTCTGAATAAAAAATGCTGTGATATTACAGAGTCTCGCATTCTCTCTCTTCAACTTGCGATCACACTTTTAAATAGCTGTAAAAACAAGATTGGGTATTTTGATGGCAGCGTCCATCCGACCGGACCGTCCAAAGACAACGAGTCACAGGAATGTCATCCAACCGTTTGTTTATCGCATCTCCAAGAGACAAAAAATAAGATGAAATCTTGTTTGTGAGAGAAAGGCAGGTTGGCAACAGATGTGTGCGTTCAATCAGCTGCCAGGTTCAATCTCGACTCCTTGGCAGATTTGGTATTTTTCTTTGACTTGGCAACGCGACAGAAGTTCGACCTAATAAAAGATTGGAGTGACTAAAAGCAATCAGCAGCGGACAGCAGACTGGGGGGGGTGTGGCGACGACGGCTGCGGGGAAAAAAACGTGCGATTTCGAGGCGAGTGCGACGCAAATCATCGGATGCGAGCCGAGGCGTCCCATTGGCTCTTGGGCGCGCCCCGAAAGTGACCCCTCCGGCTCGGACGACGCCCTCGGCCCCCCGCCCCTGCTCCTGAGCGACCGCGCCCCCGACATTACCCGCGGTTCAAACGCGGGGTAACTGACAGCGCGCTTTCCCGCCGAGGGTGTTTCATTAAAAAATGACGCCGTATTCATTTTGTGCTCCGTCAGTTCCAGACAGCTGTTGAAAGATTACAGGGGATTTAAGGTACATCTGTTAATTTGCATGTTACTGAAAAGTAGGTAACCCGCGTGTTTGAAGTGCGGTTCATACGGCGGGCGCCGCTTGAATCATGCGCAGCTACATGCCTCTAATGATCCTCACTTCCAGCTACGGCGTCGGGAATCCTTCACGGCGCCGCTACAACACTGTTATTCTTCAAAAAGCAGCGTGAGCACAGGTAAGAGACAACGAGCGCGTGACCTCGGCGGAGTCAAATTAACTCCTTTTTCGGCCTGGTTTCGCGTTTGACTCCTGAATGGCTTTTTTCCACAAACTTCTGCAGAACCGCCGCGGTTTGCATTGTTTTGTTTTTATCGGCGCTCCAAACGCGAGCGCGAGCGCGCCGGTGACAAAGGAAAACTCTCCCACGGCAGAATTTGTTTCATCAAAGGGCTTTTGTGGTGTTTGTGCGAGTGCACTTGCACGTGCACTTACAGTGCGAGAACAATGTACACAAACAGGGGTGGTGGTGGTGGGGGGGGCAACTCAAACAGGGACGCACTGACAATCCACTGTCATGTTTACAATAGCACCTCTCCAGGTTTTTCTGTGATGAAAAAAAGAAGCGCTCGTGTTCACGCAGCCTTTGTTTCGCGGTGGAATCCGTCAGCTATCGGCAGCGAAAACACAGCTGCCTTCTCCCAAACAGCCTTTTGCAAAACCAGGCTGGTGAGATGGTTTATATTCAAAAGGCAAGGATTCATGTGGCCTTCTCCCCCCCCCCCCCCCCCCCAGAGGTGCCAATGATTTAAATGTAAACGATCGGAGATATACGCAGCTTTGACGAATCGCTCGGCGGACAATTTCTTCATCTTGAGTCGTTCCAGCGCTGATCAGCGCAATGAAAGTAATAGTTTGAGTGCCAGTTGAAAGCAAGTTAATAGTATGCTGGTTTTCAGCAAAGTCTATCATCATTGTGGAGTCTCCTGGGGAGTCTTCCTATTCCTGAGCTATTAAAACACTGGGGTTTAATTACCTGACATTATGGAAATGCATGCCTGAGGGGGGCGCTTCATTTACTCCACACCTAATCAGAGATGGGAGATGGTGGTTGCTAATCAGTCTGACACAACTCTTCCTGCATGCATGCGTGTGTGTGTGTGTGTGTGTGTGTGATGGTGTTTGTGTGTGAACAGGGGGCAGGCTGGGGGTGGAGATGTTAGATGCCTTCTAACCACATGTGACTGGGGGTGTTTATGGCAATAGCCCACTGGGAGTTAAGAAATACCCCCGTCTTCCGTTGCTGGCTTGATAAATATGGCGGTCCGCAGAGGTAGAGAAGGAGCGAGCGAGCGAGAGAGAGAGAGAGGGGAAAAAAATGCTTCTTTATGTCTTTTCATTTCCCCGCGTTTCCCCTCCGGTTCTCTCCTTTAATGATCTGCGTGTCATGGAACATGTTTTGGCCGTTTGTCTTACAGAACAATGTGCTTCTTATGCACGCGGAGTGTCTGTAAGCCACAGCGTCAGGCGGCTCAGGCCGCATGCATATCAGGGGACGCATTAAAAAAAACACACCACAATGAATGTGGACTGGCTCGCAATAAATCTGAGAGCATGTGGCGGCGGATGGAAAGCGGCAGCAGCAGCAGCAGCGGCAGCGGTGCAGAGGGCAGCCCCGGCTGCCGGGGGCCCCTCCGTCGCTGCGACTTGCTCGAGAGGAGCTTCAATTATCCAGAGTGTTAAAATCTAAACAGAAATACATATTTGGCCACATCCAAGGCGTGATGCATATTTTAGAGGGCGCGCATTAATTATAAACCAGCTTTCCTTGCTGTTTTTCGCCCGCCCTGGGCTCCGTCTGGGCTCGTGGAGGATCAACACATTGCTGCCTTCTGGGAAGTAGCGGGAGAGCCGAACACTTGAAAATCACAAGGTTGTTTACCTGTTTTGTTTTATCCGCCCCCCCCCCCAAGAGTGGTCGCACGTTTACATACGGAGCTCTCTTTCTCCGTGTCTTTTGGATGGTTTTTTGACATCAGCTTCCTCTTTATTTCGGAACCCTTTTTTTAAGTTTTACGAGAGACCAAATATCCAACTCGAAAGCCAAAAAAACGAGCCGTACTGGCGTGATATAGGCTTTGCAGCGACCCAGTCAGTCTGAAAAGAAACAGTTAAAAGGAGGAGTGGGGGGGGCAGCAGCAGGCAAGGACTCTGTTTGTCAGGAGGGAGCTGGAGTGTCCCACCAGCGACCACAACATGGCTCATAAATCTCAGTGGAACGGCTCCCCAGACTGGGAGGAGATGGCGGGTCATTAAGAGCTGCTGGTCCGCACCAGCAGCCTGGCCCATCGCACACATGTAGAAACTGTCAGTGCGGGAACACCCACTTCCTGTCTTTGCCCTTTGAACTCCTAACCCGGACGGCCCCCTCATCCACCCCCTCAGCCAATGAAAACGCTGCCGCGCCGCCGCGTATTTTCACAGCGAGCGAAAGAAATATTGATAAGCGAGCGCCGGCCAGATAAGCGTGACGGGTCGGGGTGTATGAAATGTGGCCGGCGTGAAAATGGAGGGAACCGCCCCCCTGGCCCCTCAGTGTGTCAACAGATTTGTGGCCAGCGTGCACTTCGGCGTGCGCGCGGAGGGCACCGGGCCGCGGGATCCGGCCGGCGCGTTTGGTGTCGTCAGCAGAGCCCCCCGGACCACGCAGTTAAACGGGAAGTGCTGGTGCATAACCACAGAAACCTCAGGGCGGTAAACAGATCCACCGTCTACCTTCTGCTCCGCGCCACCTCAGCTGAACCCGCAGGCCCCCCCCCCCCCTCTCGCACGCTTCGCGGCGGGCTCGGAGGTTAATAGTGTGCTCCGCTGTGACTTTGGGATAAAAAGGTGGGAGAACTGAAACCAATAGAGAGAGGGAAGAAAAAAAAAAAGAAAGGAAAAGTTTTATAGTTCAGGTCGTCTTCTCTGCTGCTGCTGAGTCCACGGAAATCCTGGTGCAATTTTTCACAGCAACCAAAGCCAAGTACGGCTTTCTGCACCTTTCTGCACCTGTAAATCTTACAGGACTTTAGCGGGATAGCGGACGTCGGCGCTAAAAGTGAAAGGTGTCGGCGAGATGTCCGGAACTCCGTGGTATTACTTCTTTTTCCTATAATTCCTCGTTTTATCTACTTTTATGTTCCAAACCTGAAACCAACATGGTCACAGAGTTCTCTACTCTCACCAAACACCGGGTTGCCAAGTTTGGCTTCGAGGGGGAACAGACTCAAGTGCTCCTTAGATACGATATCAACTCACGGGAAACAGAACAGAGAATTAAGAGACAAAAATAAACACTGAGAAGCTGCATCACTGACTTGTACGCGATGTTACTTCTCCAAGCTCAAACTGACCTCCGTGAACATCTGATGCCCCGTGTCTCCGACTGCTCTTTGCTTCAGCTCGTTAGTTTTCCCTGCAACATATTAAGCATTTTCTATTTGGATTTCTCCAAACTGTCCCTCGTTGGCCTTTACCAAGTCCCACGCTGCATCGGCTACCTGAGCAGTCCAGTTTCCTTTCATTTACAGCAAGTTTAAAACGCTAAACTTTACTTCCGATGTAGAATGAAGCTCAGAATGTTGCTTTTATTGTTTAAAACTATTTTTGCTCCTTTCAAATTGGCTCTGATCCTGAATATCTGCTGTCCGACCACACAAAACGAAGCTGTTGACCCCCAATGAACACACACACTTTACACCGTCGCATGTCTACATGCAAGTACACAAAGGTACGTCCAGACAGACACAGCTGAACACAATCCAGTGCAGGATGTGGTATCGAATGCAAACCGCCGTGTGCCTGTGGAGCTCAGTGCAAAACTGAGGCAGTTCTACCTTGAATGATTGAGGCCGTTTCCCTCTTAGTAGCTGCTAAAATTCACACAAATAGAAATAAAACTTGGATGAGCCACCAGTGGTGAGAGGAGAGGAGAGAGGCAACAGTGGTATTTCTTATTTGTGCCACATAAAAAATGCATGCGACACCACACTCGCTGCCTCCACTGATAATGCCGCTTGGCATTTTTGTCCTTTATAGTTTGCAGTGGTCCCCGAGGAGGCGGGCCGAGCCAGACAAAGTTGTGGCAGAGGTGGCTCGATCGCAGCAGTGCGCTGGGGGGGGAGTCAAAAACAGGGAGGCGAAATAGAAAAAGGTTGTACGGGAGACGAGAATCCCACACGAAAGCATCAAACTCAAAGTCGGAATCGGTCGGTGCCAACATGCCAGGGTGCTTCGGACACGCCAGTGACATGTCTGAGGAGCGAGGCGTCAGAGACGGAGCGGGCGCTCCGGCGATTGCGCCGAGGACCGACCGTCTCGCCTTCGAGTCTGCGGCGAAGTGAGGGGGAATTGCGCTCTTGGCAGAAACGGCAAAACTAATAAATGCTGTAGTCGGCTTTAATCTCTACAACGTGTGTAGTTTGGCCAGCTGGACTCCCGCAGCCTCGTTGTCTCGACAACACTATCAGTGTGTAATATGCCAATGCTTACAATTGTCACCCTTTGATTTAGCGGCTGATTGTAATGAAAAAGAGGGATTTTACCAGTCGGGCTGCATTTTGGGGGCCAGCAGCAGCGCTGGCAACCCATCCCAAATTCGTGGGCAACGATCGCAAACGGAGCGCTCTTAGTCTGATTGCAGCGCATTGTGAAATCATCGCAGACCGGCTATAACGTCTCATTTCTGAGATGGACGTCTGCGTGTTTTATTTGCTCATCGATAGCAATATCAATCAGTCTGCGTGCGCTTGTCCGGATCTGGGCTTGACATTTGGCCAACGGTCCGTCTGAGCGAAACGTCCCGCTGAAGCTTCGAGCTCGTTAGTCCAAAGTATCGAGGCCACTTTTTTATAAAACTCAAATAAACAAATCAGAACATTTTCCTTGATCTTTCTTTGGCACACTCACACATCACTACATCACACAGAGGTTTTTATCGGGTATTTGTTGTCATTTATTGCTTTCAGGCTTATTTGCTTCTTGTTGGATTCTATTTTTCAGTGTTTTACAACAAAACTCGACTTTTTCCAAGTTTTTACTGATGAAATCACTGTTTTCATATCAGCAGCAATCAAACAAAACTGGCAATTAAAAGTTGCTGTCATGACAACGGATTGTGACCCGTCCTGCACTCACGTTGCCATCACCTATGGCTCCTACGTTTGCGCCACACAGAAGCGCACGAAGATCCTGCTGCAAATATTTATTAAACTCGGGAAAGAAAGAAATGAAATCTCGAAACCACTCGAGGCAACAAACACAAGTTCAGCTCCCGGGAATGAGACGGTGAAACCGTTCGGAGTATTCTTGAGTGTACTTGAGTTCGGAGCAATTTGCTAATGTGCGTATTGTAGAGTGCTACAGTAAGTAGCACCTTGAAATAACCAAGTTAAAAGCAGGCCCACGGCGCGGCCTTATATTCTCACAGTCGAGACGGTGTGTGATATACTTCATAGTGAGAGCAGCACATCCGGGAGCTCACAGGTTTGTTTAAGTTCCGTCTGACTGCTGGGGATCGAATCCACCTGTAACCGTTCATCCGCGGAGGAGCCTCGGCGCTTCCTTCTGGATGATTCCAGGCGTAAAGCAGAAGCATTTTGGCCAAATCACAGCGAGATCCAGCAGCGAACGCTGCAGCATCTCCGCTCCCGTCACTTCCCACGTTCAGCTCCACTCGACTGTCCATTTTTCTAACGTCGTCGCCCCCCGGAAAAAAGGTGCGTCGCTAAAGCACAGAGAAACGAGTCTGAACTTCGCAGCTCCGGCAGCAGTTCCTCTTCCCCCTCTGCCGCCTGACAGCTCCTTCCTCCCGCTGTCGCCTTTGCACAATGAACGAGGAGAAACCGGCTGCGGAGGTTGAGAAAAATCAGGAACCTCGTGAGCCGCGGCTCCATCGTCGCAGAGACAGCGGCAAAGAAAGGGATGCCGAATAGGGCCTGGCGAGTTATAGTTGCGTGGATCAGCTTTTAGGTTTAATCACCATTTGTATTCTTTGTATGAACTTCAGAAACTTCACTTGAAAAGAGTCGGAGCTGTGCTCTTTTTCCGTGCTGCGCGTGATTTTTGCAGAAAACATCTCAAGTCTGAAATACGAAAGAGTCCACGATGACTCCCGTGTGTTTTCAACTTTATTAAACCAATGCAATTAAAGTTAGTAAAAGGGAGGGAAAAAAACTACAATGTGCAGTGAAGAAAAGTCTCCTGGTTCAAATAAAGCGCGGCTCTGCGGTGCCTCTTTGTTTAATGTGCTCTGCGCAACGTCTGCACAGACGTGAGAAATACGATGAAGACATTCTTTAGAATATTTTTACAGCAAGGCTAATTTACAACCTACCACATTTGAACTTGACAGCTACTGTGAACGTATTATGAGACACGTATGAAAGGGTGGTGGGAGTGTGAGAATATGCGTCTCCCTGCGAGCCTGGCTCACTTCGCGCTGCCTCTGGAAACCGCCGGGACCCAATTTTGCCTCTTTAATAGCCTGGATCCGTGGTCATCGCCTCTCCTTTGCAAAGGTCTGACATCCCCTCAGAATGTAAAACACGTGAATCTGCTATTTTTTCTCCTCCTCCTTCTTCTCGGAGCATTCGTCTTTGCCGCAACGCTCGGCTCGGAGCAAGCGCAGCTCCGCGATGGACTCGGACACCCGGAGACGAGAGGAATCGAGTGCTCGCATCCGAGCATATACGACTTCCTGTTGGCATCGATTTGACGTCGATTCCGTTCGGAAGACGTCAAAGAGGAAGTCGTGCACGGTTTGATCCGCTATCTTTATGTCCAGTTCGTCCTGATGGAACTCTTTGCCACCACGTTGCACCAATTTACAGAGAAGTTTCTGATCTGTAAAACATACAGGAGGACCTTGACACTGCCTGTGTTTGAAGAATCACGGAGGCATTACGACGTTGGAGTGACTCGACGGAGGTATCGGAGTCAGCACTCGTTTCTCGAGAGTACTAACGCTCCTTGAACGTTCAGAGCAAACAAAAAAAGCACCATTTAGCTTGATGACAGGCTGAACTTTTAACTCCTCGGTCTTATTTTCAGTTGCCGCCATTAAAACGCCACCAGAGGCCCGCGTGTGGACGGAGCACAAACGTGGCTGCGTGGGTTCGTCTTAATGACCGACTGTGGCGTCTCAAACGACACTGATGATACAACTGACGCTCGCGGCGGCATTTTTACCTTGAAACCCTCGTCATGACGCGGGCGAACCCGGTCGCGTGCTTTCCCGAGTCTATTCATATCCTCGGCAGTCCGTGTCGTGAAATGATGTTGTTTTTTGCGGTTTTCCTTTCAAGAACTGCGGCGCCACCAGTGTTATGATGTCTGAATGTATCAATGTGACAACAGGCTGGTGTCACAGTGATTAATCCCTTTCCTCCGCAGGCTTGTCACCATCATAACAAAGCAACAATAGCAGATGCCAAAGCCAGCCCACATGTCTATTGTTATAATTACCTGACCTTCAAATCCACATTAATGAGCCCAGGATGATCCCATTCTCTTTCATCATTTGGCTTCCGAGCCCTCCTTTTATCTAACAAGGTCACCTTTCACAACACGGCTTCTCCCTGAAATACACAGCCCCCCTCATAAATATACATCTACCTGCATCTGCTCAGCCCCCAACGCTAAGAAGGGAGCTCGGCGGCGAAATTACGACAAAATGAAGCTGCAGGTGGGCCGCGCAAAGCGCAAATTTGTCTCTCCTCTGAAGCCGCCGCCGCCGAGGGAAAGGGAGAGGGGGGTGGGGGGAGTCAATGCCGCCCGAGTCAGACGCCGAAAACAACTTTCTAATGATTGAAGTGTTACTTAATAATTGTTTTCAACAGTTAAGACACAGCCTATTAGCATGAGCGAGGCAGACTCGCTGCATGGGCTCTCAAGGCACGATGCAGGGGTGCATCATGAGAGCAGGGTTCATTAGACGGCTTGCTTCGATCCTTTCCCACTGTTTTAATCTCAAAGGCGCGGCGGTTGTCACAACAACGGCGAAATAAAGTACGCCTTTGCTTTCTGAAGTACCGCAAACACGCACGGAAAAAAAAACTAAACAACACATTCAATTATTCATCCTCTCGGGCCTGCGCGATGGCTGCATTCGGAGATTTTTTGGCAAACGATAAAAATGTGTTCGACATGATAATAACGCGGAGGGACCGCCGAGAGCCGCGCCGTGAAATCCCGAACGACTCGAAGCATAAAAGTAAAAAGCAGAGCGACACAAACGCACACATAAACACGCAAATTATCCCGCAATTAATGACACGTATAAATGTTTATACAAGCATAAACTCACTTCCTTAATGGCATCCCAGCATACCTCATTGCTCATGGGCTTTACAATAAACAAGGCAATTATAGGCCATATCAGCGCAGGTGACGAATGCAAACTGAAGAGCGTCCGTAAAGAGAGAGCGACGAGAAACCAGACTGAGTCTTCGTTAAAAAACAACTTTGATAACCACGCCAAATGCAACATGCAAGATGTTACGCAACACGCGAGCGCCTTTCAATTGATACCCGCCCCCCCCCCCAACACCCCCCCGACCCCCTCGTGCATGTGTGTCAACTTTGAAGCCGCGCCATCATTTCCTGAGTGAGATTAAACAGGTTATCAGCAGGCTTCACGGAGCCCGGTGTCACCGCGGAAGCTCTGCCAGCCAGCCAGCCGTCGCGTTTTATGGATTTACCTCGTCACATCTTTTTTTTTTTCTCTAGATTTATCCGGATCGCCTATAAACGCGGCTTCCTTCCTTCCTCGCCGGCGATCGGGGCCTGTTGGTATGGTAAAGGCGCGCGTGTTCCTCGGGCTTCACGGTCCGACGGGCCCCGCCTCGGCACCCAGACCGTCTCTTTTCCTTTACCGTACCCAAAATAACATGGCTGGAAGTCGATGGGACGGCGGGGCCAGGACAGCATTAAATTGGAGACCCTCCGCTACTCAAGTGTGGTCTCTGAATCCACTTCTTCTTTACATATCACTGCTTTTCCTTTGCAAAAAAAAGAGTGTGAAAGTCGGGGTCTTGCCCTCGATAGCTCGGCTGAGGTATAGACTCTCAGAATTACACTCCATAAGGCTTAAGTGCAGCACATTGCATTAAGGAGGCGCGCATTGTCTTTTTTCACCACTAAATGTATTTTAACTTCTCTTACTTCCTGCGCCAAATGCACTTAACGCGCACTCGAGAGGATCCATTCCCACCAGCGCCTACTTGATGGCGGCGGTCGGCGCGCGCGAGCTCATGTGCGAGCCGAGGCCCCGGATGCGGACGCCCTCCGTCCGTGTCACCGGGCCTCGTCTCCACGGAGCGACAACCTGCGATCAGGCGGCTGCGACTCCTTGAGTACCGAGGAGAAAAGAAAGCCCTAAAGAAACCGGGTTAATTAAAAACAGTTTGTCAAAAACGGTGCAAATCCACTGTTCAAACGTTGCATTTCTTCCTGTGGATACTGAACTCATTAACGGACACATTAAGCGCAGAACCACTGACAACAAACGGCGATCGCACGACGTGTTGCCGAGCGACCGGTGTCGTACTCGCCGATGGAATCGCGATATCAAGTTATGCGGTTGCTGTACTCGTAAACTAAAGGTCACACTGAAGTGGGAAAGGGTTTAAATGACGAGATATGTCAGTGAGGACATCGCGGTCCGGTCTGCCGCAATGCATGATGAAAGCCCGTACAAAGACGGGCCAATCCCTCCTAAATAAGACATGAAGCCATGAATATTGATACCCGTTTTAACATTAACATCAGGAGCTGTAATGGTTTGATCATAATGGGAGGTATTTACTTTGTTCTTGAACGAATATGAGAGCGTTCCCCTCCTCCAAGACTTTCACCGCAGCGCCTGCTGAATGCAGACACGCCGACGAGATGTTGGCTGCGAATTTGAATGGTTACGGTTGTTAATGGCAATTTTTGGAGGGATTGAAAGTAAACGTTTAACCTGCCGTTTAGAAACTCAAGCATGAACGAAATGAAACGGTCGCAACGATTCCCAGAGGAAGCTTCGCGACACGAGAAGCGTTGAAATCTCACGTCACAGCTGAAACCGTTGAACTGCTTCCGCAGCTCAAAATGAGAGAATATTCCAAATCATACTTTGACCGTAGTTGATTGTTTTTCGACGGTTCTGCAGCATTTATACGAGTGTCTAGCCGCGGTGCTTCGACTCCAATCCTCGGCCCGTCGTGACGACTTATTCAGCCTGAAGGAGAATCGCTGGTACAGTAAAATACTTTGTGCCAAAAGAGCTGATTAGCGACACTGAACTCTATCTGTTTGTTTTGCAAGTGATAGAGTTATTCACGTTTCTCTCGTCTCACTGATGGGGGCGTTTTTGTGCCGCGCATTTGCACGGAGCGCGCTGAATGGAAACATTCATCGTGAAAGCTCGTTTCTGGAGTCCACACGGCAACGTTCTGACAAGCCAGAGACGTTTTGGCAAGCGGGAGCAGCGAGCAAATCAAGTTAAACCTGAGCCCTCTGGCCACGGCATCCAAAAGGTGTGTGTGTGTGTGTGTGTGCGGAGGAGAGAGCGCGGCAGCGGCGGCGGCAGCGGCTGATGAAAAAGCGCAACTTGCCAACCGTTCGGCACGGGGGTGGACTCATTGTCTTTAAGGGTTTTGTGGCAACCAGACGGCAAAGAAAAGCGCGGCATGGGCCGAGGGGCCGGGAGACGCTCGCGAAACATCACATTTTGGACCTAAGCGTCGAGAAGAGGGAGCTGAGACGAGGTCGGATCGTCTGACGACCAGCCAAATCGCATGTCGAAAGTCGCCGAGAACTACAGCTGTAGTTTCTAAAAAGTTTAGGCAGGGAGGGGGGGACGGATAAAAAAGAAAGCAGGGATGAGCAAATGATTTTACACTCCACATCTCATCAAAATAGCCGAAAGACAACACTTCAGACGAATTTAACGACGCTAACTTTGAGTCAAAATTGAAGCCGATTGACATTTCTTTCTTTTTCCTTCGTGCGATTTCTCAGCAGGGTGTTTACTCCAAACAGGCTCGGGTGAGCGGTGGCCAACGCCGTCGCTTCACAGCTGACCAGACAGTGTTTATCTGCCTGTTGTGCCGGCACCTTCTCCTCCTGTCTGCAGGTGTTTTTTCGCCCACAGTCAAACGGCGCGACCGCTCACCGGTGACTCTCGGGTCCGTTTCTGTCAGCTCTCGTTCGGACAAAGCAGGGAGGGACAGAGGAGACGGATGGATTACGAGACGTACAGACGGTTGAATCGATGAATGGATGAATGGCTATGTCTGTGTGGGCGCATGAATACATGGACAGACTGATGGATCGTTATTTCGAATCGTGTAACGTGATGCAAGATCCCGCGAATGACACTCAGAAGACGACTCTGAAGCCTCCTCACGCAGCCGTATCTCTCTCCGCCACCGCCGCCGTGTCCTATTGTCTGATCCTCTGTTCCTATTGTTACGTCGGGTTCTCGTGATGCTAATTTCCGTGTATCTCTGATGAAACAAACACTGAATAATTAATCACCCGCTCGACCGGCCTTTTGTGCGTCGCAAAGGCCAACCTGTTTCTCAACGGCTTTCTTTGAGCTCTTTTGAAAAGCGGGACCGAAGAATCGGCGAGGAGCCGCCACGCCGGGCGTCAGACAGGCGGGGGCCGCTCCCGCCGCGGTCCCCAAATAAATCCGGGGCTGAATAAAACATAGAAATGTCAACACGGGGGAGCCGGGAGATCGCGCGGGTGTTTCCCCGACCGACTCCCGTCTTAAGCGCTGCGATTCCCGGCGCGCTTCCTCCGGAGTAACTTGTTTACGTCGGCTGGACTGACGCGATCCATCAGTCGGCGCGAAATCGAGTTCCCCCCATTTCGCGCCTGTCTGAAAACATCCTCCCAGACTGACGCTCGTTCCCGCATTGGAGCCCCTCGCCGCTTCATCAGCCAGTCTGAAGTCATCCTTTGATGACCTTTTAATGATATTTAAACAGAGGACACGGCTTGACTAAATGGACCCTCTCAAACTCATCAGAGGACATTAGCCACAGAATAATGTGAAGTCTCACTTTATTCCCATTTGATTCAACTACTGACATTTCTCATCCGCAGCGCTCGTCAGACTCCCTCCATCCCCTCCGTTTAAAAGACGAGGCCTGACAAGGGAATTGCTCATTCCACGTTATTTCCCCTGATGAAGCAGGTACGCTCGCCGCAGCCCCTTCACGCCCATATTGCCTCGCACCTCGCAGCGCACGGCTCGTCCCGGAAAGCCTCCCGCCTTCATATTAAAAGAAGAACAGCACACATAATCAACCACATCAAACTAAATAATTGACAGACGTGTTGCCGGCTGAGACGGCGCAATCGTCGTCCGGGGGATACTTAACTAGCAGAATAGATTGAGTACAGTTATATCTCTCTGAATGATATTGCCGTCCTCCTGCTGAACTTGGCAGCGCCGCCTAATTGCGGCAGTTAATTGGCTCGCCTCCGAGCTCTTCGCTCCGTCGCCGAACCCAAACACAAAGCCGCCGTCGCGCCCGGTAACGTTGGGTTGCGCGCCGAAGCCAAGACTTACGCGGGACTGCGGCATGGGGGGGGGGGGTGGAGACGAAGAGGAATGCCTCTGAAACAGCATCGGCGGACGAGGCCAGAGGCAGGCAAGCGAGCCGGGCCGCTTTCACACCGCGACGCCAGGTTTGGTGTTCCTGTGCTAAAGCCCCAACGGTGCAAAGAAAAGCGGCAAGTCCAAAACAACACCAGTGAAAGTCACACCGGTGTGAGAGTGACTGCGTCAGAGACCTGTCGCTCTGAGAAAACGAGGGTTTTTTCTGCCGCACGCACACGGAGACCGACTGTGAGGCTGACGATCGAGCCGAGCGTCGAAGGCCGAGAAATTACAGCCGGTAGGAACGCGTCCAAGGTTGATTGAGCCGACCATTCCTCTTAATTCCCTCCTTCCTGAGCTCGACGAGGCTTTTCCTGAAGAGAGGGGATCCCGGGGTGAAATAAAAGCCCAATCCCTATCTCACTCTCCCACTGGCCTCGCCGAGATCTCTGCCAGGCGGCAGAAAAATTCAGATTCTCTCCCAACTAGGGATGAAAAGAGAGCAGCAGACCGTCTGCCGAGGAATTCTGCATAAAATCAAACAAGCAGCGATAAAATAAAAGCGAGGAGAGGTGTACAAGGATTTGTTTGTAATTCAGATTTGGGAGGCCGAAGGACTGAGAGAGCGCGAAGCTGACGGGTGGAGGATTAATTCTCCCGTTCTGCTGAAAAAAGAGCTGGTGAGAGTAAAACCTGACTGTTCTCTCCGTTCCCGGCTTCCAGGGTGAAAAAAAAGGAAAGAAAGAAAGAAACAACCCTGAACTCGCAGCGCATAATTTTGTTACCTAATGTAACTCGACACGCTCATTTTGAAATCCGAAAATCAGGTGGTGACATTTAAAGGCAGGTGGGAAAAAAAAAGCCAACTTTAAAACAGCCGCGCGAACGGAGGAGAGAGGGCTGGAAAGCCGCCGCCGCGGCTGAAAGATGTGATTATGTAATCAGGAAACTAACTTTATGAAAGGCTGCGAGACGCGCCGGCAACACAGTGGCAATATTGCCACGATCATAATATCTGGGTTCAATCAGCCCGGTAATTACTGCGCCACTCCATTCGGCGGCATCTAATGTGGCCGGAGAAGCGGGCTGCCACTAAATCAAGCCGCTGTCTCGACGGCTCCGCTCCCAAACGCTTCTGCCGAGCGAGCAGCATTTTGAAGTCTTAATAAAGTGAATCCCTCCCAAAGAAAATGAGCTGCAGAAAATCCATTTTAACAACTGTGTCAGAGGGCAGGGAGACCTGTGTAACAACACGTTCTGCACAAGTCAACAAGACCTTTTCATTGTAAGCCCCCCCCGCTCAATAATACCTATACTTACACAAGCCGCCGCTTGTGTGAGGACTCGGCAGTAACCTTGCATCCCAAGGACGCGGCGGTTGAAATGCATTGGGTGCCACGCCGCTGTGATATATCCCCGTTCCCCCCCCCCCCCCAACCCCTCAAGAATTAACCTCAGCTTGTCTCTCCTGTCACCATCCAATCAGGCAGCATGCGGAGGGACAGGCAGGGGTGAAGGGGGGGGGGGGGGGGTCTGGTCTGGACACTCGAACACGCAGACGTCGCCCGCTCCGCCCGGTGTGTCTCTCCCCACCCGCCGCCAGGGACGGCGGTAAATATGACGAATTGCCGGAAAGATCTCTCGGCCGCGTGTTTGACAAATACAATCTAATTGTAAAACATTTGTTTGAAAAATCTCTCCCGGAAAACGTGAGGGAGGGGAAACGTCGGCGCGACCTCTATTAGAGGCAGAGATTTATCTGGACGCCAAGGTTACTTGGGCCACGAGGCGGTCCGGTCTGCCTCCGCGTCTCCTCACGGCAAATGCGAGCGCGCCGCAGAGCTCGGCGAGGGAAAAACTGAAGCCACAGATGGCTAAAAGCATACACGATTAAAATGCAATTCAGTTAGGGAGGTGAGATGGATGAACGAGCTAAATGGAATCGGCAGCGGCGCAGGTAGAGCGACGCCGACTGAACCCGTGAACATCAGCGCCGGGTTTTGCCTCGCGGTCGTCACGGATCCCCGAAAGAAAACCGGAGACCGTCGGATCCGGTTCCCGACGCAAAATACGCGCGATCCCAGATAAGCCGAGCCAAAATCACTCGGTGTTGTTAATTAAGAGACAGAGGCGTGCGCGTCCCCCCTCCCCCCCCCTTTCTTTTTTTTTTACCCAGCATCACAACGTCACAGGGCTGAATTCAGATTTGGCACCAGATTAGCGTCTTTGAGCTTTCTCGGCGAATACACTGCAAGAATGTGACACGGACTGGATTAAGGAAGCACTTCAAAGGAAAAAGGGAATTTGTGATCATTAATGGAAGTTCTAATTACTGAGGAGCTACCAGGGAAGGACCAGAGCTGGAGCTGGCTGCGTTCATCATTTATGAAGCGGCGCTACAGTTTCAAACCTCCAAAGCGTTTAATTGGCTTATCTCTCCTGCTGCTACACAAAGGAAACTGGAGTTTCACTCCTATTCCGAGGAACTCTGTCTGACAACCCCACACAAGTCTGCGTCGCCGAGCGCCGTCGCAGGCGCCACTAATCAACGCGACCGCGAGAGTTCACGTTGCAGGCCATTTTGAAAGGGGGGGGAGGAAAAAAACTCATTAAAGAAACATAAGATGGTAAAACTAAAGCAAAAAAAGCAGAGATCAGAAACAGTTTAAAGTGGCGGTGGCTCCGATAGGTCTTCTATCCACTGGAAAATTCCCACCACAGGTTGGATTCCTGCTGCGGTTCACGCGTCTCTCTGCAGCATCTCTATTCCCGAGTCGGCGTCCAAAGCGTCCGCGAGTCTGTCTGATGAAACAAGCCCCCTCGCTGATGTGGCAAACAAGCCTCGTCTTTGCAACCGCAGGAACTGCCTTTGTTTCTCTGTTTCTTTTTTGATTCAGAGTTGTTTATGAGTCAGACCAGGCGAGTGGACGTCTCCTGCCCAGTGCGGCAGCGCAGCGCTGGAGAGGATGTGGTTTTAATCTCCGACTTCCATCTCTAATGAGATCTGATGTAAGATGGAGCAGGATCCAAGAACGCGCGACGACGACGGCGGCGGCGCAAGAGAAGCGGCGTGATGAGCTGATACGGAAACCATAGAAACCGTGACGGAAGTGCGATGCGTTCGATGCGTCCGTCCCTCGCTGGAAACGGACAGAACAGAGTAACTGGCTTAAGTAAAACCAGACCAGGTTGGAACTCGAGTGCGATGCAGGCTTGACCTCCTCGAGCCCCCCCCCCCCAGCGTCCCCCTGTTGTGTCGGCATGTCGGCGGGCTGGTGCGCCCGTACTTCTCTCCGGCGTGCAACAAGACCGCGCCACACACACCTGTGATTGCTGGCACAAACGCGGAGTCTGCGACCTCGGTGGAGACGCGCTCGATTCTGGTTACAGAGTCTGACCTCTCAGCTGGAGCCTTTAAGGTCTGAAAACACACTCCTTAAGCTGCGAGGTCTGTTCAGAGAGCACCGATACCCCTGTCAATACCCCCCCCCACCACCACCACCACCGCCACCCCCCCCCCCCCGACACACACACACCGCTACACCCTCATCAGCCCCTCCAAAACATTATCAGCCCGGCTCGAAATCGCGGCGCGGGTGTCCGGAAGAATGCATAACAGATTTTTTTCTTTGGAAATCTCCACATCCAGTCGACCGGCGTCGTCTGGGGAAAAGAGAGAGAGAGGGGGGGGGCGGTCTTATCAGGAGGGGAGGGGGGGGGGGGGGGGTGCTGACCTGACTCTTGTTGGCAGCCACTTTGGCGAAGAGCGCCTGGGAGACTTTGGCCCGCTTCATCTCCTGCTGGATCTCCTCGTAGATCCCCGCGGTGACGCTGGCCAGCGAGTCCAGCTTCAGCCGCAGCTCGGGAGCCGGCGCGCCGCACTTTGTCTGCGCGCACACACACACACACACACACACACACACACACGCTCAAATTTGGCTTTTTATTTTGAAAGGACGACTTCCGAACTCCCGAGGCAAGAGTCGCTTTCGGACGGCAGGGAGGTCGCCACCTGCGCCAGTCGGTGCGCGCCGCCGCCGCCGCCGCCGGAGATGTGGTTGCTGGCGTGGTTGTGGTTGCTGCTGGTGGTCCTCTCTCTCTCCTCCTGGTAGACGCGGTCTCGCTCGCCCTCGGGCAGGTTCAGGAAGCTCTGCATGGCCTTCAGGTTGACCAGCAGCGACTGCGAGGCCGAGCGGGGGTCCTCCTCCTTGCGGAGGATCTCCGACAGCAGGCCCTGTCGGACCGTGCGACCCCCGTTGAGCGCCGCGGCGGAGGTGAGACGCGGCGGCGGCGGCGGCGGGTGGGCGGGAGCGCCTACCTGCGTGCGGTTGAAGGCCACCCGGGCGAACACGGCCTGCGACACGCTGGCCCGCTTCAGCTCGTTCCGGACCTGCTGGTAGATGTCGGGCGAGACCTCGGCGCCGGAGCAGCCGAAGCCGGGCTCGCCGGCGCCGCCGGGCGCCTTGCAGCCCCGCGAGATGGGCGGGTGGTTCAGGAACTGCTGGCTGACCCCCTGCGGGTGCTGGTGGGCCAGCAGGCGGCTGACGGCCAGCTGCTGGTTGAGGAGGTGCGCCATGGCCAGCTGCTGGCGCACCAGCTGCGGGGGGAGCTGCGGCGACAGGAGCCCGCCGCGGCCCAGGAGGGGCGCCGCCGGGCGCGGCGGGGGACTCGGGCGGTGCGGCGAGGCGGGCGGGGCCTCTCCCGGGCCGGGCTTGACGGAGAGGACGCTGCCCAGGAGGGAGGCGGGGCGGTGGGCGAGGGCGCCCAGGTCCACGTCCCGCTCCACTGCGAGGACAACAAAAAAAGAGACGATCAGCGACGGCGAGCATCCTTCGCGACCTCCGCCGCCGGCGCGCCCAGACGAACCTTTGATGTCCGGCGTCTCCCGCGGCGACCACAGCTCCTCGACGCATTCACCTGCGCGGGCGAGAAAGCGGAGACGTCCCAGATCGGCGCCACGACGCGGCTTCCAGACGCAGAAGACAAACCCCCGAGCGCCGCCGCGGGACGCCGAGTCGCCCCGCCCCCCCCGCCCCCCCCCCCGCCGCCAAATCTGCTTCTCGTTACGCTTCCGCCGGCGTCGTGTTTTCGGTTATTAGAGGAATAAAAGTTGGAGTGAGGTTTGGCAGGCGATCAGGTCTTTTTTTTTTTTTTTAACCTTCCCCCGCGTGTGTGTGAGCAGAAAGTGCAAGACGAGCTCTTATTTCTGGGTTTCGGTGTGTGTGTGTGTGTGTGTGTGTGTGTGTGTGTGTGTTGGGGGGGGGAGGTTACTGCTGTTTTCCATTAGGAGTTAAGAGCATTTAGTTTTGTCATGTGTATTAAGGGTGACATTAATGTGAACCACGTGTGACAGTTCCTTCCTACTGAGAGCTGTCACGGACAGACGTCACACGCCGCAGATTAGAGACAGAACGGCTGACACGTGTGCTCATACGAGCGCGGGGGGGTGGACAGGAGAATGGAAGGGCTTCGTTTAAAA
>JASSRZ010000014.1:6572828-6598051 GCA_032164315.1 Malacoctenus gilli | reverse complement strand
TCTCTCTCTCTCTCTCTCTCTCTCTCTCTCTCTCTCTCTCTGTCTCTCTGTCTCTCTGTCTCTCTGTCTCTCTCTCTGCATGACACAGGAACAAGAAGCTCCAGCTGGCAAAGCAAACAACAGAGGAAGCAGCCAGACTATGCCACTGTAAGTCACTCGTGTCAGATAATAATTACAAACTCAATAAAGTCTCTGATTATATTGGTGTTTAAACAAGAGAAGTACGATAAAGGGCGGGGGGGGGCAAGGACGGGGGGGGGGCATTCAGTCATCTTCACACAGTCTATTTTCACTGAAAGATCAGAGGATCAGTAATGGGCTGCTGAGTGTTCACTGCTCACACAGAAGCGAGTGCGCTCCTGTGGATAAACACAGGAGGAGGAAAAATAGGCTTTCTCCAGGGAATGCGCGATAATTCCCAATTGAGCCCGTCGGCTCCCACACACACACACACACCTATGTGCAGGCACGCACACACACACGGGAGGAGAGCGAGGATGTTCATTAGGAAGATACTGAACTCTAATTAAGTAAGGTGGAAGGAACAACACGCAGGTGTCGCTTGCACCTGCTTTTCCAAAACTCTCGCCTCGTCTCGCTGCCGCTGCCGCCGCCACGCCGGCGATGTTAACACTCTCCCTCTCTGCGGCTGTGATGTCACTCTGCGCCCGCACCCCTGCCACTGCCGCCGCCGCCGACCCGACACCCCGCGTTCTTCCGCTCCTCCCGCGGCACCTCTGTGGCGCCGCGCAGGCGTGAAATCTGGCGACACCAGCAGAAGGAGCTCCTGCTTGACTGGCGGATAAATTCCTCCTGGCTGGCTCCGACTCTCCAGCTCAGACGGTTGGGGGGTGGGGTGGGGATGGGGGGGTACAAGGAAGGGTAACACGGCCAAATGTGAAAACACAGCTGCCCCCTTCTCCCCCGCCCATCTTGGAGAAATGAAAGACGCTACCTGTTCTCTGATATTTCACTTCAAAACTCTCCGGGCTAAAGTTAATAAGGACCGTCTCGCCGCCACAATCTGGCAGTAGGAGACACCAGCAGACACATTATGAACAGCTGTTCATACACTCAAACCTAAAAGTTCAATGTCATTTTTTTCTTTTTGCCCTGGAAGCGCATCATACAGCTGCCACGGCAATGACTCCACTCTGGGGCATCACCTGTTCCTATGAAGTCAAATCGAAGTCTCTCTGGGTGTGTGTGTGTGTGTGTGTGTGCGCGCTTTACTGCGAGGGAGTGAGAAAATGTGTTTTCAGTTGCTGCCGTTTGTTTGAACAGAGTCCTGATGAAAGCCTAGACAAACACGAGGGAATGTCAGCCGAGGGCTAAAGTCAACACGGAGAACCTTGGCCGGGGTCCCCCGCGAGAGAGGCCACGCCCTCTGACACCGCACCGGACCGTCTCCGCACCTCTCGTCTCCGCTGGCGTAACAGATAGTCAACGGCCGCGCCATCCGATACGACGCAGACGTGCGGGGAGAATATGAATTATGGGGAGAGAGAGGGGGGGGGGGGGGACAGGAGAAGGACAATGAAAGAAACTCGTAAAGAAACGCCGCTGGGCTGCCAGATGAGTCCACTCAGCATGCAAGATTAAAGAAGTTTGGGGCTAAAAGCGGCTCGACGAGTGGAATGTATCTCTATCTAAACAGTGAAGCATCTCCTGGAAAAGGGAAAAAAACAAGGCAATGGTTGCAATCGCTCCTGCATTTTAAGTGGACTAACTGAAGCAGACAAAATATTCAAAGCGAGCTCCACATACTGGCTTTGAATATATTGTTGAGATTACAGGCTTGTAGTTTTCGTCTGCTAATGTACTGTGAAGGCTGCGGGAAGGGCAAATGGTAAAGCAGGCCGGGCAAACATCTCGCCTTATTCAAATCAGTGCTCGAGCGCTGCGTTTTCTCTCTCTCCTCCCCCCTTTCCCCCCTTTCCCCCCCCCCCTTCTGTCCATTTTCGTGTGGGAAGCCAGCAGAGCAGGGCTGAGTCCCTATTGACTCAATGCGCTGAGACGTTTTCCCTTTTACCATTGCTAAAGTAGGCATGAGTGCTAATCCTAAGGGGTTAAATGGAGCCTCCTCCGGGGTTTTCCCGATCCTGAGAGAGCTGGGGGTGGCTGCCGCCGCCGCCGCTGCCGAGACGCACGCTGAACTTTAATGGATTTGGCAGAAATTTGGCTCCACTTGTACAAATTACACTGAGGAATTCCCGCTCCCAACTTGTGCAGCGCAACGCCGAGAGAGCGCTTGAAACGTGTCGCGGGGGATTTGGATCTCCTTTGCGTTCAAGGCTTCCCGCTGCAGACGCTCAGGTGGTGGGCACCAACAGGAGAACGCCGCTGCTGCTGATAATGATGATTAAAATTTTAACGACGACTGCGGGGAAAATTGGGTCACTCGTGAGGAAAGTTATTGACGAAAAACCGAAAAAAAGAGTCGAGACAAAGAAATGCAAAACAATTCACAAAGTAGCTTGTGCACTACGCGGGATAAAAATGATCATCAAGTAGCTGCGCTGCAGGTTAGACGCTGCAACAACAGAAAATATCCTCGCAGGTGCAGAAAAACAGTCAGAGATTGAACATAAAACATGTAAAATGCTCGATCTGGTGGTCGCAAAGAACGGCGAGGGAATTCAGACTGTAAACCTTCGAAGCGGAGCGAGAGAGAATAGCTTTGCGCACAATGCAGTCACAGTGATGGACGCTGCCGAATCGGAGGGGGAAAAAATGGATATTTGCCACATTAGCCGCGACCTTTCCAAAGAGAAGGAATGCCTTTTTAAAGAGCCTATTGAAATGTGATGCAGAAACGGGACGGCGGGCGCCGAGCATTCAATCAGCAAATACGCCGCTCAACCAATAACACCCACCAGAGAAGGGAGACCATTTCCATTTCAAATCGCGCCCGCTCGCCGAGGCGGCATCGTCGGCCGCCGGCGTCTGGCAGCTCCTGCCCTCAACGTGTTTATGCTCCTTTTCTTTGGCTACCTATAAAGTCACGTCTTGGTTACTACCTGCACGTGATTGAAGTGGCTGTTACGACACGACATGCGCAACACACCGACTCGTCTCCCCTCCAGCCAGGCTGGCTGACTTCCTCTGACTTGTGCCGCTTGTGTTTGATGGGTCAACTTGAAAGCGTTGTGAGTGGCCTGTGAAAAGTGCCATCATCTGCTTTATTGCCGGGCCCTGTTCACAACGAGATGGAAACGTATCCGGGTCTGAAACAAGTGAAGCTCATAAACGCTGCCTGTAGATGATGCATGTGCACAAAACTCAAGAAGACGACTCGAAGAATTTATGATGAAACTTTGGGTCTCGCACATGCGACGTCTCCAGCAGGATGGGAGTCCAGATTGATGAATGCATGCAGATTCTCCAGTTTTTTTTCAATAAGCATGGGGCTTCAGTTTTTGAATCGGGGAGTAAGAGCAGTTTTATGAAAAAACAGTTGTAAGACAAAAGAGCTTTGCTGAGTTCTCTCAGAAATGATCGCCTGCTTCTTTCTTTTCCTCCACTGACTCGCAAAGGACTTAAAAACCCTTTAACATGTTGAGACGTGGTCTTGGATGCACAAGCAACACATGTTCCCAATAAAACAAGAAAATGATACACACACAAACGCAAAAAAAATCCTGCAGCATGCACGGCTTTGATATCAGCAATCTGTGTTGTGGTTTTGTTGTGTACCAGGTACTAATCAGCCCTGAAGGGAGGGCAAAACCTCATGCCATCGTTTTTTTGTTGGTTTTTTTTCTCCCGTTGAACAATGTCGGCGGACTCGGGCCTCCTTTGTGGCGGTGAGTGGGACAGAAAAGGAAAAGGAAAGCAGGAGGGGGAGAACGTGGAGCCTCAACTATTAATTTCACCCATGGTAAGAGCTGTCACCTTTCAAGGTAGGTGGATGTGGCTTCCGCCTCCCCCCCACCCCCAACCACTCAGGCCTCCGTGGCGTTGGTGGGAGAGGGGTGGGATGTTGGAGGAGATCTGCCTAATTACAGCCCTTCTTGTTGGAGTTTAACCCCAGAAGCACTCCGGCAACATAAATGGATAAAGAGGGTCTTCTCCTGTTACTCCCAGCGATACCCACGCGTCACTCACAGCTCCTCCACAAGCACCTTGCAGTCCCGTGCTAATAGGTGGGTGGCGAGTACTCCAATAATTCTTTCAGTCAAGTCATAAATGTCCTCTCATCTCAAGCAGCGCCTTTCTTCCGCCGTCACCTCTTTTCTATAGGCTTTCTTCGACTGCGGCTCCCAACTGCAGGGAAAAGAAGACATCTGATATCCGAGCCACTCAGGTTGAGTGCCGAGGCACTGGAGTCAGACACTGGAGCGCAGACGCCTCCTTTTTACTGGGGCAGACAGAGGTGTTACCTGAAAGCACCTTGGGCTGGCATTTAAGGCCAGTTGGGTAGCGCTCGTCCTCACAAAAGCTCCGCGTGAGGACCCTCTTTCTTTTTCTTTTTCCAAGTCACAAAATGTCAACAAAACTCTGGAAGCTTTGACAGCCAACAGCATAATGATGCATACGGAATTATTTCATTTTAGACAAGCGTACACAGGTGTGGAAGTGGATAACAAGAGTGTATTTTAAGCTGGTGATTGAAGCGCCGGCTCCGAGTTGAGAGCGATGTTGCTACCCAAGTTTGCTCTCAAGCGTGTGAGCGCAGGAGGGAGAAAAAAAAGGAGGGAAACAGAAGAGAGAAACAAAAACTGTCACTGTTTTTGTACTTTCCAAACAGTTATTTATTGTGTTCAGCAGTGGCAAAACAAAGAGTCGAGAAATCATTAAAAAAGGGTAATTTTTAGATATGACTCATGAGAGTAAACAAAAGTGGTTCAGATCACACAGAGAACAAAGTCATATTCAGTGTTTGGCACAGATAAGCGAAGACTTTGATCACAGCGATGGCAGCTCTGTGTGACGAGACCTCCCTTCTCTGGTGTTAGCACCTCTCGTTACCCAAAAATACTGTTGCCTAAGAAGCGCACTTCCTGGATGTCTTCCAATCAACCGGGCCATTACGCTCCTTGAGGTATTGTTTAATCTGGCTTATCTTATCCGGAGCGGCCGAGACTCGGTTTGTTCCACGAGATAACATTCGTGCCGACTTCCTCCGCTCGCAACTCTAAACCCTGACTGACCCTTTCACCAGGCCGCCAGACTACTGATCTCAAACAAGCCCGCCACTAAACTCGCCCGTATGCTGGAGGAATAAGGAAAGGATGGCGACCGCGTGTGTTTGTCTTTCGGCCTCCTTTGTCGCTCACACGACCGTGTCGCAACCGCCGTAAAGATAAATGCCGCCATTTAACTGTGGCTTTCCGGAAGAGACGCGGTGCTGGCTAATTACAGATTTAGTGCAGTATTAGAAAAGCAGCTACAAGACAAGAAAAAGGGCCGAAATTCGCTGCATTCCAGACGTTTGCTGCTCTGCAAAAACACTGTATGGTAATTTTATGTTTTATCTTTTTTATTGTGCTGATTAGCGCTGAGAGGGGGAGAGTGTTCCCCCCTAATCTGATCACAGAGCATTGTGTCGGGGGTCATTAACCTATGGGAGGTCCTAAAGGTTGACAAGTCAGCCCCCCCCCTCTCCCCCCTCCCCCCCTACCTTCTTTCAGGGACTCAACTCATCCCAGAGTCCCTCTGTCTCTGCAGACAACACAACAGCGAACACCAAACCAAGCGAAAGGAGGACAAAGGACGGGAGGCCAAAACAGCCGATGGAGCTATTTGCGTGGCTCGTCATTCTCCCAGGGAACGCACGGCCCCCGATGGCTCCTGACCGGAGCTTGCTGAGCTGGCCTGAGCGGCAGGATGTCAGCCCCCTTTCGTCTCTTGTTGTTGTTGTCGTTGGCTCTTGTCTTCCTCTGGCCCTTTCGCGGCGTCTCAGGGGACGGAGGGAGGGTCAAGTCATTGCTCAACATCTGGGATCCGCATTAGAAAAAGCTGGTTCTTTAGCGCATGGCCTCGTGGCCATAATAGCAATGGGACAGGCCCCGTCGCACACAACTGACGTCGGCATTCATATGCGGGAAGATGCAACAAGCTCCGGCAGTCAAAGCCTCCTCTTGCCAATCATTTTGGGCGATTTACATTCAAACAAGCCCACACTAATGAAACCCAACAGCTGTCTCTATATTTACCCATTCAGCCATTTATGGTGGGTTGTTTTCTCTCCATAAACCCCATTTATACCGCTGTCACACACATCACCTCCTCTGCAGATGAAAAAAAAAAGCGTGGAGGATCCGACGCACAACCAACCGCACTTCTCAGCCTCAACCTGGAGTTAAACTGTTGTGATCGTGAAAAGCTGCCTGTCAGGGTGGCAAAAGCGCGAGGAGACGCGAGGCCCACAGCAAAGATGGCTGCCGATTGCCTGGAGAGGAGAAATATGCAAATAAAGCAGAAGGTAAATGAAAAACAAAGCGGGGGGTTTTGGCAGCTGCCTTTTTTTCCCTTCACATGCTCCCTTTAATTTGGCTTTGGTCGGGAACACGGAAAGCCTATCAATAATGAATTCCAGTCAGAGCACGGAAGGAGATATGAGGGGAAATCAGGCTCCATTTTCCCATGTGAGCCCCCGAGCAGTGTTGGGGTCCATTGTATTTCACACACGCTTTTCAGCGAGTGCTAAGCTTGAGTGGCGAATAAACGGGGAGGGGGGGGGGCACATTAAAACATCTGTAATTCCTGGCTGTCTTACACTTGCAATATTTTCAAAAAGGGAGATGGCCTGAAAAGTCCCCTCGATTGACTACAGCAAGAGGAGGGCCGTAAATCAATTATTATAGAGGACGCGCTGTCATGAAAGACAAAACGTGGCCTCGGGACAGTCAAAATATATCGGGAAAAAAAGGCAACAAAGGACCCCGGACAGCTGTTTTAAGCTGCCGCCTGAGTCAAAAGCCACTTTAACGAGCACGAGGCAAAATCAAGGGGCACAACAAAGTAGGAAACAATCTGTGTGTGTTGTCTAAACACCTCACACAGGCCAGACGGACTGGAGAGCGTCCTTGGGAAAGGAGAGCAGCTCTCCCCTTGAACAAAAGATGAACGGAGCAACAGATTTTCCTCGGTCCTGAGATAACAGAAACCCAACACCCTCGTCCTCCAGTGGGGCTCTTTGTACGGCTGAGAGAGGGTCAATCAGCAGCCGCTGACAGATGTGTCTGCAGTCGATTTAGGAGAGGAAGCCGTGTTGAGGTCAGGCACCCACTCCCCCCCCCCCCCCCTCTCTCCCCCCCAACCCGCTGGAAGGAAGACATGGATCAGGTCGGGATGTCCGAGACCAAAACCTCCCCCGGTCTCACGAGCGACGACTTCACACCTCCACTTTGTTCCTCCGATCGCGTTGAGCTTTTTTTTTTTTAACAGACTTTCCAGAAAAGCCTCGGAGAGAAACTTTGATACAAAATACAGATTTTTCTCTCCTACCGATCTGCTTCTAAATGAGCAGTATACAGGCAGGCAGTCTATACTCGTCCAAAAAAAAATCCCCTTTGTGTTTCTAACAAAAGTGAGAGCCACTCCAGCTGGAAAGCAAACAAATCTGAAAAACTCCACTGGAGGTCTAAGTAGTTTTGGCAGATGCTCCATGCTTAAGTGTCTGTTCAATTAGGCACTCCAGTAAAGATGGCAATCACGGTTTAACTGTGTGCTGATGTGCTGGAGCTGGAGTTGGATGGCGTTCTGTTCTGGCACAATAACAGGGGGGAGGGGGGGAGGGGGGGGGCGTCGGATGGTCACCCTCGCACACCCCGAGACCATCTCCCGTACTGTGGTCATCTGATGAGGCGGCGACGACCACATCAGCCACGCCGAAAATGCAAACAATCGAATTAACTTCGGCAGGCACTTCGTGTTCTCACCTCCGCTTGTTTATTGGTTTGTCTGTCTGTCAGTCTGTTAACAAGAGGAAGTTTCTGACAGTTTCAAACGAGATTTGCAGGATGGGACGAGGAAGAGCTGGCTACATTTGCAGGGTGATCTAATCATCCGCTTCTGCGGCGACTTTTCAGAGCAAGTGGTAGGTATGCGCTCCACTGAGTGACCTTGTTTATGTATGAGAAAATCTGCAAAACACTCCATAGTTTGCAGTGAAACAATAAAGGGTTAATTAGACCAGTTTAGCGGCATTTCTTTCCTTTATTGTTTTGCGTATTCCAGGTAAACTCTCTTTTGACAGCTTGTGTGTTAACTTCAACCCAACGCGTTACTATTCTCAGAGCACGTGAATAACACCTCGCCGACAAAACTGTTTGTTGACTGGAAACAAACGCAGACACTGCAGGCGTTCAAAGCGGGACAGTATAATAGGCTTGAGGTAATTACCAGAAAGTGCTATTGGCAGTAGTGAGTGACATACGAGCGCGGGGGACTCCATAATACACACACAGCTGCACACGTCACACACATCTGATCATTGACCCACTGGCATCAACAGGAAGCCGGCGTTCAAACAAACAGATGAAGAGCGGCGCTCTATCGCAGCTCGATGCGGCCGGCTTGTGGTGTCTGCCCTGTCAGGGAGCCGGGGGGGGGGGGGGGGGGGAGGGGGTGGGGGGGGGCACAGGAGATGACGCTGGCCGGGTCAGCTGGGCCACACAGGGGGGCTGACTCACAGAGGCTTCAGGCCTGCGAGGAGACGGACCTACAGTGTGGCTTCATTTAAACGTGAAACCAAAGGGGGTCAAACGGGAAGCGCGGCGGGTCGCGAATCAGTTCAGGTGTGTCAGAGAGGCTCGTGTGTCACACACACACACACGCACACACACACACACGTAAGTTCAAAGCGCCGCGTACACACACACACTTCTGGGGAATTAGCACGAGTCAAAATTCTTGTTATAAATTATTCTGGTTCACTGCGACAACATCATCAAATATTCATTACCTGTCAGACTTTGGGAGAAAAAAAACATGTCTGGTATGTGCTGCACACAAGGAGAAGCCACAGTTTATATTAGTCTTTGGGTTATTTTTACTCTTGTTGGGCAAAACAGAGCCAGGTTCAGAGACGCATCTGCGTCTGCGTTTGGCGCCGTCGTAAACGCTGGATTTTATCGCCCCTCTTGAAGGAGGAAGCACACTCGCACAATAGATAAAACAACTGACAAATTATGACATCAAGAGGCGCTCATGCAAAAAAAAAAGCTTAATCATAAATTATCCTGACACATGTGAAACAAATACACAATGATAATTTAATGAGGGCTGAAAACACTGGGAGAAAAAAACAAACCGCAACAATTAGGGCTCAGTGTGTTTCTCGTTTTTTTTTACCAACATGGACACACATACTGTACATTTTCTCTATTTTTCATCCCTCTCTCTCTCTCTCTCTCTCTTTCTGTCTCTCTCTCCCCGCCTCTTTCTGCCAGCCAGCATCGCTTTCCAGCCAGTGACTACTCGCTCATCTTAAGTGCGCACGTCTGACAGGGACGAGTCTTTCCCCTTTCCTCCACTCCCCCTAGTGTATATGAGCAACACTGCATCTTGCATCTCCAAAACACAGAGAGGGAGGGAGGGAGGGAGGGGGAGAGAGAGAGAGAGAGAGAGAGGGAGAGAGAGAGAGGCCCCTCCTCCAGATGACATCAGTGCTCTATTGAAGCAAAGCTAGAGGCAAACACAACTCCACATTTGTATTGAGATCTTCCCGTGCACCTCTGTCCTCGCACAGCCTGCAGATTGTGTATGTGTCTGTGTGCGTGTGTGTGTGCGTGTGTGTGAGGGGGGCACCGGTAAACAGAGCAGTGCTGCTACAGATAAACTTCACACAGCTCTTGCCTTGTGCGTGAGAGGAGCATTTTTTGGGGGGATCTGAAGCGCAATCTTCCCAGCCTGGATTGGATTACCCTTTTTTTCTCGCTCTCTCCCGGTTGCGAGTCAATATTTAAGAGGATACCTGTTACTTGCCATATTTTTGGGGGTTGTTATAGAGGTAAGTGCGTTTTTTGTGTGCTGGGAATGCGTCCTTTTCGTCTCTCTGGATCTTCTCTCTCCGGCAGCAGGAATTCCAAGTAATGCGGAATCCTTCAGGAGTTGCTTGCGTCTAATTAGTTGCCCTCTTTCCCACTTTCTTCCTTTTTTCCCCCCTTCCAAATCTCAGACGAAAGATGTCGTTTTTTTTTCTGGAGTGTCTCAAAATGATAGGATTACAAAAAAGTAGCGCACTTTTTCCCCCCTCTCTCTCTTCTCTCTCCGGATAACCAACGTGAGCTCCTCTCTGTCCGCCTCCCGCGGGGCGCATCGTGCTGCTCGGATCAAAACCAAACTAAATATCCCATCAATCGTCAATTTCGTGCCTGCAACTTGCTGCTTCGCCTCTGCTGCGTCCCCTCAGTATTTGGCGTGCCTGACACACACACACACTCACACGCGCGCACGCACACGGTCTGCCTCTCTGGCACGCCAAACCCCCCCCCCCTCCCCTCCCCATCACATTCGTGTCCGCGCTCCAAAACGTGTCAGCTGCAATCGAAGGACGCCTGAAATCCCATCGCAGCAATGTTTGATGTTGCCCGAAAGTGCGAGACGATCATCCGTGGCGGAGGACGCAAACTTGACGGGGTTCGGGGATGGGTGAGGAGGGGGAGGAGGGGAGGGGGGGTGCTGCGTGAAGCCCTCGCCGGCGCAGCCCGAGCTGACGCCCCGGTGCGCGGCTGAATTTGTGCGGATCCCGCGGAGTTAAGACGCGATCGAGGAGGAGGAGGAGGAGGAGGGGAGAAGCTCGCTGGAGAAACTCGGCTAAATGCATCTCTGTCTGGATAAACTCCTCGTTTGCCACTGCGCTCAAATGTACAGTGGGATGAAGGCAACACAGGCGCAGCCACCCTCTCGCTGCTTGCTCTCCCCCCACCGGTTTAGCCTCTTCCTTTTCATTTTGCAGCAGGAGCGCAGTCATTAAGGACCCCTGGCCCCCCCAAAAAAGCCCAACAAGGCTCCAAATTCAATCTGGTGAATACGCACCAGTTGGCCCCGAAGCAGCGGCGCAGCGCACGCACATAAAGCCGCTGCAACGTGCCACGAACAATGCCTCCGACAGCTGGCATCTCGGTGCGCGTCGGATCTCCTGTTATGACTATCGTATTAATAAGCGTCCAGAAATAAACGCGCTCTTACAGTAAGGTAATACGGGCGAGCTCATGTGGCCGGGACTGTCAGCACATTCCTCACTCTTAATGCCGTTCCGTGGCGCTAACGAAGCCCGGAGACGGAGGCTCGTCTGTCCGCATCCACACTGATATTTATCCCGTCAGGCCGACGCGATAGAGCGGACACCTTCTTGGCAACGCCGGGTCTTTGGGAACAGTTGCTAATCCAATTTAACGCGGCTTTTTTATCTCTCCGTGAGCCGATAAGGTCATCCTGGCTGCAAACAATGACTGCTGCAGCCTCCATTCCAACGCTGGGGTGCAAACTTGACTTCAGTGGAAGAAGGGTGGCCTGGTGTGTTTGGGGTGAGCCAGGGGGGAGGAGGGGGAGAAGGCCATAAATAAATAAAAAAACAAATAGCCTGTTAAACATGGCAGACACAGGACAGACCCAATTGTCTTCGCGGATAGGCGCCCCGGGCGAAAAAGTCCCCAGTCGATCGCTTTCAGAGGGAATTCACAATGCAGATTAACAACTAACCAGGTCACTTCGGATGGAGCCTGCAACAGACAGAGAGCTCGTGCTCCCAGTGCTGCGTTTGAGCGGAAGAGGAGCCGTAAAACCGCCACATCTTCCACCGATTCAACACAGTGCTCAGCCAAAGGCCTGATTCACCCCCTTGCATCAGTCCTTCAGCCCCGAACCCTTGTATTTGACGCCTACGGGATGCTGTAGAGGATAAGCCGCGTCTATATGGCTGGCTGAGAGCGAAAGTATGGCTGCAGCACTTAAACACTGTAAGGAAATACTGCAGACAAGCCAGCAGGGAGGTTAACAAATCCCCGTGTTTAGGGTTGGTGTCTGGCCTGCGCCGAGAGGGTCCTCCTGCAGCCTGACACGAGTATCCCATGTTTTGGTGTTTGCTCGTCACATACAGACACACACACACAGTCACTCAGACACTGGCATTTTATCTCGCAGTCCCTACCACCCCCATGTGGGGAAAAAACAATTGCAGCTGCTACAGATCTCTCCTTTCAGGCTGCTACAAAAGAGAGACCCCCGTCTGTCGCAGGCCTCTATGTGCTCTTCTTAATGGGCCAGCAAAAAGTATCATCTGTTCAGCACATCTAAAGACAGCACCAGGAGGGCACATACCAAACCGCTCAAACTGCCAGGGATTTCTCCCTCTCTCTCTCTCTCTCACCCTCCCTCTCTCTCTCTCTCTCTTTTCTTTTTTTTCCCACCCATTTTCTGTCTTTGGCTCAAACGTGTCCTGTGTCCCTGTGAATTCAGATGTGACCATGAATGTTCCATTGTGTCCCGGGCGGCACAGTAGGCCGCTGCCAGGTGTCTGGACATATATCGCGCTAAAATGTTAATCGATGGAGGGAGGGGAGGGGCAGGCGGGGGGGGGGGGCTCCCAGGCGACCAAAACTCACCACTGTTTACAGCAGGAGAAGGACAGAAAAGGAAAACATTTAGACACGCGAAATGACGGTCGAATCCTCACGTGGGGGTCGGCCTGACAGTGGCGTCAACGGCTCGTTTCGCACGGTTCGATCGTTTCCCTCGGACGACGGGCCGACTGGAGTCGCTGACTCACGATTGGGACGCAAAGTCTCGACAAAACAGAAGCCGGGAAAAAAAAAGACCGAAACGACGACATTATGTGCAATCAATCATAATCCAAAATTATATTGTGAGTTCGAATGAATAATCAACAGCAGATACAAACAACGCTGATTTCCCCAAGGAGAGCTCCACAGTGGTTCAAAATTAATTTTAGGGCTCATGAATAATTGAAGAGTCCGCCATTACAACTTCGACGGCTCGTTCCAGCCCGAACGCAGCCCCGGTCACATGATTCTGCGCTTTAACTGGACGAAAAGTCGTTCGAATCCGCAAGACTTTTGACAGCCATGAAATTGTTTCTACTTCCAGTTTTTTTTTTAATATATGTACATTTTTTTTCTTCCCAAAGCCTTTCATGTGCAGAGTATGACTCGGGGGCAGCAAGTCCCGGCTCCTGTTATTGCACACTAATGTGCATTTATGCGTGTTCAGCTCACAATGGCTATCAGTGTCCGGCTTTGTGTGAGCCTCCCCCCCCCCTCCCTTCCCCCCCTCCCCCCCTCCACTGGCCACTGAAAGGTAACTAGCTGTACACACACGCAATTTTACTCGGATGCTCAATTTAACTGGGCCCGTTCGGATTAAATGAAGCAGAATCCACTTTGACTGCCACAGAAAATCCCCCTGTCCTGCCGGAGGAGCTTATTAGAGCGATGGAGAGAGACATCCATCACTAAAAAATGTTCAAGTCAGCGTCTATCGCTCCTCAAACGACCGTGTGCGCGGGACCCGAGCATGTGTGCAAAAGGGGAGAGGGGGGGGGGCGCTAACACGAGGATGATTATTAATAAACAGGAAGGGCTCGCGTTAAAAAATAAGGGTGTTTTCACAGTTTTGTAACTTTCTCAAGCCGAGCCCCCCTCTGTGAGGCTCCACGGTCCACATGCTCGAACAATGGAGAGGGGGGGGGCATTCTCCTGAAATCCGATGAGCGTGGAAAAAAGAAAAGGAGGGAGGGAGGGAGGGACGGAGGGAGGGAGGAGGGGGGGGCGTGTGGACAGTCAAGAATCGGGAGCTCGGCTCGGCTCCTCGGTGCCCCCCCCCCCTGATAAAGAACACGCTGAGGCCTGCGACAGATGATGCCACCGTGTGTGGTGAGGTGAATAAGCACGGCTGGACGCGGAGGCCGGGTTTGCTGTCCTCTGAGGTCATTTGCAGCGGGCAAGACGGAGAACGGCGGCGTGGTTTTACGCGGCCCGACTGGGCAGACCGCGCACGGGTCCGAAATGCAGCCGTGATTGCCGGCCTTCACGCGGGCCCCCCCCCCCGAGATTGCCGAGGCTCTAGATCAAGTCGAGTCACTTGACAATATTTCAGAGGCTTGGAGAACTTTTATTTGAGAGGGGCTATTTAAAATTGAAATAGCTTGACTAAGTGCTGCATTAAAAGTTCATTCCAACTGACAGACAGCACATATCCCTCTATCATCCCGCCATTTTGTAAAACTCCATTACCAAATTTCATCTCTTTTTTTCCCCCTCCGTCTTCTCTTGTCAGACTTCTTTATTCCACAAGTTAGTAGAGGTCACATCTGGTGTGTCCCCCGCCCAGACTCTAATCTAGCACTAATGTGATACTGGACGAAGGGCCCGTGTTCGGCTGGAACAGAAGGAAGGAAGGGGGAGGCGGCGGCGTTATTACGAGGCAGCATCTCAGGAGTTGTAATCGAGTTACAAGCCTCTCATTCCCTAATCTTCTCCTTGTCATGGGCTACAACTGTTAAACGGCCGGCCCCCTTGTTCCTAATTTACCTTTACATGTTTTACAGCGCGGCCGCGGCAGCCAGCGGGTCGCACGGGTGCCGGCACGCAGGCAGAGCTATTGTGTCGCCAAAGGAAACATAACATTTTCTTTGGCGGAGGAAAGTCTATTTTTACCAACAGAAACAGCATTCATAGAAAAGAGAGGATGGGGCGGGAGGTGTGTGTGTGAGAGAGAGAGAGAGTGTGTGTGAGTGTGTGTGTGCGTGGGGGGGCGGGAGTGTTCAGGGGTCACACAGAGGAGTGACAGCGATAGATGCAACGCGCCATCCTCGACTTCATACGAAATTCAAATGGGCTTCATTTGTCCCGAGAGCTTTTCTCGTCACAATGCGGCTAATTCATCGGGCCCTGAATGGACGCCGGTTTTCCTCTCATGTGCGCAGTCCAGACGAGCCTCGGTGCGACCAGTTCTCATGTAAAACGCCACCGGCTCAGCTACGCACTGAACTGGACCGAGGCGTGCACGGGCGCTCCACCCTCGGGGCCATTGTGGCGTCGAGGGTCTCCGTCGCTGCCGTCTTTTGTAGCCCCCTGACATTCTTTCGCGTATCACCATAGAAAAGAGAGGAGCGACGCTGTAAAAGGTCAAGCGGGCCACATCATCGCACGGGACGAGAATATTTAAACACAAACTCGCGATGTAGCACAATTAAGAGACGCGCACCTTCAAGTGCGACTAAAATGCCCTCGTCTTGATGTCTGGCTGCTAAAATTATTATCTTGACTTGCAACTCATTTAAAAAGCGCGGAAGCTTTTTAAGAGGAGATGGGAGATGATAAAGTACCGATGCAAAAGATCTTCTCGGCTGTGAACGCGGCCTCTAAACGTGTTGTTCTCTGCTTGTTTTCCAGAGCGCCGTCCCGGCTGCGAGGAGGCCCCAGCATGCCGCAAGCTGCAGATGCATGAGAGCGGCCGGGCTCAGAGGGATAAGCGACTTGGCCTTTCTGCGCTCCTCAGAGGGGAGCAAAAACATTGGTTATCTGCTTTAGGAAAAGGGAGCAGAGCCCTGGATTAATGTATATACAGGCTCGAGGAGGGAGCCGAGGAGTCTGGGTTACCTGAAGACTGGGAGTACACAAGCGAGCGGGCCCGGATTGAGCCTGTGGCAGAGGAGGGGGGGATTGGCATGGCTCAGACCAGCTTTGTGTCAACTCATCATGCCTGCCGGGCCTGATTGCAGAAAGGAGCCTCTGCTGAAGCTCGCCCCGGATCAATATACAGCGCCCCCAAAATCTCATTTGCAGTTATGGCTGCTGAGGCCAACGACCGCGTCCGCCATTAGGATTTTTTCCTTTTGATATCACCTGCGAGCGCGCGCTTTTGTCACCGAGAGGGGGATGCTTTTTTGCGCCGGCTTATCTGCCATGGTAAAGGCATTGAGAGCATGAGCCTCTGACAACACAGAGGAGGTCATCGTCCAAGCAGGGATCGGCTCAGCAAACACTGACCAGGTCAGGATATCACAAGAACCCCCCCCCCCCCCACCCTACTTTGGACAAACTTTCCCTTTTCAGGGAGGATAAGGACACATTCAAGAGGCAAAACCTTGATTGGATTTTTTTCCCCCCCTTCCTGGCGGCTGGAAAGGATTTACCACGTCGGATAAATCAGGTATGACAAATACAGATGGCTTCGCTTCTTTCCACTTCACCGACCTGACCACCATTTTCTAATGAGACGCACAGGAGGACAGGTCATGGCAGGAATGCATAATTAAAGCAATAATTCAGCATTAGGCTAATTAAAATGGAACTAAGCGCGGCTGATGAAAAGGGAGAGGCAAACATAAAAGAGACGGCCACCTTCTGCCTCCATTGTTTTGCTCGTTTCGTGGCTGCTGTTCCTTTATGAATTATGAAAACAATGTCTCATCTGTACAAAAAAGGAAACTGCATTTTAATATAACATCTGACAGTTGGAACAAAGGAAGGCGACGCGGTGCCATGTCGGAAGAAGCCAGACGTGCAAAATTCCTCTCGTAATCTTCGAAAGAAATCTCACTCCTGCTAATGTGCCAAAAACGTAGATCAAACGAGCCGATGTTTTCCACCGCGTCCCATTAGGAAGGTCAGTTAGGCCCTAAAACTGGAACGGCTGAAAACACGTGTGATGATGTGAAGCGATTCAAAGTTACGTCGGTCTCGTTGCAACAGTCCGTCAACAAAGCCGGACTTTGTTCCCCCCCGTGGTCCGCGGTGATGAAAGACAGCCTTGAGTTGGAGCAACGTGTAAAACAACCGGGGAATGTATTACATTTCACAGGGCAAAAAGTCGAGGCACAGACTTTTGATTCAGCGCTGGGAAGGTGGAACATTTTGTATCAAAGAGAACGCAGGATATCTAATTCCGGGACGTTTTATTGGGGCTGGATTTAAACATTTGACGACGGAGCGCTGCGGTGATTGCGAGGAACAAAAATAAACCCCGACGCACGCTTCCTCACGAGCTGGTGATCCTCGCTATCGGCGAGTTGCAATTTAACAGGAGGCATTCAAGCAGATTTTTCCAGCACTTACCTAATTTCCAAAGTGCTGCAGGCGGCTTTGCAAACACACAGCCATTACAGCAGGAATTTGGCTCGCATTTAAAGGCTTTGTGCATTAAATGTACACTTGTGTCCTCTCCCCAGGGGCCCCTGAGTGATTAGACTGCCAGGCGACACACCTTCAAGATGGTGCGCCACTGCAAGTCGTTCATCCTCTTCCTCACAAGGATCGGGCTGCTGCTGGGTCTGGCGAACCCCTTGGTGACCTCCGCCTCGTGTCCCTCCGCCTGCCGCTGCGATGGGACCTTCATCTACTGCAACGACCGCGGCCTGACTTCCATTCCCACCGGCCTGCCGCAGGACGCCACAGTGCTCTTTCTGCAGAACAACCGCATCAAGAGCTCGGGCATTCCGGCGGAGCTGCGGCGGCTCGTGAACGTGGAGAAGATCTATCTGTACTGCAACAATCTGGACGAGTTCCCCACGAACCTCCCGCTCGGGCTGAAGGAGCTTCACCTGCAGGAGAACAACGTGCGGATGATCACCCACTCCTCCTTAGCGCAAATCCCCTACATCGAGGAACTGCACCTGGACGATAACTCGGTGTCGGCAGTCAGCATCGAGGAGGGGGCCTTCAGGGACAGCAACCACCTCAGACTGCTCTTTCTCTCCAGAAACCACCTCAGTACAATCCCTTCGGGCCTGCCCATGAGCATCGAGGAGCTGCGCTTCGATGACAACCGCATCTCCTCCATCTCGGAGCAGTCGCTGCAAGATCTCATTAACCTGAAGCGGCTAATCCTGGACGGCAACCTGCTCAACAACCGCGGGATCGGCGAGATGGCTTTCATCAACCTGATCAATCTGACGGAGCTCTCGCTTGTGAGGAACTCCCTGACGTCGCCGCCGGCCAACCTGCCCGGCACCAGCTTGGAGAAGCTGCAGCTCCAAGATAATCACATTAATCGGGTGCCACCCGGGGCTTTCGCCTTCCTCAGGCAGCTGTACCGTCTGGACCTGTCCGGGAACAACCTGAGCAGCCTCCCGCAGGGCGTCTTCGAAGACCTGGACAATCTCACGCAGCTGCTGCTGCGCAACAACCCCTGGCAGTGCACGTGCAGGATGAAGTGGGTGCGCGACTGGTTGCGCTCGCTGCCGTCCAAGGTCAACGTCCGCGGCTTCATGTGCCAGGGCCCGGACAAGGTCAAGGGCATGGCCATCAAGGACCTGACGACGGACATGTTCGACTGCACCGACGCGGAATTCGTGCCCACGTACGAGACCAGCACCGTCCCCAACACGCTGCGGCCCTCGCAGCCCCAGTGGCCCCTGTTTGTGACGAAGAGGCCCGTGGTGAAGGGGCCCGACATCAGCAAGAACTACCACAGCACCACCGCCGCCTCGTCGGGCCGGAAGATCATCACCATCAGCGTGAAGTCCAGCAGCGCCGACGCCATACACATATCATGGAGGGTGTCGCAGCCCATGACGGCCCTGCGCCTCAGCTGGCTCAAGCTGGGCCACAGCCCCGCCTTCGGCTCCATCACCGAGACCATCGTGCAGGGCGAGAGGACGGAGTATCTGCTCACGGCGCTGGAGCCGGAGTCTTCCTATCGAATATGCATGGTTCCCATGGAGACCAGCAACATTTACCTGTCGGACGAGACCCCGGTCTGCATCGAGACGGAGACGGGCTCTCACAAGTCGTACAACCCCACGACGACGCTGAACCGGGAGCAGGAGAAAGAGCCTTACAAAAACTCCAGCCTGCCTCTGGCCGCCATCATCGGGGGCGCCGTAGCTCTTTTGGCAATAATCATGCTGGCGCTGGTGTGCTGGTACGTGCACAGGAACGGTTCGCTTTTTTCCAGGAACTGCACCTACAACAAAGGGCGCCGGAGAAAGGACGACTACGCCGAGGCCGGCACCAAAAAGGACACCTCCATCCTGGAGATACGGGAGACTTCTTTCCAAATGATACCTATAAACCACCTGCCTGTGACCAAGGAGGAGTTTGTCATACACACAATTTTCCCGTCCAATGGCCTGAGTTTATACAAAAGTCCGCATAGCGGCAACGACAACAACCTTAACAACAGGAGCTACAGAGACAGTGGAATACCAGATTCAGACCACTCCCATTCATGATGTTGCGCATGGACCCCCGCCAGGAGTGTGTGACCTCAGCAGAGTGGCCAGACTTTCACGAAACACTGGATCTATGAGACTAAAGAAGCAATGTTGTGTACATTTGCCATATAATTTATATTTAAGGACATTTTATGAAGATGGCGAACGTTCCAGTTGCAGGTCGTCACTGAACCACCAGTGGGTATTGTAACGAACTGCAATTCTATATTTTAGGGATTTGTAGTAATTTGTACTGTATTTCCTTTGCTTAAGGTTCTTGACCAACAAAACAAACTCTGTGTTCTACTAAGATATGATGACTTGTCAACTGTGAAAGTGGGTTTTCATTGCTGTGTTGAACAATCAGACTTTAGAAAACCTTGTAGTATAAGCACAGGTCATTCTTTTAACTTTGTGGCTGTCAGAAAAACAAAAAGGCAAAAAAATGACATGACGTAAACTAAGGCACAGCTGATCACCCGATTCACACGGCAGGCATGTTGCCCTCCAAGAGAATGTGCAGCGAGCGGGCGGGTGGGCGAGCGGGTGGGTGGGTGGGTGGCTGGCTGGCTGTCTCTCACACACAAAATGGACCAAGACGCTTCCTCTAGTATTCACCTGGTGTGGAGTACGATCAACTAAAGATGAGGTGCCGTGCTTCTTCTTTTTTTGCTTTCTTAAGAAAACAAAACGAAAAAAAAGAAACCCCTCTGCTTTGTTCTGTGTGTTCATTTTGTTCCTTTTTGGCAAGAAGAAGAAGAAGAAGAAGAAACACAGCAAAGCGAGCCCAGCAGCAGGGTCCCAATGTTTCTCATAGGATTGTAGGCCACACAGCACAGGGCAGATAAAGCACACAGACCTTAAGTTGGAGTCCTCTGCTCCTGGAAACAAGCGGACAGTGACAGGCTGACACAGAGGACCCCCCCCCCCCCACTATCTCTATTTGTACAAGCCAACAATGGCCACATGACAATGGCGACATTCTTTAGTACCATGTACCATACGTCATTCTCGTCAGCGGGCCAAAAAGACGAAAGGTGTTGGCGGCTCGCCGTAGGACGACCACCGTGTCAGCAGCTCCTCGAGTATTATTTTGTATGATTTTCCAAATGAACACACTTTTATGTTGCCACAATTTGAAGTTAACTGTTCTTTACAATTGAAAAACCAAAGTGCATTGTATGCCCTTTGGCCAGTCTTGTATGTGCCTTGATCCAATGCTTATTGTATTTAGCTTTTTAAGGAACCAGTGACTTTTTTTCATACACACTTGAATATGAAAAATATTGGTCATATTACAAAATAAAAGTGGACAAAAATTCAAGCCCAACCTCGCTCTTTCTTACCAGACGCCGCTCAGAGCAACGCGTCTGCTGGTGTCCTTCGAATATTCCCTTCCCAGCATGCACTGCTGCGATTGCTCAATTGAAATTCTCCTGCTCAAGATAAGTGCTGCAAAGTAGGAGGAAGGCAACAGGGGACTAGTTTTATTTATTCAGAGCTGCAATTATTGACGAGGCATAGAATAATGCTCGGGAGTAAAAAAAAGCAAACATAAAGCCATCTTGTCGTTCGGTCTCGTGAAAACGTGAACTTTCGAGCCTTCGACAGCCTCGGGACCGCGTCGCCGCTTCCGTGACACAGTGAACTCTTTCGCGGGACCACGGATGCTGCTCTTGAAGCGTGGCTTTTTCCCGTCCACGGGCGTGCGTAAGGAGCAACATCTGCTGCAGGCTGCTGTTGTTCTTTCGTGCGGTGAAGTCATGTGCGACTTATCCCATTGGCCGGGAAGAGAAATATCACGGCGGAGTAGGAACGGGGCTGCGGAGACATGGCACTCTGGGGCTTGATGAACCTCCCAGGCACCGGGGCAACAGAAAACTAATAACGAGCCGCCATATGGAGGGTGGTGCGGGCAGAGCCGTGCTGCGGATGCCCGTCTCTGCAGAGGACAGAGTATATATACACACACGCACGCACGCTCGCACACACACACGCTGCTCCGGGGCTGCAGGCAGCACACTTAATGACATGGTTGCAGCTCTCCCCGCAGAGGGCCCATGAAAAGGTACACATGCAAAAGCATTAAAATGGTATATCGCTACATTTTCGAATGCAAGCCAAGCAGGAACTTTTGTGGGGGCCCGCGTCAACTTAATGCGTATCAGATTGGACTTTTTACTTTCACGCGCAGACCATTCTCGGACACAAAAACACACACACGGTCGGTGTGCGCAGGGGAAAAAAAATGCCTCATACCCACATTCACACGCCCACAAGCTCTTAACACCATGAAAGCTTTAATTACAGTAAGAAGAGCCGCTAAAAGCAGCACAAGTGATCCAAACCTTAAGTATACAGTAACTCTGCTCTGTACACTAAATATATAGCACGATAACGGGAAATTCAAGCAAACAGATGGCCTACTTTTGAAACTCGGTATAATGATAGCTGCCATACAAACGCCATCAATTATTTTGCGGGGTTCCGCGTGTTCAGCGCGGAGAACCTTTTTCCGTTTTTTTGTGTCTTTAGGCAGGAGTCATAAAAGCGTGGCCGGATACCACATCAAAGAGGCGAAGCAGTCTGTTGTGTTTTTCAGCTAAATAACCGGAAAGCAGCCAATATTCCTAATTTCCTATTATTGGCTTGGCTGAAAACACACACGCGGGGAACACAGGCGTCCTCACAGCGGCGGCTTCTTTCTGATGAATGAGGCGGTCCGAGCAAAGCTGCAAAAAGAGAAACTGCGTCCCCTTGTACCGAGTGTCCAAACGTGTATTTATCATGAGGCTATGTTTAGATATTTCCACTGTTGATTCGGGGCCCAAAAGACGCCAAACGGGGAGTCTTAATGAAGGGACGGCAGCTGATTCGTGCAGCCACCTTTTGTGCTTTTATTGATGGCTTTGGGGACGGCGTAAATTACTCACATGAGTCTGTGGTGACTGAAGAATGATGCTGGCTTTAAAGCTCTGTGAAGTCACTCCTCTCACGAAATCACTCACCTGTGTGATGAATTACAGTGGCGCTAAATGGCGAACGGGGGAACGCTATTGTTGCGCCTTTCAGCGAGAAAGAACCTGTAAAACAAAGCAGCTTTGTGCCTTTTGGACGAGCCACGTAAGAGACAAAATTGATGAACCGCACTGCTGGGCGACCTCACTTATCACTCCTGACCCCTGACCCGAGTGGCCCTCTAAACTGTTCCTTAATCACTTTCAAGTTCTCTCGGAGGTCAGACGCGTCTCCGAACAACACGGTCCGCCCGATGCATTTATCTCCCGTGTGACACACCCAAAGCCTGATTATGTTTGTCTTTTTATGTAACCCAACGATTAAAACTAATGGGGGCAGCTGCAGTTTGTGCCCCCGGGCTGCTGTTCTTCCCATTGTAATGTGGTGGTCAGGCAGCAGGTCACATTTGCATGCCTATAGCCGCCCGTATCACAGTGGCCCCGCGTGACCTCGGCATCGCCAATGGCCGGCCGGCGTTTTTCCTCAGCGGCACCGTTAGCCAGGATCAAAAAGTACAGGCCGCGTGACCCCGTGAGTGATTCGAGGTCACGGGGGGTCAGGTCAGACTCGGTTCAAGAATCTCCAAAGATGGAAAATGGATGCATACGAGGGGGCTGCAGAAGGCGGCCAATTATCGGGGACTCTGAAGGCAAACTTCCCACCATATGGGAGCTCTGCTAAAGAAAAGGCCCCCTGCCATTAATTACAGGGCATTCTTGGCAAAGGAATCAAAAAAGAAGCAGCGCGGCGAAACGCTCGTCGGGCGAGCCGATATATTAACGGCCTCCGAGAGGGAGAAGAGACACGCTGCTCGCGGACGAGCCGCTGAGCGCCTCCGGTTTGGAGGCGAGCTATTTCCTCACTTTGGTGGGGAGGAAAGAAGGAGAGACACGACTCAAACGCAGCAATCATGCGGACAAGCGTTGGTCAGCGTTGTGGGTTCACTAAAGACAAACTGTACGTGCGCTTGCGTGCGTCACCAAGCCCAGGTACGTCCGCCTCAAACGGCCTTTGAAAGTGGAACTAAAAATACAACCAAGTTGTTCCTCAACTCGTGGGAAAGTAAGAAAGAAGAAGAAACCACACCTTTGGAACAACAATAAGAAGCGAGCGGATTTCTCGCACATCAAACCGACTCGGAACCGAAGGTTTTGTTAATTGTCAGAAGCCAAATCAGAGACTCACCGACTCTGCACCCGTGACAAAGTCGCTGCTGCTGTGTTTGCTCGTCTGTATCAAGTAGAAAGTAACAACTGCTGTGATATGAGGCACTTTGCCATATTTACCCGAGTGCTGACGGGGTGCATTTGCATTCATCTTAATCTGGTTGTGGACGCTTTCACGTCTGTATTATGAAGTGCAGCCAGGGGAGAGTTCACGAGGCGTCTCCTGACAGCGGTTCGACTCTTCCTGTACCATCAGCAACAAACAAGAGCGTCCGCTTGGGTTTTTTTTTTGCCCCTTTCAAGTCATTTTCATCACTCAGTCATAAATGCTTTTGACAGTAAGAGGCTCGTGCTCCCTCGTGCGAACACACACATGTGCGAGTGTGATTTGTCTGACTGTAATTAGAATATTGCTGTTGTTATGATAATGTGTGCTTTCATGTGAGCCAGTACACATTGTTCACACATCTAATTAACACAAGCAGACACACGTGCTGATTGATATGTACTCCGGCGACGTCACCTGGAGCCGTGGCTTTCCCGCGACTTTTCTCGCGTCACAAGCGCGATCGGTTGCAGCATCGGAGGGGCGGAAGCCGCGTGTCCTCCAAGAGACGTGTCACTGTGACTGATGCGGTCCAATGTGTGTGTGTGTGTGTGTGTGTGTGTGTGTCCCACCCAGCCCAGCCCCCCCTCCTTCATCTCTGACCAGTCCCCCCCCCGGCTCCCCCAGGCCAGGCCCCTCTCCATCTCCTCACATTACTCAGTGACCTGAAACCGCGAGGCCAAAAAACTTAACCAGCTCCTCCGTCTTCTTAATGAATCCAATTTTTTGCCTCAGAGCACAAAACGAGCACATATATCCATCGCAACTCGAAATTATCTGACATTAATACAAATTAACAAGAGGCAGCGCCATCAAGATTGCGCCCCACCCGCCCCCACAACGGGAGACACTGACGAGGCTTTCGATACCTCCGAACAAAGACGGCAACGGAGCGGCCACCCCAAAGTACAGAGTCGATAAGCTCATTTAAAACGGGCTATAAGCAAAACAACAGCACGGAGCCTGATTGGTGTTGATGCCATCACACTATGAATTATACACAATATGTTATGAAAATATCCATATAATTGACTGGGCTCTGTGGCGGCCATTAATTCCTGTCCTCCATTAAGTGGTTTAAATGATCTTGGAAGAGGCCATACATCTCCTGATGCCCTTTATGAGATCAACACCACCTCCCCTTTAGAACTTAATCGACCCTCGCTCTCATTTGTCCACAAAGTCTGATGCAGGGGAATAATTATTTCATTGCGAAAGGTTCTGAGGGGCCCGACTTGTCCATTACCCCCAGCAGCGCCGCCGCCGCCGCCGGTGCTGCTCGGCACTGGGAGGCGAAGCTCCCCTTCGATCCGTTCTCTTCCCTCATTTACGTGAAGCCAGCTTTGAATGTCAGTACAGTATTTGCATGCCAATGTGGCTCTGTCTGCAGCTCATTATTTTCAGATGTTGACAGCCTAATCGCATGCAAGTTTAGCCCACTTTGCCAACCTAATGCCTGCTACGGCCGAGTCATACCGAGCAGCCGGGCGGCGGCGTTCGTCTGCGGCTGTCGTCTTCGCTTTGGCTCCCGGCTGAAGGGGGAGGGGGGGGGGGTGGGCAGCGACCCACCATGATCAGCTCATCTGTAATGACGGGAAGCGTCCCGTGCTGACCATCAAAGAGCGCTGCCTTGACCAGGTCTCGCTAAATAACACTGATGCAACAAGAAAGGCAAGTAGGAATTATAGCGATTGCGAGCTCGGGCTTCGATTGTGCTGCTCCGACGTATAACGTTGGGGGGGGGGGGGGGGGGGGGGGGGGGGGGGGGGGGGGGGGGGGGGGGGGGGGGGGGGGGGGGGGGGGGGGG
>JASSRZ010000014.1:6559370-6572728 GCA_032164315.1 Malacoctenus gilli | reverse complement strand
CGGGCCCCCCCCCCCCCCCCCCCCCCGAGACGTTGTGAGGACGAAGGCTGAGCGGGGCAGAATTCTACCTCAGCAGGTCTGACGCTTCCCCTCTGACAGTCTGACCTTCACGCACCAGCTCGGCCCACGTCTCCGGGAGGAGTCCGGCCCAGCCGGCCCCTCATCCACTCAGACAGCCGCTCCTCCAAACTCCGGGGAGCTCTGCTCGAGGGTCGCCACGTTTTGGTATCCCTCCAAGCGGCGGCAAATCGAGCGGCGTCAGCACCTTTTAAGATTGTAAATATAACTTGTCACAATCCATCAGGGCGCCGATACGAGTATGCGAGACACTCCGCGGCCTCGTTATTTTCACCGACACATTAAGATCGCGGCGGTGCCGCAGCGTCGGACAAGCGCAGGAAGTTTGGATCAACATTTTCATGCGCGCTTGATCTCGCACGGTTTCAGTCCCAGGCGCCCCAGATGCATGCAGGGAGTTGGAGGGTTAAAGCGCATGATCGCAGGCGAACTCGCACTTTCGGCTGCGAGTGACGCCGGCGTCGTTCTGGAACTGTGCGAGCTCGTCGGACAAAAACAACCACAGCGGGGTCAGAGGCAGCAGTCGGAGAGCTGCGCGCTCGCCGCACTGCAAGGCCTCCGGCAGAAGTTGAGATGGAAAAGTTTGGGGGAGGGGGGGGGGGACTACTGATGGGGGTAAGGCAGGGGTGGCGGGATGTGGGATTAATTAAAAGTCGCTGCCACTGTGGTGGGCTGGTGACACGCAGCCACACGATTACTGAGATCTCTGTGTGAAAAGAATCTGCGCCCACAACTCATTTCCTCCCCAGTGACATCGGGGAGGAGTGTGGGGAGGAGGAGGGGGGGGGGGGTAAATGGGGTCGTCTGTTATACAAAATACCAAAGAGAGATTCATTTTTCATTTGGAGGAATTCAAGAATTCGAAAAGGGGGAGAAAGAAGGAGGAGGGGGGGGTTGGGAAGAGGGATGAGGTGGAATTCTTTTGCTTTTGAAACAGCGGTCCAATGAATGTTTCAATTGAGTGATGCACAGGACCTCTGGTTGGGGGGGGGGGGGTTAAAGGCTGTAAGCCACTGTAATCCCGGGCTTGCCACTGCTTTAAACCTGCTCAAGTTAACAGGCTGGTGTGTGTGTCGGTGTGTGTGTGTGTGTGTGTGTCCATGGACACGATGATGATACTCACGCAGCTTAAAGGAACATCTGGCCATGCTGTAACTTTGCACTTGTTTCTTAGCATGCTCAGTAATCCCTTTGTTGCGAGCGATATGCTGACGCAATTATCGGCGCACAACAACACCACGGCAGCAGCTCGGGATGTGGGGCTGAAGTGATGAGTCGACAGTCTCTTCCCTGCAGCCTCCCACGGCATGGATCACATAAACGTAGTACACTCCGAGTACATAATGCAAATATTCCTGGGTAATCTTGAGGGTCAGTCACCGTTTGAGCTGTTGAAGACGTGTACTTTCGCTTAACATTTCTCCTTCATTCAAAGGAACGTTGTTTTTTTGAGGGTTTGTTTTAACCTCCGATCGTTATATTTTACGACCGAGGACCAGGGATGAAAACACTCCGGCAGCACCATGGAGCTCCTCATTTATAGCCCGCACTAACCTTTGCTTCCAGTGGCTGAACGGCCGACGTCAGAGAGGCGAGCTTATACGAGCTGCGGCTAATTAATGCCGATTCCCTAACAGCCACGCTAAAAGTCTCGTCTGCTGTTTTATGGGCTCTCTACCAGCTGGTGACTGTACTTTGCCAGCGATTGTTTACGAGTGAGCGCGCATATAACTCTGCATTGTGAGTAAACTGTGTTTTGGAGGTCCGGCGGAGTGGCGGAACGCTTCGCCGGCGCGGGAGAGCCGAACAGCCGAAAGGGGTTTTGGTTTTTATTGACCTCATTACCTCCTGGTTGTCGATCAGTACCTGTGATCATAGAGGGAAATTTGATCAAAGCTGGTGAGTTTGGGGTTTTTTTTTTCGTCGAATCAACATTTCAAGCGTCCCTTCCCCCCCTCCCCGAGTCACCCGCCCGAGCAGCTCATTACAACCTGTGATTGTGGCGGCAGCCTCCGGTGGCCACGGCAATCATTTTTTAGGGACAAAGCACAAAGTGCGATGGTGAAACGGGAGCCATAAGACCTTGAGTGAGGAGCAGCGGAGACTCCAGGAAGAAAAATCATTAGAATCTAACAAAGGGCGACTCTGTTCGTTTCGACTGCTTCCGACTAAATCAGCGTTTCTCTTTGCAGCGGCCCCGCATAAACTCAATCACTGATTGGACACGAAGGGTGCTCAACGGCGGAATCTCTCAAAGTTTGACTGGAACAGGTGACTTTTCTCAAGCCGAGTTTCCCGACCTGGAGCCCCGGGCGCCCCTTTATGGGCGTGCGCGGCACCTGTCAAAACTGAAACCGCACCTGAGCGGCGACCTTGTGAACTAGGAACCTTCCCGGTGCTTTTGGTTCCTGCTTTTGAGGCTTTCACGTCGCTTCAGTGAATTGGCCTTTGGAGACACTTTGGGAGGACGCTCCGAGCTGAGGTTCGGTGTTCCAGGTTTTAAAGTTATGGTGCTGCCATCAAGGACACGTGGAAGACACAATTTGATTACAAAGCTGATTTGTACACTTTGTCATCAACGTGTACTCAAGTTCATTTTGAAGTGCAGTCACTACAAAGTGAATTTGTCTGCAGGAGAAGCTCTTGTGCATGCAAATTGTCCCCCTCCCAGGGGAGTCTGGGGATCACTTAAAACCAAAGAATCATTTATGGTAACCAGCGATGACGGGAAGTCCAGACAGTTTGTGTCATCCGTTGGTGTGATCGCCATTGAAAACCAAACCAGCCAGAGGGACTATTTCTATACCAACGTCTCCCCTTTCTGGTCTCGAGACCACATTTGATTCCATTTTGCGTAAAAATAAAAGAACTCAAGGTTGCAAGTTAAAGCGCGGCTCTGACAACGAGACGTCTGTGGAAAATTGCAAGCGAAAACATTTGAGGGTGTTCGTTTTCAATTAAAACTCGCACTTCCTTCAGCGAGTAGAGGTCGAGCTTCCTGTCTGCCTCCTACTCGCCGAGTGTCAGTCTGCTTTGACGGAGACACACAACCAACGTCGGGTTCCCACACAGCAGCGATCGACGCCTTCAAAATAAGAGACAAAAAGAGCCAGCGCGTTGCTGATCAGAGTTTAGAAACGGTGGCACCGAAATAGCAGCTCACGACTGGTATCGGTGTATAGATGTCGTCTATGTTAGTCTTTGCCATGGCGTGCACACGGACCTCACAGAAAAGGCTGCGTGTTCCTGCATCGCACATCTGTACGTGTCAGGTCTCACCCCTGACGTCTGCGTTTTCTGCGAGTTTCAGGCAGCGATGGTACGACACGGTTGCTCCTGTTGCTAAAAGGAAAAGCAAAAGTGTGTTTTTGAAAGTTATTCCGCCTGTTCTGGGAGCTGTGAACGCGAGACATGCAGCAATCAGGCTGCCGCGCTAAAGGTTACACCACAGCCAAAGATGTCATTAACAACTATTCTTATTAAAAGGTGAGAGCTGTGGCGGTGGAAGCAGGATCCTGGTGATGAAGGGAGACAGCAGCGGGACTTATTAATTCACACTTCACGCTTCCTGAGGAAGGTGGATCCGAAACACGGAGTTTAGAAGCTGGGAAAATAGAAAGCGCGCCGACTTTTTGTGATCTCGGCCCGGCAGCCGTGTCGTCGGAGGAAAAGAATCACGCCCACTTCGCGCTCGCCACCTTGTTTTATTCCTCTCTCTCCTCTCCCACTTGTGAGCCTTTTCCCCCCCTTCCCACCTAATAAAGCAAAGATTGCGTGCACCTCCCAAATTAAAGCTCTTCAGGAGTTAGATAAAAATTTAATATATCCAGAAGCTTTAAGGCGACTAATTATTCATCCCCCTTTAATGTGCAGACATTTCATTTAAACAAAAACTCAAGCAGAAGAGGAAAGTTTCCACTTTGAGAAAACACTGCTGGGATCGCTGGCAGGGCCATTCTTCATTTTTCTAATTATGCTGGATTATTATTAGCAGGAGACTCGGCTTTGACAAAGAAGACATACATTGATGGAAGCGGGACGCCGACCAAACGAGGACCTGCCAGGAAACGCGCGGCGAGCAGACGATGCGATCGCGGAGGGTTCACGAGCGCCGACATTTGCGAGAAAAAAAACGCGACACCTCTTTCTCTTTTGTCCGGTTCGAGGCAGATGTGGTGTGCGTCCGAGCGTCCGTCTGCCACATACCGCTGGCGTTGCAGAGCGGCAGCCAAACGTTCCCAGACTGCTGCTAATGTGACAAGGAGCGGGGGGGGGGCTTTTGTGTGGAGTCACCGCGAGTTTTTCAATGGCACCACGAGCTGTGTCATCAATCACCCCGTCACTCAGTTGTGCGCGTACATGACACGAGGGCAGGGTCGCGGCGGACGGGGGCGGCGCCCTGGAGCACGGAGCCGTGGCCCCCGGAGCCCCGATGGACTTGAATGAAGAGCTCCCATACATTCATAGTTACCAGGTCACTAATCAAATTATGCTGATTGGCCGGGGAGAGCAGCAGGGACAACAGAATGCATTTAGCATCCCTGGCCGCCATTGTCTCTCTGCCGGGCCGTCGCCGAGGTCCGGGATAAATAAGTAACCCCCTTTTCTACTCTATTTATATGATTGCCTTCAAGTGAATGGCAGGCCCTGTGAGGGATGCATGAATCCGACACAATGCCGGTCGATGATTTGGGAACTTCGGAAAACAGACAAGAGACACAGAGAGAAAGAGAGCGAGAGAGACAAACTATGCAAATGCAAATCGTCAGCATGAGCCAGATGGTCACAGTTTAGGGCAAATTCACTTAGACATGCATAAGTAATGCCTCAAATTATGAACTTAGCCAATGCCTCAAAGGACAACACGTGCACAAAAGGGACGCCGACGTCAGATCTGTCCATCCATCACGAGAGGTGATCATTTCGTTACGTCTCCCCCGAGGAGACGCAACACAACAAGCTGGCACTCTGTCACAGAAGACTCGGCGTGCAAGTGTTCGCGTGTGTGTGTGTGTGTGGGGGGGGGGGGGGGCAGCCACACGTGGGTGTATGTCATTCATGCATATAGCACGGCCCCAAAGGGATACAGTGCCTTTGCCGTGTAGCATTTTAATTAATCCAGCGATGACAGAGTGGAGCTGGCAGGTTATGCATGTCTTAGGGGCCGAGGTTCGAGGGGGGGCGGGCGAGGAGGTGTGGGGGTGGGGGGTGGGGGACATGACAGTGGGGTTAATGCCAAAAGCCACCCAAAGGCACCACACAGCAAGCAGCAGCAGGTCCACTCTCGGACAGGTGCTGCTTCTGGGGGTCACCCGCCAGCTCCCCAAACACCACAAAGCCACCGTCTGTCACCACGGCGCTGACCCGCGCGGCCAGAGACAGAGGAAAACGCCGTCGCCTCGCTTGACTTTGGTAAATGTGGTGAATTTTTAATGAGGCCAACGAAAAGACAATATTTGCTCGCGCCGGAGCCCGTTCTATTACGGGATAAAATCGTAGCAGGTAGCGACTCGCTCCGATTGCCCGCTCGCTTCCTCCGCGCTCACTCTTGTCCAGAGGTGCAGTTAATTTTAGCCGCTTTAATGTGAATTTGACAGAGCGGAGAAGATGTATTATCACTATTGGTTTCTTTGCTTTGCGAGATTTGTCATTTCAATGACCATTAGAGCTCACATTTCACACCGAATGTGATTTGAATATAAAGCCGGCCGCACGTTTACGCCGTCTGCGCAAATCCTTGAGAAACACACACACAAAAACCAGAAGAACTTTGATTAAATGGAACTTTTAATGTGACCGCCGTCGTTTCACGCGGTGGCGTCCGCCAAGACTGGGGGGGGGGACTGCGCGCACTGGTGGGAAACTCAATATGAAGCACCTTGCCCGTGCTTAATCATGTCCGGCTAGAATATTAAACACTGTGAAGGTGAACAGTGTGACCACGTCCTGATGAGAAGGGAAAAAAATCGTAATTCGGAGTCGAAGCGGGAGGCAGTTTAATCAATAGGCGCGATGGAGGCAGAAAAATGTGTCCTCGTGTGGAAAAGATGACAAACTGCAAAGTTTGGGTGCATCGCAAAACAAGCAGCGCCGAGTAAATAGGACTCCGGGCTGCAGGGTTAACGGCAAGGCCGGGACAAGAACTCCACGCACAAAATAAGCTTTCCCCGACAGCTTCTTCCACAGCGACACGGCGGCGATACTCGCAGGTTTAGAACCGCGTGAAGGCTGAATGAAAGCTTAAGTATACTCTGAATACAAACGTACAAATACCCCCCCCCACCCCTTTCCCCCCCTCCCTCCCTCCGCCAGGGCCACGGCGTCGACGCTTCAGTGAAACATACGGGGGGTCATCTGCAATGAGACGAGCGATGATGACCCAGAGCTCCCTCATTATTGGAGGGCCCGTCGCTTGAGAGTGCCAATCAGGAGAACAAATGGATGAAATATTGACGGGATACTCCAGCAAGACAATGAGCCTCATTGGACGCCTGTCACTTACGAGGCGGCAATTAGTGGGCTTTATATTCGCTGGCGGAGGCTGCCGGCGAGGAGCAAGGTTCCTCACTTCGCCGCGCGGCGACGGCGTCTTTTGTTTGGACGCTCAAGTGTTTGAGGAAGCAGCGCAGTCAGTGTCTCTTTCAAAGCAGCCAGCACGCAGACGCTGTGGTATTTCAAATCGCTCGGTGAGGGAGAAACCGAGAGCGAGAGGGACGCAGAGGAGTGCGGAGAGAACGGAGAAGAAACAAAGATTGTCAAGTAAAAAAGAAGAACAACGTAGAACGAAAAAACCCAGTAAAAATCAAAAGTATTCAAGACGGATGTATGACTTGACGTTACCAGGTGAGCTCAGATATTGAAGTTCCCGCGTGGAGGAAGTAAAGAAGCAGCATGGAAACACTTACGAAAACGAGGACTCCAGCTAATACCCGGAGAGACACGCGAGGACACGCAGGCTGAGGCGCCGTGACGGCGACAAAACATGAAAAAGAGAAAGAAAGCGAGCGCAAACTGCTCCTCCGCCGCACGTTTTCATCCATTCAAGCGGCTGCTGGGATCAACTTTCACAGGAGAATGAGAAGGAGGTGTGAGCAGAGGCGGGCGCTTGACCTTGTTTCGGTGTCTGACATCGCGTTCAAGAGACAACTTAATTATTTACTCATTTTTTCATGAGAATTTCAATGAAATCGTACGGGTAATTATTCCTGCGGCTGATACGCCGCTATTCAAAAAAGTGTCATATCCATAGCAACAGATGGGAGTAAAAAAAAGACACTAAAATGTAAAGAAGGCCTTTTTTTTCCCTACACACACGCAGCCCGACAGCACAATGCTGTGAATTGTGTTGTCCCGGTGACAATGACGCCAGGTGGTGCAGGACCGACACCATTTGTTAAGTGGACTCGCACAGCGATACTTTTTCATTTAAGCGACTGCGCTTGCTGATCCCAGGCTTTCGGTTATATGTTGATGATTACTAACGTCTTCAGAATACGGCTGGTGAAAAACGAGAGCTGTCAAAACAACATTTCGTAAAATAAAAGCCTCCAGTGGATCGTGGCTCGTGAGAGGCAACAAACACATATTGCAGGCATGCGTTAGAGATTCAGTTCTCATCAAGTCCTTCTAGACTGTTGAAAGCGTGCGATAAAGCTCATTCTGAGTGCGGCTATTTCAGAGTCCCAAAGTGTCTCCTTGATAAAGCGACAAAAAAAAAAAGCATCAGCACACACAAATTGCACATTCGGGGGACTGAAAAACTGCAACGTTGAGCAAACCACCGTGTGTCAGAACTTCAAAGATGTGCCGCTAATGCAAAATGTGGAAAAAAAGGGGGCCTTGTGAGGTCTGTTCCACCTTGGTTGGCTCCAAATTCATCATGCAAATTCATTACATCAATTGGTGGACGGCCAAGGGAGGAATTTCTAATTTATTCAATACGGCGGCGAGAGAGATTGAATTTTCTCAATGACTTTTTTTTGTTCAGCCCTTCCAAATGAGAGCGTGTTCCCCGTCAGCAGTAATTCCAACCACGTCTTGCGTTTTGTTCTACATGTACGTTTAACCTCTTTTAATATTTGTTTCGCAGAGCGCGACATTAATACTGAAGACGTCGATTCCCCCCACCGAGCTGCGGCGCGCTCGTTTATTCACCCGTTCATCTGAGGGTGGCACTGGGGGGGGGGGTGCTGGAGCTGGGTCCAGGCCAACGCAGAGACCCACACAATCATGTCCGCACACTTTCACACCCTATAAACAACTCGGAGTCACCGACTGACCTCCTGCGCGTGTTGTTGGCCTGAGGGCCGACACACTGGACGGAGAGAAACTGAACACCGATCACGTGGCTCATTATTTGGCTCGTAGTGAGGAAGTGAAAGAATCTGAAGCGGCTTCGATCCGGCAACTGCTTCTGTTTTCGTTAATCGTCATGCGTCCTCTGTGATTCGGGGGGCTTAAAATTAAATGAGCCCGAAACGAAGGTGCTGATGATCTCATTGTGTTAAGATAATGCAGCTGATGAAACCATTTCACGGACCGGCTTCATTTGAACCAATCGGCTTCGTCGGGCTTCGGCCTCCCAACCGGCAATCAAACCCGCGCGGCCAAACAGTCATCAAGTGCCGAGCGCCACGCCGGGACCTGAGCCTCACGCGACCAACCTCCGGCATCAATTAGTGCCGGTTGTTCACCCGTTTTACCAGGCGATACGTTTTTAATTGACATTCGCCGCGACTTGTGGACGTTTGGAAAAAGAAAGAAAGAAAGGTAGACTTCAGTGCGAGAGGGCAAAAAAGACAAATTAAAGTCAATTAGTCTGAAGCAGGCTGGAGGAGGACGAGATGGCTGCGCAGATGAGAGGAGCGGCGGGGGCCGCAGGAGCCGCAGGAGCTCAGGCTCAGACGCAAATCCGGACCATAGGGAGACCCAGTGTCTGCCAGCGTGAGATAAGGCCGGCGCAGCGAGCCCGGCGCTCGGCCTCGTGCTCTCGCTTTAGAAAATGGAGTGGAGCGGAGCGGCCGGGGTCAGGCCGGCAGCAGGGTCGCTTTTAAGAAAAGCTCCACTCCCGAGGAGGCCCTGTGATATGCGTGGTACAGGCCACTTTTGTTCTTCATTGACATTCTTCTTGGACTGGCTGCGACGAATTACGGACTCCATTCGTGGAGGCTTTTTTTTTTTTGCGTGAGGGTTGATGAGGAGGTGGGCCAAGATGCAAAGTGAAACCCCAGAAGCCTCGCACCCCAGACGCCATCGCTGTTGTTTTGTTTTTTTGTGACCGCGTTCTTCTGAAAGAGGCAGAAAAGTCTGTGCCAGCATGCAGAAAGCGGGGTGAGAGTGTGCCTGGCCTCGGCGAGAGTGCCGCAGCCAGCTGGAGCGAGGCGGAGGGAAGGATCACAGCAAAGCTCCTCCAACACTGTGGCTTTTTGTACCCGCAGAAAGCGCGCGTGTCGCGTGCACGTGTGTGATCGCAAAAAACTTATCTTACAAATACGAGACGAAGGAAAAATAAATGAAAAGGCCGGCTCCGAGCTGTGATGATACAATCTCTGGCATAACATCCTCGTCCTTTCAAGGGCTCTTTGATTGGCTTGAAAACCCCCCCTTGAATCATCTCTTTAACTTGAGAGTGCATCACTCGCCCAAAACTCTTCCCACAGCCGGTGATACAGCGGCTACTGTTACTGAGCTCACACACACACACACACGCACACACACTTTTTGCAAATCCAACCCACACTGACTAAAGAAAAACCATCCAAGCTGGGACCTGCGAGTGCACAAGGAAAAATTCTGAAAGTCTCTCCATGTTTAAAATCCAAATAAAACTCTGGCAGTGGGATGAAAAGGAAGAGGGGGAAAAAAAGCAGGACTTTACTGGTAGAATTGAGAGAGTGCGAGTACGAGCCGGAGCGTCTTGTACTGACACCTGTTACACTGCAACGTTTTTGGCCTGTTTTCCAGCGCACAGTAAACAGAAACAGCAGTGGTCCCGCTTCCATCAGGGAAATATTACCGACAGCGAAGTAAGAGCGAACAAGTACGAGCACGTCAGCGCAGAGCAGGAGAACACAGCGTGTTTTTTGTGTTTTAACGTGTTGTCAAAAGCCGTTTTGTCATTTTGAAAATCCTCAAAATGTGGGGGGAAGCCAAAGCGACGCTCGCTCCCGCCCGTGGCACCTGGCCTCGATCAATCGCCGTCCCGATGAAAAACTATACGGCGCCGGCTCTATATTGCTCCTAATGAGGGATGAAAATTCAATACTTTGTCTTTGTCGCGCTTCATCTCCAAGTCAGAGACAATTAAAATCATTTGGCATGACTTCAGAGTCAAACGAGCGACGTTTTCGACAGCGAGCATTCATTAAAAACACTGACGGTGGAATTAATGGAGTGAAAGGGGATCGAGGTTGACACTTGATGGCACTCGGGGCTTTCGTGCGACATATAGATACAGTGTATTCGCGCGGAAACCGCCGCACCTTGCCAACTATTTAAGAAAAAACAGAAAAAGTTTGTTCTCCCTAAACGGTTCCCTGGAAGCCCCTCGACTCCATCAGCGCGTCTAAGTGACGAGGGGAGGGGGAATTATTCCCGATTACGCGGCTCCAAATGTGCCGGTCCCCCGGGTCCACACCAGTACTTTAAATGATTCTGTTTTGTTTTCCTTTAAGAGCCTCTCACCATTAGCGGTCCCATATTAGCAACCGATCGCTACGGGGACCGAACATCTGGGGAACGCGTTTGCATCTACAGGAACTATTAGGTGTTTCATGTCTGACAGTCGCTTTTTCTTGCCAAGCTTGGATGTCGAATCCTGCTCGCTTGGTTTTCTTTGCAAGTCGAGATCTGACGATACTCGGTGGAGTCAGAACGAGGGAGGGAGTCCGGTTGTCGTCGCGAGTTTGTAGATGCGTCGTAGGCCGACAGCAACAGCGATTTGATTGATCATGGTCACAGGTTATTGTTATTTCTCAGTGTTGGAAAGGAAAAGTACGAATGAGCGACAAAACCGTAACCTTTCCGAGTATTTCGTGTAGTTTCCTCAAAACGCGACGACCTGACAGACGCGTTTTCGAGCTCGTCTTTTCGAGGTCTTCGGCTCCCCGACAGCAACACCTTCTCCTTATGCTAAACAGCCGAGACGGCGCCCACCGAGTGCGACAACCGCGCGGTGTTTCACACTTAACTTTGCGACCGCCGCGGGCGCTCCAGGCGGTCACAGTGCACCACGTTTGGCCTGCTTTGCAGTGTGAACACACTCAGAACTGCCAATTATGCACTCAAAGTATTAAATATAGACGTGGAGGTCCACCATTCACGAAACACTGCAGGAGAATAACATGGGAGCACAAAGACACATCGACGGTTTCAGTGGCCCAACATCTCTGCATTTGCAAATCCAGCCAAAGTGGAAAAAAACTATTGATTTGACTGTTTTTGGATATGAGACGATTCTCAAAATCAACACAACTAATCGAGAATCTCACGATCTGCTCAATAGTTACTGAAATGTTTCAGTTTCCCAGTGACCGCGAGTCCCCCTCCGAGCGAGACCGACACGAATTTTGCACTTGCGCGATCTCACACTGCGGCCGGCACGTTTTCCTGCGAAGAGCCCACACAAAGGGAGGGAGGAAGCCCCGAGGATCGAGACCCCGAGCGCGGCGAAGGGGGGGGGGGAGACATTCCCGGTCGGCTCCATGCGATCATTAACCTTTCTCCACCAGGGGAGGCCGCGTGCTCTCTTCCTCCATTCTATTCACATAGTCCATTAACAAGCTCCCTTTCATAGACTAATGCCCGTTTCAAATTCGCTCTTTGTTAATTAGAGGCAGGTTTAACCTCACAAAGAGCCGCTATTGTGTTTGCTTCTTAATAATATTGCCCCCATGTAAATGAATTAGCGCAGGAAACACACTGTCCAGGGCAGCCACTTCAAAAATGCATTGGCAAGTAATTGAGTGTGGATGCAGGCGCGTTCGTTTGTGCTGCTTTTTTCCCCCCTCGCCGCCTGAAAGCTGCTGTCTTGCTTTGGATTTCTCTTCTGTTGGTGTTCCTAATTAACTCCTGTTTTCAAGGGGGATTTAAAATAGGCCAATGAGGAGGCGCGCTAAAGGGAGACTTATGACGGCCTCCTCATCCAGTAAATTAACCTTGGCTGCCTTCTTTCACCCAAAATGTAACGGCTTTCTAATCAATGTTGCCTCCAATGCGCACTGGCGAGCCGAGAGAAGAATGATGCCCAACACGAGGTGTGCGCTGATAACAAAGTAGCTGAGGACTTATCTCCCGGCCGCAAGATGCTCCTTTTATTCGCGCAAAACCGGCGGTATGAGGATCCCTCCGCCTCCCACCACCACCACGGTGTCCAGTGACATAGTGGTCAAACCACAGCTGATACGTAGCATCTGAGAAACTGCGCACAGACGTAATAAAGAGAACGCCGACAATAAAAAGGGTCTGGTCCACCTTAAGGGATTCCGCAGCCAGTTCGATGGGTAGTTATCGGGGGGGGGGCAGCGGCCGCATCCCACCTCGACCCCCTTCATATCTTTCTGCAGTGACCATCTGCCTCCATCCAAACACACCAGCACACGCGCTACTTACCCTCGGAAATATGAGCTCTGACCACGATTTGTAGTTATGAAAGAGGGATTTTTTTTCAATTTCTTCCGGTTTTTAGGAGCTGAGGTGTAAGAAAGGAAGATAATTCTGCGTCAGAGATGCGGGGAACCAGACAAACTCCTTGGAAAGGTTCCATTTTTTCAGAGTATACGGTACTCTTCGTTGGCTTCAGTCACGAAAGTTAGGTGTCAACGTGTCATTTCTTTTCAGGGTGTCGAAAGGAAGCTGTTTGAGATGACATCAGAGCAGCGAGGCTCCATCCTGCGCTACGTCAGCCGACCCAGAGGTCGAAGTATGAATCCTAAAACAGCAGTCTGTCTGCTTGATAGCCCCGATGAGTCGGTTTCACTTTGATGAAAGGGACAGCGGCGGGAATATGAGACGCTTGTTAATTGGCAGCGTTTGACTCGCGCTGCCGACACCGAGGGAGAACAGTCGGTGCCGAGACACGAGGACGGTCGTCAGGGAGGCCCGCCAGAGTCTGCGGGAGGACTGCACCAAATATAATTAGAGAACAAAAGTTCGGATTTGGGGGGAATTCAGGTCCAACGTCAGGGTTGTTCATTTACTAGAGTTATTGTACAAACTTTTTGCATTTTTATTTAAAATTCTTTCATTCATCCATTCATTCAAAACAAAATTTAAATAAATAA
>JASSRZ010000014.1:6542128-6553390 GCA_032164315.1 Malacoctenus gilli | reverse complement strand
GAGATGCAAACTATGAATACAGTTGAAATGTGTTGACTGAGCATGACTGTAAGTTAGAGTTAACGAGGGACCTTTAAAGGAAGAAGCTGTCGTCCGTGGTCTTCAAGATCGCAAACGTTTGAAGCCCTCAAGCTTCCATCAGGACGTGACAAAGACCCCCAAACAGATTACCAAAGTTGAAAGCCCCCTTTGCAGAAAATAACGTCCCCCCTTTCTGCTCTCTCAGGTTTTATTCTGCCTCAGAGGAGGCATCGAAGGAAGGTACCCTTCTTCAGACATCCTTTCCGACACGTACTTTAAAAAGCCAGTTTCCACACATCAATCAAGAGCAAATGTTTTTACTAAGCACTCGCAGCAGAGAGGAGAAACACAGAGAAGCCATCTCGTGCCTGTTAAAACCTTATTAAAGCGGACTTCACTGTAATGATCCCGCAAGATTAGGTTGAATTGTGGCGGTTTAGCTGTCAGATCAGCTTCATGGTGCGTGCAGATGACGCTCAGAAGTGCCGGAGCCCAGCGAGCCGGGATAAGGCTGCGAGTTTGCTTTTTTGCCCAGCGACTTGGTCATCCTTTGTTCCGCGGAAGGGCCTGTCGACTTCACACGCTTTGAGTCATGCGCAAAGCATGGCCGTTAATTGGGGTTTTCCCCGGCCAGTCGCCAGCGGACTTTCTCAGTCTAATGCGGCACCTGCGGGAAAAAAATTCGTGTTTACACGTATCGGCTGACATCCTGTTTTGCCGTTTGCTTGCCGGTCGCCTTCCTGGAAAAAAGTCGGGGCAAAAAAGAACAAATAGAAGAACAAGAAGGCGGCAGAATCCAGATCGCGCACCGTTTGCTGCGAGGTGAAGGCGGGAGAAGGGAAAAGAAGGGCTTAGCAGGGGTGCGGGCGTCTGAAAGGACTCTCAGAGGGAGTGGATTTTTGTACAGTGGCATGTATGCAAATCTGGCCATGGGGAATACTCTCTGGCTCGAGCGCGCCCCATTCTGATGATGCAGTTCAAGGCAGTGGAGGAAGAAATTGAGTTTAGTCAGATAGAGAAGCCCAGTTAACATGTGGCCTGAAGGAATGGAAGGAGTCACCTCGGTCCCGCGAGGGGGGACAGGGAAAGGGGGCCGAGAGAGCCCCCGGTTGAGGCGTTGCTCGCTGGATTGGACCTTAACGACATTCAAATGTACAGTCCACCGGGCTGGCGGTGGTGGTGGTGGGGGGGGGGTCCGAAACGCTTGAAATGCTCCAACTCGGCGGTCAAAGCGTTTAAAGTTAACGATTCTATTTTTAGCGGCCACCGCCCCTCTAATGAGAGCCCAACACCGACTTCTCCCGCTCTCACCTTCCCTGATGGATGTCTATCCTCGGAGGCCTTTATCTGCTGAACCTTACTTTAATAGCTGCCAAAGGCAGACTGTCAGCTCCCCCTGACCTGAATCTGAGGACTTCACGGCAGCGAGCAACCAGAGAAGCGAGGAGGTGGAGAGGGTGCAAAATGCAGGGGAGAGTGAGATTGGAGGAGGAGGGGGAGGGGGGGGCCCAGGACTACACTCCACTGCGAGAGTCTGAAATCTCCCCTTGGGCGCGGGGTTCGAAACTGGAGGACCGGCGCGCTGGCGATGCGGCGCTCTCCGCTCTCTCCACTCCATTCATTCCCCGACGTCACCTTGACGCGCGGAGGAGGCGAGAGCTCCTCTCGCCACCGATACGCCGGCGAGATTTGAAAACAAGGGGGCCGACAGCCGGCGAGATATGACAGGTTTATGGGACAGGCGCCGTGAAATCTGACAGCCTTTCTTCTCCTAAATAAGTTAATATGGGCAGCAAGTGACAGAGCAAAGCCCTCACGCTGATTGCCTCACCCACTTCCCCCACACTCTTTTTTTCCCCGTGTCAGAATTATATTTGGCTGCATTTGAATAACAATCGCACGTTGCACATATAATATTCCCATTAAGAGTAGTTAAGAAATTAAACTGTCAGTGGATTAATAGTAGGTAAATCAGCGCCAGCCTGACACGAATATTAACTCCCTGGCTTAAACAACATGTACCTGACAGCTTGTGGCCCTACTCAGTAATGAGGAGGCTGCCTGGTCTGATTGGAGTGCGCCCCTTCTGAGCCCAGTAATCCCGCTTCACTCGCTCTCGTTCACTCGTGTCGCTCCGCCTCTGATGAACGAGTGGACGCCAACTGTCACCGGCTGAATGTAAATCACTCGGCAGAGCAATTAGTCACACGGTTCTGGCTCCGTCGGGCTGATAAGAATCTCCTCGTCCGCCGGCAACTTCCAGGTGGCTTTCTTTTCCTCGCTGACAAGGGCTGACCGGCGTGGTCTGCTTTTCATAAGAACACGCCGCGCCGAATAACGGGCCACGCGGCTCAGGAGGCTCGCTCGTCTTTATCTCGGGCTGTTTGATGTTCTCGACTGCTGGTTTTTATCATGAGGCACAAAATGGAACATTAACTTGAGCTGATAACGGAATAATCCAACGCGCATCGCGCCGGGAGGAGGGCGAGTCTCTTCGCTGTGCCGATAGCATCCCCTGAAAGCCGCAATCCCGGCAACCAAATTGCCCAATTTGTGATTCGTGTCCGATTCCACACAGCAAAGATGAAGGGGACACTTTGACATGACTGTCGCCTGGCTTTCAACAGCCTCAAATAAGAAAAAGGGCCCTTATATAAATAGACATCTTTTCAGTGGTTTCACTGTCACCGGCGTCAGCTTTTCTGTGTTACGGCGCTTGTAAAATGGGACTGTTTTCGTTCGCGTTTCCCGTCGGCGTCTCTTAGTTTCTGTGAGGACCAAGCGTTTCCTGTGACGGCACTCAAAGCTGCTCCGCAAACGGGGAAGTTTGACGGAGAAATGAGACATTACCCGCCTTGCTCGCCTGCATTAAGGCATCCGTCACCGTTGGGCGTAGGCGGCCCGGCGCACAATTACGGCGCATGAGGCGAACGGGATCCTTTCGCTCGGCGATGCGCTTCGGAGGGCCTTCAAATCTGCTTCCTTGTCAGACAAAACAAGCGTCGTCATGTGGTGTTGCAGCTCTCGCGACTGGAAACTAAACAGGAAACTTTACCGACGCGCACAAGTAGTTTCGTGTCTCTCTGTTTGCGCCCTGAGAGGAATTAGTGAACTGTCCAGAGTTCCTACATCCAAAGACAGATGGGATACGCTCCCATTCCCACCCCCACCACACACACACAAGCCTGAGATGGAACAAGCAGTGGAGTACAAATGAATGAATGAATGATGGAAATGTTTACCAGCTTTAGATTTGTAGGTCTGAATAACTGCTCATGTTCTTTTGTTGGTATGAACACTGCTGATATTTCTGTAGTGCTTGATATCACAATGTTAAATTTGCCATTCATGGTGAAGTTATACGGCGTATTATATTGTTGTCGTCGTAAAAATTCAATCTGTGGGATTAAAATCAAGCAGAAAAACCACACAAATGATCCCAAAAACGTCCTTTCGCTCCTCATGCCGACAATAAGCGGAGGCTCGCTGAGGCAGCGTGTCGTGTTGTGGGAGTAAACTGAGGCGGCGCTCAGCTACTTAGCCGCGCCGTCTTTATCCTGGAGGCCGGAAATGAAGGTGCCTCAGTAAAAGCCCGGCTTTCGCTAAAACCGTCCAGATTCCCCCTTAAAAGCTTCCTCGCGATACGGCGGTTGATGTTTTCCAAACCCGCAGCCGCTCCTGCCAACGAGATTAAGAGAGGATCTGCGCGTCTTTCGTGTCATGTTACTTAAAGACTACACGGGCGCCGGATGCCCGCCGTGGCTCAGCCCAGACACTCCTCCGACTCGCGCGCCCAAAGCGAGGTTCCCCCTCTCCAGGTCTGTGTGACGGCGGAGAACCAAAACAACTGGGGTTATTCTCGCTGGAGAGCGTGTGATTTATTCATGGCCTTTACGTTCACCCTTTCAGATGTTGGATCATGTGAAGCCGAGCATTAACGTCGCATGTGCAGGTGCTTTTATGGGCCCTCATCCATAACTCCTGATTTACATTCCCCAGCTGAAGCCGCGCTGGAGGCGGGACTGCGCAGACGTCTGCTCGTCCCAAGCAGCCACATGTTTGGGACGGAGTGGGGGGGGGGGGGGGGTCAATCGGTGTGAACCGGGACGGACCTTCCAGGTCGGAACCCGGCCGACACACTTGTCCTCGACGTCCTTCGGTACACGTGCGAGAAAAGTCTTTCATCATCCGTAATTTTGCAGCGGAGCGCTAAAAAGGGATAAAATGGAAAAACAGAGAAGCTGAATAAAATATGATTAACTGAGGGCAAAAAAAGATTTATATTTCAGCACCCAGTCTGTGTTGACTCTGTTGAGACTTTAAAACTCGTCTGCGCGCGCGCGCCCGCCCCAAAATGTTCGCCTCGTATTCCCGGCTCGTATGAGGTCCACTTATGCATGTTTACTGATGAGAAACGTTGGGGAGGAGGTGTTTTTGTGCGCACAGAGTGGGTGGGGAAGCATCAAAAAGGCCAAATGAAGCACTTCCAGTACCACTGAGAGATTAGATGGCAGAGTCGAGCTTGAAGATATCACTATTGATTTCCCTTTCTTTCTCCCATTTCTCACTCCCAGGAAAAATAACTTCATTACTGTTCTAACTGACTCATCGCCGCGCCGAGAGAAAGGAGCCATATATTTTCAAGACAAGCCATCTGAGAAATGCATTTTCTCATGACGTACAGCACATTGTCTGGCTAATAACCGCAACAAAGCCATTTGTTTCGGGGCTGACTGGGCCCGTGTGTGTGTGTGTGTGTGTGTGTGTGTGTGTGTGTGTGTGTGTGCACGTGGCCCTGCGAAGAAAAGCCCAACATTCAAAGTAGTGCAGAGGACGTGCTGGGATGTAATTGCTGATCTGTGATATATCAGTCTGGCTCATTATTGCTCTTATCATTATCATCACTTCTGATTATGCATAATAGGATAAGAGGAGAAATGCTTTCACCCTCCTATCGGCTGCATTCAAACACGCCGTTCGCTTCGGGAACAAACGGCGCTTTTGCTTTATTTTTCGCTCCTCCGCTCTTCGCGCTAACCTTGGACGTACGTTTTCTTATCGGGGCCGAGCCAGATTTAATTAGGGCTCACTCCCTGAAATCCCCCCCCCCCCCCGAATTCACGGCCGATTACTTGGCCTCCCCCCTTTCGGTCCATTCGTCTCCAACCATCTCGGTTGTCTGTGCCCAGTAAGCACCAAATAACAAAAGGAGAGGGCCCGGGGAGCTCTGCTCCAACACTTCCCACTACAGCCAAGATTTAATATTTCATCCAAGTGAGTTCATGATTAATGGAGGGATTTGGAGGAGTCATAAAAAAAAAAAAAAGGAAATTCAAATTGTATCCCAGAGCAGAGTCACCTTCTCACACAAGTCTCCATTATATAAGGTTTACATAACATGAGCAGAAGAGTGTTTTGAGACTTTTTTTTCTCTTTCCGGGGAGTATTCTGACAAATCAAATGTGGCAGCTTGGGGGGAAATTCACACAGAACTGTCATCCAACTCGCAGTTCTTCCGTCCTGCCGCTGAGGAACTTTTCTAACTTTCCGACGCAGCGAGCGAGGCTGTCAGACGGAAGGGAAAAAAAATAAACGGCTCCAAGAAAACACTCTCATTACGAGTACAAACAGTCAAATGTCGTCAGAATTGACGTTAAAGCCTTCGGTCACGAAAATGGAGGTTACGGAGACCACGTCGCGTCGATCCGAAGCTATCTTGTGTTTGTTCAATCTAAACTCTGTTTAGAATAAGGAGAAAGTCTAAATTTGAGTGGAGGGAATCAAATATTAACAATTCGAGCAGGAGTTGCTCAACAGTCAGTGCATGAAAATCAAGAAATAACCTCAGAGAGTTTTCCATTTAATGTTTATTTTTCCGGCTCTAAATTTAACCGTCATTCAAACGGACGGATGACCGACGCTCTGAACTGTCCTTGAATGCCTCTCACGTTGTACACAAGCTGCCGGTTCGGAGGCAAAAACAAACTGCTTTTATCTTCAGACAAACTTGGGGATGGAGGAGAAGCTTCAAACAGGCCTGATGCTCGTGATGCATCGAGCCACTTAACGTGAATCAGACGCATGAATCATGTCCTGGGTTGATTCTGGAAATGACTAAATTGCACATGAACAAAGCCGTTCGCATTTGGGTTTATTTCTGCACCCACGCTTTCCCCTTATTGTCATATAAACAGGTACGCTTTAAGTACAGTTACACGTGTTTGAATCTCGGCTCAATAGAACTCCCAGGCGCTCCGCAGCAGCTTGATTTTCAATCAGCATGTAAAGCGTTGCGAGTTTGCTTCCACATCCACTCGGCAAATATTAGCAGATTAGGGCAACGATTGGGCAATGCAAATAACTGGGTTCAGTAAATGCATCAATTATCACCTGTAAACTCGGGTTTGTTGACCACATCAAAGAAATGAGCGTTTCGCAGCCCCTGGAATTCTTGAAGCCGGTTGTGTCTTTTAACGGCGGCTCTCAGACAAAGAGCCGCAGAACGTGTGGTTGTGCTCTACCTGCTGATTGGGGCTGATGTTCGCATGCAGTCAGGTAATAGGATCAGGCTGCCCGAGCATCGCAGAGTGCCTGCCATTTTTTTCCCCTCCAGGGATTATCAAGGAAAATGGCCTCCTACAATCAGGGTGCTCAGAGGCAGAGGAGACAGGGCCTATTTTAGCCTCATCAACACCTGCGGCGTCTCGCCTTTATTACAGAAAAGCGCATTGAAGGTTTTTCTGGAGACACCAGTGTGGTCAAACTGATGCACGACAATCCACCCAAATTTGGCGAGTGCAATGTGGAGGAGGAGGAAAAGAAGTCAGAACCAAAATGAACAACTTAGTCAGGAAACTACAGAAATGTTTGTTAAAAACTTTAACAAAAGGTTGTCTGACAACAGCTGCATTTCTTTCAAAATTGCAATGTCACACACACTTTTTTGAGGCATTAAAGGCATGACAGCAAGACTGAGTGATTGTCACATGACAGGTAACGCAACAACACCACAACAGCGCGAGCAGGACTTCAACTGAACGGTATATTAGGTTGAACAAAGAACTTACACACACACACACACACACATGCACACACATCCTTTTTGTTATGCCTTAAGACCAAGAAGTTGCTTCACAGTTAGTCTTTGAAACCGCCTGACGCGAGTAAACAGCAAAGCGCTCCGCACAGAGATACACAGTAGTTTTCAGATTTGAATTTTAAATCGAGTTATAATCAGCAAAGCCTCTTTCCTTTGGAAAACCACAGAAATTGTGAAACACGACTAAAAAAAAAATATCACAGAGTTTCAAAACAAAAGCACATGTCAGGAATAATTCTCCAAAGTGAAATGTTGGGGGACCGAATTTGTCGTAATGGTAATTGAACACTCGTGCGGTGAGACTTTCTCTGCTGGATCAACCCAGAAGAGGGGATCAACTGCAGATGGGCCCGACGTTCACACAAATCACAACAACAATGTGCAGCGCGGGTCCAAGGCTGTGGGATTCCCATTGTGTGGCGCAGACCAGAGCGGCTGCCTCGTGGCCGAGCGCCTCTGTCAATCAGCAGGAGTGCAGTTGACATTTATTTCTTTTCAGACTGAATATACGGACCGAGGACCTTATGAAGTTAGGAATAAAGCTAATAAATGTAGGCTTCGCCGCGGCCAAAAACTTTGGACTCCCCAAAACTATCCCGTGTGTTTGAAAGTGAGCAACGTGCCAAATCCCCCCCCCAAAAAAAGAGTTTCCGATAAAAGTTCTGGAGACGTGGCGCTAACGAGGACAGGACAGACAGACGGACGGACGTATGGACACCCTAAAGCAAAGCAGCGCGGGCCTCTGGCTCTCGCCAGGCGGAGGCATAAAAAATGAACAGATGCGCAGTCACACAAAGACGGAGGGGGAAAAAAGGGGGGAGAGGGACTTGGATGGCTCGGCCAACCGGGCACTAAATTCCGACGGTGGTGCAGCGAGTCCTGAACTGGCCTCGTCGGTGTTGAGAATCATTCCAGAGATGATATACAAATCAAAACAAGACCGTTCTCTATTATTATCATCATCTTCTTGCAGATCCAGCTTTGCAACATGGGAATTTCGACTTCCACCGGCTGAATCTATGTATCGATGGTGTTTGGAAAGTTCTATACAGCCCCCCCAAGAGACGCGGTGAGCAAGTCCTCCCGTTGTCACAATAATCCGTTGGCACTGGGGCGTATTTATTGTCAGGTCATCAGGATCCACGGGAGCTGCAGGTCCAGCCTACACACGGCTATTGAATTAACCTGCGGTTCAATAATGTGATGTTATTTCCCCCCCCTTTTCAAACAGTTATTACCCGAATGTCTCTCAAATAGAGATGGAGTCCCGGCTAATATAAAAGGCCTTTTAGTAAGCTGGATGGTTTGTAATGAAAACCTTGCGAGGCTGCATCAGTCAGGCAGGTCAATAAGGCCTGTCTCAAGCCATTACCCAATGAGAGTAAGATGTGTCAGGGTTCAATGTGGCCGGCTCAGACTTATCCTTTGTCCCTTGGGCCGAAGGGGGGAGGGGGGGAGAAAAAACATGGATAAGAGTAAGAGATTAAAGCCTGTATGCAAACCAGTCTATTAGCTCCTGCGATGCCATTACAAGCATAAGGGAGTGCATTAAAATGCAGTAACTCAGATGACGCATGCGAATAATAAACGCTTTATGATGTTAAATTGATTTTACGCCAGGAAAATGTTAATGTTTGATCCTATTTGGGCGTTTTTTTCCACTTCCAAGTCAGATAAGAGAAGACGATGCTCAACACAATTCTCAACCTGCTTGCGTTTGTCAGGCTGTGGTTGAAAAATACCAAAGAACATAAATAGGGATGTAGCATGAGGAAACGGTGCGCAGAGACTGTGACACGCTTCCTACAAAAACAATGCATGACTGATTACAGGAGCTTCTCCTGCACGTACTTGAAACCTCCCGTCAAATAATTGTGAAAACAAAAAGTCCCGTGAAAGTGAACTAAGCAGTCGCAGGAAGTTGTGACGGAATGTTTCTGGAACGCGATACGTGGCGAAGCTTTCGGTGGCCGAGCGGCTTCGGCAGCTTCACCGAGGCCTCGATTCCAAAGTGTGTAAAGATCTTCCGGGTTGGCAAACTACTAAATAAATAAAATGCAAAAAAAAAAAAAGGGAAAGAACATCCCTTCGATTCAAATTCATCATTTGCATAAGTTGAGAAAAAGTGTGTTGCGAAACTTGCAGATTAGGGATCAGAAATCCCTCTGCATGTAAATGCAGCTATTAGGGATTAAAATGGTTTGTGGGAAACTCAAGTAAGCAGAAAATGAGCCCTCTCGTCTCCACCTGCCACACATCTTATAATCAAGAAGCAATCAGAGCATCCACCTCCCCCACCCGGCTGTCACCACGGACATGCCCGTTCATCTGACAATGGGGGGGGGGGGGCACCGAGAAAGCTAAGAGCTGCAAGTGGAAACAAGCTCCTGGTGAGAATTTGCCTCGAACTGGTCCAACGTGACCCCCAAGTATTTAAGGCTGTCGCCGTCTTAATCTTGCGCTGCCATCGCTGAAATATGATCTCAGGTTGGCGTCCAAGCGTTCTCCGTTAATTCAGTATTTTTACAAGAGATATGAAATATACGTAATTAGCAATTAGCGTGAGGAAAAATAGACGGGTAGCTAAAGCGAGTATCCCAGAATAGAGCGCCAGAATTAAGGGGGAAATAACTTTCTACCGACAGGCAATGTTTCAAACCTAATTGGGTCACAGAGCTTGAAGTCGTCCGAAAAAAAAAGGGTTGGATGGCAAGCTCGGGAGAAGCAACATGCGCGAATAAAAAGGCTGAGATAAGCAGGACGGAGGAGGCCGAGGATACGGGCACGGAGCCGAAAGTTCACTCACATTTGTTTCTTTGTCTAATGAGTCGCCGTGGAAGTCTGCGCAGAACCTGGAAGCCCAAAGTGGTCGCGATTCTCACAACTGGCTTGAAAAACGGCACTGAATAAAAGCAGATAACGCGGTTTTTGCAATTATCTGCACTATTTGCAGCCAATCGCTCAGTCTGGCACGGAGAAGCAAACTGAATACAAGAGATTATTCTGAGTGACAACAGAGGGAAAAAATAATGCAATAAATTAGCACCAGGCTCGCATGCCAAACCAGGATTTTACCTCGACTGTAAAAGTAAATCACAATTCGGCCAAACAAAACAGAGGAGAGAGGCGCTTCATTTTTCTAAACATATTAAAAGATCCCAGATTAAAGGAAGGAAATGACAAAGGAGAGAAAAATATAAAGTTGCGGCGGGGAGAAGCAGCAGCAGCAGCAGCACGAGAGAGAGCCAGACACTGTAAATGCACTTCTAAGAGGTGGCAAATTAACATGTTGCAAAATGCATGCAAATATATGCAGATTCCTTCTATCAGCCTCGACTCTGTTTTTTTTCTCTCTCTCCTTCTCTCTCCTCCTCAGAAAAAAAAAGAACCTTTGGTCTCTTAAAACTACAAGCGGACAAACAGCAAGCTGTTTAAAATTCATGGAACATTTATTTAATTCATTGAGCGGAGACCTTTGCTGACAACCTTTTACTTCTCCCACTCAAGCCCTGCCAGTCTGACACTCGTCACCAGCGCGTCGGACAATGATGTATGTTCCATGACAGATTACTCACAGGACTCGTTCGCATCACTCCTTCGGGCCTGTTTGATCAGCGGGATAAGCAGCAGCAGCAGCAGCAGCAGCATCAAACACATCACACACGCACGCACGCACACTTGCCACTGAACACCACGGGATGGACAAACTGTGACACAGGACACACACGCACGCACGCACGCAGAAACGAAAAGACCAACAAGCAGAGCGACGCTGGCACGCACGCCGACACAAATCACGGGGACATTTATTATTACCAATCTGATTCAAGGATTTTTACACCCGTCTGCAGCTGTAAACACATGCACAATCGTCGGATATTAAAAGAAGGTGGAATTTCAGCTGTGGCCTGCCTAAAGAAGGCGGCCCGCGGCCAAAAGGTAACTGGTTTGATCCCCGAATGAAGGGATTAATGCGGGCGAGGATCAGTCCCATTGTTCGCTTAACCTTTAAACTGCTGGGAGGCCAATCAGCACCGCGCCCTTTCTTTGCTCCGTGAGGCCGCATGAGACTGGAGCGAAGCCCGGCTGGAACGATGCAGGAGGCAGAACAGCGAAAATGAACAGAACACAGGGTTAAAAAC
>JASSRZ010000014.1:6518042-6533782 GCA_032164315.1 Malacoctenus gilli | reverse complement strand
TGGTTGCCTCCTACAGCGTAAAAACATGCAAGAAGTTATTTTCTGACTTTAAATTGCCCTCAAGTGTGTGTGTGTGTGTGTGTGTGTGTGTGTGTGTGTGTGTGCGTCCTTTGTGTTTGCCCTGCGATGGGCTGGCACGCTGCCCAGGGTGTACCCTGCCTCCATCCAGTGTCTGGGATCAGCTCCAGCACTCCCGCGACCCTTCGATGGAAAGAGTGGGATTGAATGCGAGTGAATAACTGAGTTACAGTGGCCCCGAATAACAAGGCCAGAAACCATTGTCACCTATCGGATAATAGAGGAGCTTCAACATCTCCATTGGAACCGTCAGGCGAACACGTGACCTCTTACAGTTGGTGAACCAAAACAACAGGCACACAGTTGATCAGAGTCACCATTTATCGGGTTTTTCAGCTTATGAGTTACACGGAAAAAACAAACCCTCCAAAGCTCAAAGTCAGGAGCTCCGTTTTATTAGAGATGCGATAGATATCTCCCCAAAACATTTCGTGCTGACTTGCACGCCTCCCACTTCTGTAAGTGGCCTTATGAGTAACCAGGGTGTAATGTGGGAAATGAGGCCCTCTCTGTTGCAAGTGTGCGAGAAGCGGCGTGAGCAGCCCAAAGCCGGAGCCACGGGGAAGCACGTGCTGACAGGGGTGATGAAGTTACTGTAATCAGCCCTAAAGTGTCTAAATAGGCGCAGGTTTCAGAGCAGTTATCCAGATGTTGCACTCCACGCTGGCTGCCCGAAAAGCCAAACGAAAGGCGGCGTCTCTGCCTGTCCTCGTCTCTGCAGACACTGTCCAGGCTGTCCCGCGGCTATGAGCCGCGGATCTGGAAATGCAACATATTGTGTGCAATCTTCTGGCCTGTCACTCCTGCGAGCTCAAACACACACACACATAGAAACACAACCAGACGGCGCAGATTATCTGTTAACATGCGAACAAACTGGAACAAACTGAACCTTCATTTGTTCTGCTCGTTGTTTTCAACCTAAAGAATAATTACCGCTAGTGATGGTCGTCTTATCAGTGAGGGGGAAATGAGGACAAACCATTCATTGGGCAATGATAAAAAAAAAACCATTGAATAAAGGTTAATCAATGAGGTAATGAAAATTTTCAAAAGAATTACAAGTAAATGAAAGAAAATCAATCAGAGCACAATAAATTGCTGAGATGCTGAAAATGTTTCACTGCTTATAAAGGTTTTATATTTTAACTCAAATCATGAGCTCATCATAGTCGTAAACAACAATACAAGAGAGCCTGTATGTTGGATTCTGTTTCTGACCATGATATGTGAATAATTTCATGTCGCTACTGAAGAAAAAAGAACAAACCCACCAAAACATGCAACTTAAGCAGAAAACAAGTTGAAGTAATCGACTCTGAATCCTCACGACTGGCACATTGCACCATCGTTCACCCAAACTGACTTCGAGCTGCACGTGACCTCACAGTTCTCTGTCGAAATAAAGGCTGAAAGTTACACAGATGCGTCGTTGGAGGTCGATAGTTTCATCCGTCCGCTTGCGTCGAGACGGAGATGCAGCACGAGCGGGCCGGTCTGACCTCAGATGACAGAGAGAGCAGAGATAAACGAGGGAGATCAAGCTGAAATTGGATTGTGCTGCAGCTTATTTTTGATGGCATAAAAAGATAATTGCCTCCGCATACTTGGAGTAATTGAGCAGCTTCGGGCATTAATAACATCAGTACAATATTCGATATCGACAACGCCGACGTATGGATATTAAGGAAGCTCAATAGTTCACCGGCCAAAGTTGTAAAGGAACAAACTGTTGTTTACTGCGTCTGTGTTCTGTTGACAGTCACACTTTCTCGGCGTTTGTTGGAGAGCAAAACTACAACGACATCGGTATCACAAGGTATCACCTCCAATAATAGAAACATGGAAGTTTTTTTTAAAAAACAAGCACAACCTCACTTTCTAGTTGTAGCCACAGAAGAGGAAAGAAACTGTCATTTAGTAGAAAAAAACGTGTTAACGTTTAAATATGTTGACATACCACAACAGACGGTTGAGTCTGAGGTGCCAGCTGGTGTTTAGAGTGGAAGCCTAAACCCAGTTTACCATAATGAAGCTCGCAGAGGGAGGCGACGCGCTCCTTGTGCCATTTTGCTTTTACTTGGCATCTCAACACATCCCAACCTGCGACATACACACTTGGATTTTTGGGACAAATACAAGCTCTCCCTCGTCGCTGCGACAAAGTGGCACTGGGTGTGTTTGCACAGCTTGAGAGAGCTCCGCAAAACAAACGACTGAAGATTCCACTGCCAACTTGCGCGCGTCTAAAAACAAACGGCAAAAGAAATAAATAAAAAAATCTTCGTTTTGGGGCGCCAAATTGTCAGAGGATGGATAAACACGGCTTCGCCCTTTCTCTGCTGGACACAGTTTGTTTGTTTAAGGCGTGCGTCTTCAGGAAAGAAAAAGTCCGGTCTGCGAGAGTAAAAAACAACTTCAATTAAAATGTGCTTATTATGGCTAACAGCAGGCTTTACAGAGTCCGTTCCAAACTGGCTGCCACCGGCTCCTCTCTGTCCTTAATGACTGCCTCTCTCAACTATGACTCTCTCTCTCTCGGGCGCGCGCACGCGTTTCGAGTCTCGGCTGCACCCACTGGCCACAAAAGGACAATGGGCTTTTCCTCATTGTTTTGAATCACATCAGTCTTCTGCCCGCCAACACCCCGCGCTCGCCTCTCGACTCCGACCGGTGCGTTTTGGCCACCTCGGGTCAGCTTGGACAGAGACGCGCTTTAAGGCAGCCAAGGCCGAGCCTCTCAATTGGGGAATAGCCGAGCAATCAATCAAACGGCGCTTCGTACGGCGAGGTTTTGCGGGATTGGCAAAATGCCTATAAGTTGTTGTGTCCCTGGACACAAAATCCATATTTCTGGCTTTTCATACTGTCAAATCTCAAAACACTATCTCACCAAAAAGTCAGAGGGGTCTGTCTTTAAGCAATCAGCCGCCTCAGGCAAACCGAGAGGGCCTGCCTCTTCGCAAAGACGCTGCAAAATAAAGTTGCACTTTATTACTGGCAACAAGAGCAGGGAAGTGCGGCGTTTGTTTACAAGTTGTGTTGCACACAATCCTCCCTCTGTGGTGTCATCAGTCATCCCGATGTAGATTTGAAGTGCACCATTTCCTTGCATTGTTAGTTCAGCGGCATTGCCGATCAGATTTTTGGTTGTTTCCAGTCCATTCAAAATTACAACTGTGTTTACAATATGGTGATCTGAGGAGGAAAAAGGAGGACAACCCAACGTGCATTTCAGAGTCCCTGAGCAGCTACACAAACACGCATCGAAGCGCAAACGACAACACACTTCCTCGGAGCAAAAGCCTGCAGCATTGTACATTTTGTCCCGGCAACAAACACTATAAAAATAAGACGGCGGAGACGCAAATAAATAAAAAAAGACGTGAAATTGAACGGAGTTTGTTGGTTTGAGACTTGGAATTGCCGCACGCATCAGAAGGTTTCACAGAACAAGCTCCTGAGACGGTTCGTGAAGCGTGGCCAGCAAAGCACAGGAGACACTAACCTGACCTTGTGCTGGTGCCGCCATCCTGCACCGATGAGCCTCTTCATTAATTTCAGCGGCAGAGGCGGCATTAATTGGCCAACAGTTAATTGAGTTGTCTTCTAAATGGAAATCACTGTGCAACTCTTAGCTGGACTTTACTTCATTAACACACCAGTGTTACAGTGTAATGTACTACACATTTACAGAACCAATTATCACACAATACCGTGTCCACTCTGAATTATCCAATCCTCCGGTGGAATCAAGTACAGTGGGACGTATTTGATCAGCTCTTACAGAAAACTGGGCCTGAAAGGCCAAAGCAAGGTGGAATAAATCAACATTACATATACATCAGGCCTCTTTCAGTGCGTCGCAACAATAAATTGCAGCCAGGACTTGTAAATAATTGACGATCTTTTTGTTTAGAATGCAGGAAAGCTGCTCGTCCAACAACAAGATGGATTTCTGAAGCCAGGTAATGACTCTATTGTATTGCATCACATTAGAGGGAGTAGCCCGAGCATTGGTGTGTCCAAACCAATCTACTGGTGTGCACGACCGCCCTGTTAACGGGTCAATGATGTGCATCAAAAATAACAACAAGATTAGCATTTTTATAATGTTCTCGTTGGGATGCAAAATATCCAGTTAAATTGCTTTTGTGTTTTGACTCATAACTGCTCAACACAATTGGATTTTTTGGGTAAATATATAAATGACATGCATGTTTTACAGTTTTAGCTCTGTTTCGATGGAGACCAACAGAGGACTTGAATCAATTAGTGTTTCCAAGTAAATGATCCACTTCTGTGATGCAAATCTGTGATAAGAATCACCTGAAGTGAACGTTGAAGCTGCGATGTACAATTGCAAACTTGTGATTCAAGGTCAAGCTTTTATTCCAGGTCAAGACGAAAGCAAATGATTGAAATTCTGTGTTTTATGTGGCGTATCACGGTGCGGAGAAAAAGGAAGCAGGAAGGGAGGGCTGCAGACTTTGCACTGAAGCAAACGGGGTTGTCAAATTTAACACAGCCTCCCTAATGTTTACCTGCTGCGTAACTCGCTGCATTGACTTGCACAGATAGGGTGTGCTCAAGAAGCGAATTGCTAAACACACCAAGCGCTGGCTTTGTCCCGTGTTTATTTCCTTTTAAGCTGCTCTACCTCAATTTGTACCTCATGAATTATTCAGAGAGGGGCAGCCAGATAACAATTAGCCAAAACTCAAGTTTCCAAACGTTCTGAGGAAGAGGTAAAAAGCCTGGTTTGACAACCAATGTATGTGTTCTGCTTTCTATAGGCAATGATGAGCAAAAATCACACTTTGATACATGTTTTAACTGTTTATTGATAGCGTGGCGTAGTGTAGCGTGCAGATGGTGACCATTTGGTTGACGAATCGCTCTCCTTTTCCCTCTAACAAAACAATAAATATGGAGCGAGCGAATCAGTGAGTGGAATATACGGTACCTCTCCAAAATAAAACTCAGAAAGAAGTGATTCATTCATTTGCTGCAGCATGAATGCATAATTAGTCTTGGAAATAAAAAAAAAACCCTTTCAGAAGTCATTTTCTCTCTTTAGGCGTCTCGACGTCACTTACGAAACCCTGGCGCTCTCTTGGGCTCCAGTTGTGTTTAACAGCCAACAACAATAAAGTCACAACTGAACAGCAGAGACAAACAAAGACACTCATTAAAGCGGAGATCCAACAAACCCGTGTTTACTGCAAAGGCAAAAGCTTATATATTGATGTTAAACGTTGGAAAAAAACACAACACTGCTCTGTCGTTTCTTTTTAGGCTTGACAACAGGGATTTTTACCATGACTTAAGTGTTTTCGCTCCTGTCAATCACTCGTAAAGAAAGAGGAAACGCACAAAATCACCATAAAATGCCAATTGCCTTTAAATGCCAACAAAATTTGTTGTTCTTTTTGTCGTGGCGACTCAGATGCAAGAGTTGTGACAGCCAGTCTAAAGCTACTTCCTGAGTAACGTGTATACAATCACCTGATTCAGTGCAGTGAGGCTAAAAAAGAGGGATTTCTTCGTCCTTTTTTCAGACAGCAAACAGTATTTGTATCAGCTGCAGTCCCGGGATGTCGTTACGGCGACCGTGTGCTGCCTCAATTCTTTGGACTTATATCCTGAGCAGATAGCGCGCCATAAAAAGTGTAATTGACTCGGCTTGCAGAAACTTTTTCGCGCCCTTCGGCCATACATAAAACTAACTCGTTCAATTTTTTCCACCATTTGTCAGGATGCTCCCTGTGACATGATAAAAGTACCTATATCAGCTGTAATGTGATGCGTTTCATTAACATCACGGCGCAGCCCCCCCTCCCCCCCCCGAGGAGCGGCGCGGCTGGACGCCGGCCATGCGCTGCCTCCATCATCAGGGGAACACCAACGGTTAAATCTGCAGAGACTTCACAACATCCTGCTTTGAGTCGCCCGTTTTCCCCCACGACTTCCTCTCGTCTCTTCCTGACTATTCTTTTCCTTCACCTGGCAGTTTTACAAGCCACCTATATTTATATGGTGTTTATAAATCTTATGGCTTCAACTCGCTTCAAAAAAATAGAAAAGTTCTCTTTACTCGACTTTTTTCTTCCGCTTTCATCCGCACCAAATTGCGTGTTTTCACATCAATCGACACCTGCTCATAGCAGGAGAGGCAGGAGGAGGATGAAGGATCTCTTCTTTAGCCGCCGTATCAAAGGCGGGACTTATATGGGAGTCGTTTCGAAACAGAATCTTCGTAACAGCCCGAGTTTTCAGCCACCGGAGATATAATTAGCTTCGCCGCCACACTGAAGCACAATAATGCTGTAACCTACATAAAGTAGGACAGCGAGATTTCACAAGCGTGCAGACAAGGTGGTGATGTGCCATTTTTCATCTGTGCATTCGGTGTCATTCTACCGTGTTTACCGAGTTCTATTGTCTGTCCGTCTTCCATGCAGCCGTTACATATTTGTCCGACGCCGTTGCCGTGACCCGACGGCGCTTTCCTTCGCTCCATTAAGAAATATGGCGTTAAAAAAGTGCGATTCTACCTCTGCTCAGACGGACGGAACAAAGCGAGCAAAGTAGGATGGGAACGATTTGTTTTTAAAACCACAGTTTGCACACACACACACACACACACCGAGGCAGCCGACAAAAGCCCCCCACCGCCACCCACGGCACTGGGAATTCAACCGCAGCACCGTGTCGTCCTCCCTTTATTGGGAGCCTTAATCTGCTTTGTTTGTGCTGGAGCGGAGGGAGAACTAAGATTCTATTAAAGAGATAAAATTGTTTCCATAGCCAAGCCGAGCATCAAAGGCCGGCCAAATTGCAGCCCCCCACCCCACCCCACCCCCACCCTCTTCCTCCAGTTGGTTTCACTGGAGTCACTTCTTTGTCCATTTCATCATGCTAATGGCAGAAAAACCATCATCCCATTATAGCGCCACAGCTGAGCGAGGTTAAACAAATGCAGTTTGTTTGAGGTTGCGCTACCTTTAAGTCAGCCCCCCCGCACATCACAACAAATCATCGGCCTGTCTATAGCCGCTTTATATATGCGACCCCCTGAACTCTCGCTGCATTAACCACCTCCTCACTCGCAGGCACTTAAGACAGAAGGTTGTTTTTTTTTCTCGTCTCGGTCTCCTCCTCTTCTCTTCCTCTTATCAAAAAATTCTTCGCCGTTGTTTTGGAAACAAAATGCCAGCGGAGCTCAGTGGTCACAGCGAAGCCCCTCACTTCTGCCGGGAGGTTTTCTAACTCGGGACGACGTGTCGAAACATTCCACCGAACGCGCTCGGCCCACAAGGTCGCGTAAATCCTTTCTGGGAATCAAAGCCGACAAGTTGGCGCTGCTCTCTCCAAACAGCCGGCGATAAATAGAGCTGAGGTTGTTTTGTCAGAAATGAGCGAGAGTGGGATCAAGTTTTGGGAAAAACTGATGGAGTTCATTATTGCACATTGTTTGTGGTGCACTTCGATCAAACGCCGACTTGTTAGCTCCGACGTCTCTCCGAATAAAAAGCCCATCGCGCCTAATAAAATCATCTTACGGACGCGCCGCGGAAAGCTCGCCGTTCATCACAGCCAACAGAGTCCTGGCCTCGTTTCTATTACCGTTTTCACTGAACAAAGGTCTTTGACTATAATGAGTCCACATTGTCTGAGCCCTACAGTAACCACACAATCACTTGAGTCAACAGAAGGGAAATCCATTTCATCGGGACAACCGGTCGGAGCTTCATTACCATACGTGCTGGGAACAACTGCCGACGCGCAGCCGCCGAGACCTGCCGCCCGCTGCCGTGGGAGCAAAGCCGCGTTTGGAGGGAAGTTTATTCCGAGGCGTCTCGGGAAGCAGACTTAACAGAAGTCTAACGGGTCAGTTAATAAGGATGGCGTCCGGGAGTTGTACGACGGTTTGAAGCGCTGCTTTGTGAAGGTCTGGTGCTAAAACACAAACACAAAATGATTTCCAAAGACCTTTTATATCTCACTTTATAACGTAGAACTCTTTAGACCATGAGAGCATCTTAATGTCCATTCATATATATATTATCGGCATAAAAGCCTTTCGTCGCATCTTTCTGATAAGAAGAGGGAGCATCTGTTCCGAAAGGGCAAGGAGCGCATTTGTTGACGAAAAGCCGACTGTTCAGCCACAAACCCCATATTTTTATCTCCCTCTTCAGAAATATTGTAAACTTTCTAAATTGATGTTGTCTGGAAACGGCTCCTTATTCCTTTTCTTCTGGGAACGGCTGCTCCCGCTATGAACCCGCTTCATTAAAGAAGATGGAGGAGCCCCCTCTCGTAGCACCTTGCTTGATTTTCTAGGATAATGTGTGTATTTTCTGGTTCAGTGCCGCAATAAACTACAATTTGTCTACGGTGACCCAAAAAAATAAAATCAGCTGAAAACATCACCGCGAGAACACGCGTCACACGGACAGACTTCTTATTGTTGTGTGATAAACAGCTCCAGACGACAGCGGTCAACGACACTGTGTCCAGTTTGTAACACTCTAATTTAAAGTAGCTCTTCAATTCTCACTACGAAACATGGGAACCTTTAATATTTTCTATTCTTTATCGTTAATGCACAGTGGACTTGCATCATCTGTTTCCATTTTTATATACAATTGTAAATAAATATTTTTGTGACTTTTTTTTAAAACTTTCCCAAAAAAATGATGGTATTTTTTGCGAGAAATTTGTATAATAATTTTGATTTCAAATTAGTTTCAATTACTACATATTCAACTGAAATATGAGGTTGACAACACAATACTTATCTGAAGCTTGATAAAAATAAAGACAAAATAACCGTTAGAGGATTTGCGTTCGATGTTATCTCCCGACTCAAAAAGCTTATCGCTATCCTTATTTGTTTCAAAAACCTTGAAAGTTTTGTCGGATTCATTCCGAGGAAAACTTCTGTCATTCAGCGCATTAAAAGTGAACTTATTGGAATTGCATCGAGAGCGGGCGTTTACGAACACAGCCCCCGGGTTCCTCCGAGTACGTTCCAACAAGCAGTGAATAAACTGTCCGGGGGCATGATCGATACATTCTCATTTTCAAGCTGCTCGGAAGCCAACGCGCTCTTTCATTGCAGGAGCTGAGAGGCCTTCACATGCGCCATGTTTTTATACTCCTCTTTGTTTCACAAACAGAGAAAAATGCAGGGGGGGGGGGGCATGGTTTTATGCGTCTATAAAACACTGATGTTTGAGGGGGACTTTCGACAAGGATTCAGTCACGGTGAAGTTGCAGTGGATTTTTTGCTTTATTGCTGCTACAACGCGAGTCGGTCGAGAGCGCGAGTTGGCTTGAATTACAGCCTCTCCTCGGAAGAGAGCGCCACTGTGACGGTGGAATCATCAAACGGAGGGGAAGGAAATGATATCTCTTGCCAAAATGTGCACCTTATATGCCTTTACTTACTTGTAACATTATGTTGCTCATTACCTGAACCATTACCATTACCTTGCCATTATACATAAAAAGCCATTACAGAGAGCCTTGCCACTGCAGGCCTGCAACACAGTAGCTCATCAGTATTTCTGCTTGGGTGCACACTTTTCTGGGCTGGCTGTGTACATGGCGAGCATTTGTTTGTTTCTGCAAAGCTTTACACAGCATTCGCAGGAAAAAAAAAAAAAAAAAAAAAAGCCCGGAGATTAACTGAGACAAACTGGAGCTGAAATGAGAGCGCAGAGGACGAAAAAAGGGGGGGGGGGCGAAAAAACATGGGAGCAGAAGGGAATGAACCGGCGCTCAAAGAGGGGCATTGTGAGCACCAGTGAATCACCTGCTGACAACAATGCCGAGCACGCCGACTGCAGATTGTGCCGAGAAACAGTCAGCAGTCAGGGGTTGATTTCTGCAGCCCGCTCCTTTCACCCCTGGCTTCACTCAACCAGAAAAGAGCTCGTCTCACCCGGCGTCCCCGCACCGTCTCCTCCAGCGTGAAAGTAATCACTCGCTCGCTTGTGCATACTCACACGGTGTCCCTCCACCACAACCACACGAAAAAATTTTAAAAAAAAACAACACAGCTTCTGACATCTGTGATTGTATCATAGCATCACAGCTGTACTCTGGTTGTGAGCACCTAAGTGCTTCCTTTTGTTTCGAAAATATGTTTGTTTCGGTAAACACCTCAAACTTGGACGCTTTTCAAAAGGCGAAGCAGATGCTGAATATCTGTAGTATACCTCAGACTTGCTGGTTGTCACCGCAAACATTTCTAAAGAAACATCTGTGACGGGGGAGGCGGCAAAAGAAAAAACAAAAAAAGGGAGAATTTATCCATCTGAAATGTAGAAGCAGCTCAGTCATCCCACTTCTCAAACTTGCTCTGCCATCTGAGACGTCGGCCATCCTCAAGTGGAGCCACAGTGCCCCCTAAAGGCCCGAAGAGATACAGACGCTGCACTTTATTGGAGCCATTCCTCTGGTGTGGTCTGCCTGTAATGTTACTTGGTAAATGGAAGCTTTATCTGCTTTATACTGCTGAATAAAATGTAACTCATCTGCTGGAGAGGCCGGCTTCCTTCCTGCAAACACACACACACACACACACAGACACAAGCGGGCCGTCTTATGCTGGCTGCGTAGGGGGAGGACGTGAGTCACTTTCTCAGCACCGTCTCAGAACCCACTCACGAAACAAAACCCTTTGTTATGCTTTTCTTTTTTTTTTTAGTTATAGCCTTTCTTCTAGCACTTAAATGCATGGATGCATGATTTCTTTTGTATCAAAAATGCTTACATCCATTTACTGACTACTGATTCTTACTTTCACTGATGAGAAGTGGCAGGCAATATTATTTTCAAAGCGCCTCAACTTGTGTCGGGCACAAGAAAAGAGAAGCAGACGGGAGTGAGAAACTATTTCCCGGCGTTCCCATCTGAATAGCCTCTCAATTACTCGCAGGCCTGATGGATGGGATCTGGCGTGTGTGCAGCATAAGGTGGGGGTGTTTTGAAATGTTTGTTTCCTGGCTGGGAGGGGCCGCCGGAGCCGAGGCGAGAGGGTCGGGGAAGGAAAACGGGGATGCAGACGGCGGCGCTCTGACCTTGACAACAATGACTTAAGTTCTCCGTCCGCAGGGACAAGCGAGGACCTGACCTGAATGATGGGACTCCTCATGAGCTGTGCCAGCGGTCTCCAAAGACCCCGGCTCAGTTTCACCTCCTTCGCTCTGCGGAGGTGTGTGTGTGTGCGTGCGTGCGGGCTAGGTCTGTTTTCAAGGGTGTGTGTTCGTGTCTGAAAGAGAGGGATGAGCTGGGTCACGAAATGTGTGAAGAGGAGACGAAGGGTGAGCTCATTCTCCCAAACACTCGATACGGTCGTAGATCATTAGCAGGCCGAGCTATTTCAGACGTTTCTCCAAGTGCCGCACACACTGACAGCGCAGATTCCCATGATTACTTTCCATTAGCGGCACTTCATGAAAAACGATTTCAATTTGGCCACGTTGGTGCACAGAGACTACGTCAACAACTTTGACGTTGACCTAACGGTGAGGCGGGCTGCAACGGGCTTCTCGCTGGATACTCGCCGGCAGGGCGGAGGAAGAACGGAGCTGCCGTCAGGAAAACGGGGCAAGCTCACCAGCTGCTCCGTCACCTCGGTTCACATGTGCGACGAGATGACGGGGAAAACCCCGTCCGTGTTGAGGTGATGCCATTAACGGGCCTCTCTCGCGCAGGACCCGGTGCAACCCGCTCACCGCAGCCATTTCACTGTTCATCAGAGCAGCAAGTTCCTTCAGCCGGGGGCATTGATTTTCATTCTTGTGTGACAGTGCAACCATCACAAGTTTGTTCAAGAAGTTACCACGCTGTCTGTATGTTTGCACGTTTGCGTCTGTGGCGAGTGTATCACGAGTGCCGTCTGAGGAGTGGGGCGAAAAAAAGAACAAAGAGCAAGAGTGTGGGAGCGAGCGAGCGAGCGAGCGAGAGCAAGAGAGAGAGAGAGCGACCCCAAATTGCAGTCATATTGCTGGGAGCGCGGCTGCATCACTCAGGGAGGCTGTGGCAAAGGGTGGGAGTCTGCAGCGAGACGGATAGGCCCATCGAGCCGGGCTCTCCGGGGGCTGAGTGTCTTGTACGGCACATCGGCGGCCTGTCAGAAAATCTAATGAAGAGTCCGCGCTGACAAGATCCCTAAACAATGGGAAGCAAAAGCAGATGCCAGGGGGCTTTATCGCTCACTGAGGGGAGAGGAAAAGCCAAAAAGAAGAGGGAATTGTAAATCTGACACCATTGTTTGGCACACAATACAACAGTCAGGTGTTACATCTTGATGGGGGTTTTTTGGGTGAGATGACTTATTCAGCCAAAAGGGAGGGAACAAAAAAAACACAGAAATCTCCCTTGTTCAATAACAGAAAAGTAGGGTTCCAGCAACACCTTCGACAGATCCAATAAAAAGCCGGATTGGGACAGCAAATCAATTGCGCGAAGTAGAAAAGGAGAAAATGTTGTCATATATTACAAGCAGACCTTTAAAAGCACCCTAAAGTCGAGGAGACGGCTGACGAAAAAGTCTGTCATTTCAGAGTCTGTCTACACGCCGAGAGCTGAGTGAGAGAATAAAAATGCCACTTCGACTTTTCATTGTGGAAAGGCTTCTGCTTTGTAGGCTGAAATATTAGCGGAGCACTCACACAGTCGTTCCCTAATAAATAAGGCAGTGCTCTCCATTAGGGCTTGGGACTCAGAGAGGCGCGTAATATTCTCTGGACATTAGACACCATTATCCCGCCGTGTGTTGCTGTGCTGCCAAACATACTGTGGTTTTCAATAAGCCAGGGGGGAATGAACCAGGACCACCACGTACTTTCCTGACCAATTAAAGAAAAAAAAAAGCCCAGGGAGGTGCTCGTGCTGCTCTCCATGACACATCAACACTGTAAGACGCGAACACTGCCGATAGACTTTCTATTTTTCTTGCCGAATTTGTCCTCGAACGCCTTCCAACAAACCTCACGTCATGTTCTGGTTTCCCTTTCACCTTCACATGTTACCGTCCTCCAACCACAGAATGATCCCGTGTACTGCCCAGAACTGACCAGAGCAGGACATATAGGAGACGTCCATTATGCACGAATGACCAAGAAGGTAAACAGCGAAGCCGCAGGCCAACGCTGTTTGAATTGACTGCATAGCAAAAAACATATAAAAGTCAATCTCCACTGGATCATGGCACTCTGCCCTCTGAGGGTCACTGCTCTCATCAAACCCGTGATGGCTGCACCGCAAGTGGCTGCATACGACTGAATACCAATTGAATTTCTTGAACTCATCTCAACCCCGCAGCTTCTTTATAGCATTCATAACCAGATTTGCTCTGCACTTTAAATTGGCTGCTGTAAAAAAAAAGGGGAGAAAAAAAAGATGATCTAATGCAGAAAGATGGGAAAGGTTTACAGCAGGTAATGGATGAGGAGTCCACCCCAGTGCATAATTACCACAGGCATCACGATAAGAGTAGTTCGCTTTACTTCACGCTGCTTTCTGCACGACCTCATTCTCGTCTGAGAGAAATGGCCCGTCCGTGAACTCCGCGCACGAGGAGAACAAATGGACGCCATTATCCTGTTTGCGTCATGTGATTGCAACAACGATGATATACATGATAACTTCAAACTCTACGACCAGCATCCGTCATGTTTAGAGTAAAGCCTATGATTTGTTGAATGAAACACACCTTGGTTACCTTTCTACTGTCTGGTTTCTATCTTAGCATGTCTTATTTGAGTCAAAGAGACGCACTGCTACTGCATTAGAAAACCAGTGGAATTACTGGCTTTAAGGCAAAAATACAGGACTCGGAAGTCTCAAAACTTATATACTGCAACATTGACATAAAATAAAGAAGCATAACCAACATGTGGCCAATCATTGAAATAATCAGTTTTTCTCATCTTCAGTTCTTATCATGGGACTCCTGAATCCACCGATTAGTCGTTCATCTTTTAAAAATAAAGGAGGGAAGTTGTTTCCTGGTCCCACAAAGTGCACGAAAATGAACTTGGAGGGAAATAAAGGGAGATGTCAGGGAGGTGGCGAGCAAGAGTTAGACAATCTCCCAAGAAAAAGTTATCGCATCGCAGGAATCGGGGAGAAAACTTCAAAACACAAACAAGCCGATAACTTCAGCTCTCGCAGTATAAGGTCAGAATGCAACTCACTTCCTATAAGAATGCGGCAGAGAAGAATGTGGTAGGAAAAACAAAAACAAGTCAGCGTGTCCTCAGGATAGTTAAGAAAAAAGTCTGTGTTCCTAAGAAGCATCTACTCTGTGTTTACTGAAAAAAAGGAAACTATTAGAGCACCAGACGCCCCCACCTCTGTACAACACAAAGGGGGGATGTTGTGGGGTTGCTGTGCCGAGTCTGACAGAGGGTGTCTTCAATCTGTGCAGGAAACAATATAATCAGCGGATTATGAAAGCATCCTGATGCGATACAAAGCACCCGGCGACAAAGAGCTCCGTCACCGTTACAGGTCATAAATCCTCCGGCGGAATAACAACTCCTGTGTCTAAAAGCACCCGCGAGTTTATGTGGAGCAATTGCTCAGAAAGGTTGTGCCACCAAACGTTCGCTATGAGCCCCAATGTTTTCGTTAATATTTGTTTTACTATTCAAAATAACACGGTACGGAAGAAATCACAACAAAGTAGGAAAATGACAATTATCATTGCCTGCTTCAATTTGTTTGACAGGAAATTGTTATTGTTCTTTAGGTGGATGGGTATAATTTGCCTGGCTATTTTCCCACCCGATCGTTTTCAGCATTTAACAAGGTGGGGGAAACGAGAAGCTCGGATGTGGTTGGTGGACCAGAGCCAGCCTCCTTTGTACAGTAGGATGAGGAGGTTCACATGCTGCGGGCATGAGCTACCTTGTCACAATTTGTTTATGCTGCATCCTAACCTGGTGCTTTATGCCGCTCGTCCCCGCGGCCCCTCCTGTCCTGCCCTCTCCAGGCACTCACCCAGGTGACAGTTTGAGCACCTCCTGTGCAACCTCCAGCCAAACAGAATTAAAGAAGAATTAAAAACTCAATGAGCCCAATAATTAAATTTTAATGGAGGACATAAAGCAACTTGACACCCTCTTAAAGCTATAGGCAGATACCATAACAGTGCTGCGAAGCTGGACACTTCTTTGCAGCGCATATATGGCTGATTTCTTGACTAAAACTCTGATCCTGTGTCCCTGGAGAGGCAAACTCCAAATGCAACATAAGAAGAGCCAGTGAGCTTCCAACAGGCCTGTTGAAATGTGTGGTTTCTCATTTCCTGAGCTAACATTTGGGAGTCTGAGATCGTAATCCAAATGCAGTCCTAATAAAATGAAGGTTACAGTTGCCGTCATAAATAATGAACTACGTCATTATGACCAAAATGTCAATATTGCACCTCACACTACGCTCCGGAGCAACAGTATTTTAAACATATATTGAACTGTGGTTGTCAAACCGATCCCACTCCGCCACGCCAGCCAGTTTCTGTGGTCAAAATGCAGTTCACATTTGAACTGAAGACAGAGAGAGAGAGGGGAGAGAGAGAGAGAGAGAGAGAGAGAGAGAGAGAGAGAGAGAGAGAGAGAGAGAGAGAGAGAGAGAGA
>JASSRZ010000014.1:6482514-6497187 GCA_032164315.1 Malacoctenus gilli | reverse complement strand
ACGATCAGGCTGTATAATGCTGCATGTTGTGCCCCTTTAAAGCCCTGCCCTCTAATTGTGGTGTCAGCAGCAAACTCTTCACAATCAAACCCATGTCGCGGCTCATTTCAGCTCAAAAATCGCCCAAAACGTGAATTTTTCTTCCCCAGGCAGCTGAGGTGACAAAAGGTGTAAGATGAAGCACGTCTACCTTCTGTGTGGTCACAACAGATACCACGTCTATGAAAACCCTGTGTACTGGCAGATTACCTCAGTGCACCGCGAAGAACAGCAAGAAGTTTCCACAGAGATTGAGATGGCATGTGATGCTCAAAGCGCCCCCTCTGCCTCCCTCCTTGAAGGCCGCCCGGCCCCTCTTCAGCTCTCTGGACTTTGCACCCCGGCCCCAGCGGCCCTCTTTGCATTTAATTGCTCCGCAGCACTCTTTCATCTGCGCTGACTTGATCCAAAGCAAACAGTGTTCCGCCGCACATAATGGATGAGCCTCTCCATGCAACTTGGGCCACGACCATAAGAGGGCCTGTCGGTAATGATTCAGATGCTGGGTTAAATCTCCACAGTAAGAGGCTGATAAAGTGAATGTACATAGATTTTGTAGCAGCTTGATAGATTTTCTACAAATGGTACAACATTTTTAACGCCATAAATGTGCTTTTTTACATTGGTCTTGAGGGAAAAAAAGGACAATCTTGAAGCGTTTTGTCGCAGTTTATAAAACAAATCATTTTCTTAGACATTGAAAAATATTTTTTGTATAAAAGAGACAAGATTGGCCTTTTTTATTATAATATTGGAATTGAGGGCTTTTATTGGAGCTGCAACAATGCTGAGGTATTTTTCCATCGTCAAGGGAGGAGGAAAAAGGCTGAAGAGTTCCAACTGGATGGCAATGACCTCGCAGCAATTGTTGTCTCAGATGCTGTTTGTCTGGGTCTGACACGGATGTTTTTCTTCGGGCTTTAATTACCATCTGCCTGACAGGCTCAGCATGGGATGGCTCTGAATGGCCATATCGTGGGAGAAGCTCATCCTATTCTTTTCTCCAGCTCCTCACCATTGTTCTGGGAAAAGGAACTGTGGCCATTATGGATTCCAAGTGAAGCTGCGGGGCCTAAATTTGTGTCAAACTATCTCCTTTGCAAAAGCAGATCTTTGATTAAAAGTTTTTTTGGCAGTCCGGTCTTGCAATTCATCAAAAAGAACATTGTCATAATGTGGGAAGCCGAAAGTTTGCCATTGTCGTGGAGAAGAAAAAGAAAAGAGGAAAAAGGTAAAATAAGAACTTTTCACGTCAGTCTGACAGAAGCTGACATTTCAAATCACAAAGTTGCCTAAACTGGCATGACAATGTGCAAAACACAATAAAACCCCAATGCCTTTCAAGCTTTGATTTTGTTCATACGAAAACCACAAACATTCACTCCATGAGCCTGCAGACGAGCAAGGATTGAGGGCTCCACTAGAATAGGCAGCCATGAAATCGGTGTTCGTACAGAAACACAACGCAGTTGACTTACGGCGCAAACAACTGAGATGGGGGAAATTATAGATTGAAACCACAAGAAGAAGATTACCTGGAAGAACACCAAGGGAATCAAAGATGTCATTTCAAAAGGTGAACCCGAGCGGCATAATCTTGCCACCCGTGAAGACTGGCGAAGAGGTACACAAACACCCTCCTTCTTCTTTCGGCCGCCCACCTCGCTCGCCCCCTTTTTCAAGAGGAAAAATCACTTCAAAGGAAACTGATTGAGTTATTTGTACAAACTCTGGTTAAGGATATTAACATTGATCTGTCAAAAGATGCTAATTTACAAGATAAAAAATAAAAATGAAGCTCAAAAAAAGTAAAGTAAATTTCAGATATAAATTAGAATGAATATGAATGACTGGTTGCCTATTCACCTATTAAAGTGAATTGTTTTTTCCTTATCTAATTTATTTATCTATTTATGTCTTTAAAAATCTTTTATATTTACTCCCCAAAGCTATTATGGGCATGATTTTAGTGCCTTCACAAGTTTCGTTCATGATCCACGTGGACCGTTGTTTGCAGTGTACGCACTTCCTTAGCAACGTGTATCTGAACCAGGAAGTACTTCCGTGTGCGTTAGCCACTTAGCCGTTGGAGCGACGAAGAGTACAAAATGTGTCCCAGTAAAGTTCGTCTCCGTTGAATTTTCTGCGTTTCGCTGTTGTGCATGTATTTTAAACCCATGTCGGATTGCACGGTGGTTAGGAAGCTGCTGTGCCATCGGTAAGAAATGACAACAAACAAAGTTCGGATTGTTTTTTCTGATGTGGAAAGTAGCCGCCGGCTAACATGCTAACGGACGCCGAATTGGCTGCACGATTCAAAATCTCTTTCCTTGCCTTTCGTTTTCTTGTTCATCGGACGTCGATGTGGAAATCAGAATATTGCGTGATGAATAAAGTGGCGCACACGCACGGATGCAAAAAGAGCAACGCTGCTATTGACAACATACACTTGCATGATAAACGGGGGTTCGTGTTGTGCTCATGTGACATGCAAGCGTTGACATCTGTCACTTGCATTTTGGGTCGCTGTTGAATAAAGTGTTGCTGCAACAGTGCTTGTATTTTCATTTGTTTCAAATCAGGTCAGGAAAGCATTTTTTTGCTGCTCTGATGACAATTTGTCATGGATTATTTTGCGACTCGCTGTTTGCTGAATATGTTATATGAAGCTTGTGAGACAATGACTTTAGCTGCTCACTTAGGTTTTCAAAACATTTAGGCACAATGTTAGTTTGTGCATGCATGCATTTCTTTTTAATTTACGTTATGATCAAACTGACAAAGAAATAACCTGCTAAGAACTCTTTGGAATGAATGGCAGCGTGTGGAGTGATGTTTACAGCAACCTTGCTGATCTTTCTGAAGCTGTTTGCAAAAGTTTCTTGTTTTTTTAAATTGGTCAATCTGTGTTTTTTTTAACGCGCGGTGCTCGAGTGCTTTGACTTTTGAGCACTGCTTGTTTGTTCCAGGTGTGCCGTTGGAGATGATCTTCTTGCTCCTGTCTGATTGGCGATGATAGGCTTGACAAGTTATGCAGGGCTCATGGAAAGTGTAATGGATTCTGCTGACGTGCAGCAGCCCTCCTCGCCGCTGACCGACTGCTGGTCGAAAAACCGCGATTTAAGCAGGAATGTCAAGCCAAGAAGTGTTGGTGGATTTGTTTTAGTCCACGCAGGTAAATGTCCACTCCCGAGTTATCAACCACAGCACGTTCACGAAACACCGACATTTCTGACTGGAAGTGGAGCGTTCGCGCTGCATAAAACAAGTGTGATAATGAATTTTCCTTTCACTTTCAGGAGCAGGATATCATTCTGAGTCGAAGGCTAAGGAGTACAAGCATGTGTGTAAAAGAGCATGCCAACGAGTAAGTGTGTATTTCCTGAAAAGCTCCTTGCAGACATTGGATTTTTGAAGCATAATGTAATCAATTTTTTTATCAGTGCAATTTGGCAACTAGCTGAAGGACGTAAAACATGTCGTGAAGAGCGCTCACTGTTTTTTCACTTGTGCTAAAAAACCCTCACTCATCACGAGAAATCCTGTTTTTCTCTTGGAATTGCTTTGGAAGTTTGGTTTCCGGGCTTTTCCGATCACGTGCCCGCCCGACCTCGTACTCTCAGTGTTGGAAGTGAAATGAAAGTCGTGATTTTGTTTGATTTTTGCGCGCTCGTGTGGTTTTTGGCTTCTCCTCCAACTTTTAAAATGAAAATTTTGGGATTTCGCTGAGGTTTGTTCAACTGGCTCGGGTCGGATTGGGATTTTCTGGGAACAGCTGTCGTTGCGTATGTTTTCAGCAGGTTTCCAATCTGTGTTTTGGCCGTGCTGCTCAAGCACTTTAATGCTCGGTGCGTTTGAAGTCCCTCCAGCTTTCATTTGGCTGGATGGAGATCATTTGCCCACAGAGGGGAAGTCTTTGTTCTCTGGCATCCCGAAGCAGGTTCTTCTCGAGATTGTGCTCATATTTCCTTTCACACATTGTTTTCTTCCATCCTCACAACTGAAAACCATCCCGTGGTGCTGCCATCGCTCTTACTTTGCAGGAACAGAATAGTTAGAGGGTGTGGAGGTGCGGCTGGTCTATCAGGAGGCATTTCTCCTCACTACAGAGATATTAGTCATTTTTTTCAAGCGTGAGCTCATACAACAACATACAAGAAACACTCTGAAACCGCATCCTGTGTAAGTTCTTCTTGCAATTGCAGATTGGATTGCATGAGGAACAGCTCGAAATGAAGAGAGTCGTTCTTGCTTTTAATCATAATGTTGTTGTAACTGTTGGATGAAGCAATGGAAGCAAAGCTCTGGACAAAAGGCTGAATGACTTGTTTTGTTTTTTCGCCCTTCAGGCTGTGGATCAGCTGAAAGCCGGGGCGCTCGCTCTGGAAGCCGTGACTGCCGCACTGGTCGAACTCGAGGTTTGTTGACTCAAAAGTCGACTCTTACAGTCTCACTGTTGTGTAACGCTTCATTTGAATCAGGTGAGGGACTGTTTTTTAAGCAGGAAGGAGAAGAAATATAGTTGAGCATGTGTATGTGTTTATCCAAAACAGCTTGAGTCTGTTCCACTTTGGGATGCATGTGCGCACATCCTGTTGAATGATGCAAGAGGTGATTTTCCTCATGTTGGGGTCGGAATACAAAGGAAAAAAACAAAAACAGTGACTCCGATGAACTCTGCAGTTTCAAAGTAAAAGTAAGAATACAGATGTTGATGGTACACACCACATGGGCGTCACAGCAGGTTTTCTTCCTGTTGGTGTTAGAATACACGCTTCCACTGCAAAATTTAGCACCAAAAATAAACATACAACTTGTGTTCATGAGTGTGAGAAGGTGAAAAATACGAAACTATATTGAATGTTTGCGCTTCACGGATCTATCGTACAAAGTCCTTGAAAAGATTTACCCCAAAACAAAGGATCACGAACTTCCCTCATCCAGGTCGACTGAATCGTCAGAACTCTTTGTTCGATTGCTTCGATGACTCGAAGAGTCTCTTCGCCGGCCTTCTGGCTCATCCCGACTTATATTTTCATTCTGAGCTGGAATTGTTGTGACTACTCTCAGGACTCTCCCTTTACAAACGCTGGCACGGGCTCCAACCTTAATCTGTCGGGAGAAATCGAATGCGATGCGAGCATCATGGACGGAAAGTCGCTGCACTTTGGCGCCGTGGGATCTATAGGTGGTGAGTTGCAACACGTTTTGACACTGGGGTTGAACGTGCATGTTCTTGCGGCGCCGACGCCGAGTCGCCAGGCCCTCCGCGAACCACGTCTTTATTGTGTGTTTTCACTGATTGACTTTCTTCTATCTCAAAGAAACTGGCCTCACAAATCCTCACACTGGGGACCACCCACTGTGTTTACCTGGAGGACAATCAAGAAGTGTGGTTGATATGTACGGAGCAGTATATTCGCTTCTTCAATGTTTTATGAGGCTTTCAACAAAAGTGATTTCATTAGGAGGTCTGACTCACTGCAGGCTGCTGATGAAAGCTTAACATTTCCTCCAAAATACAAGGGTTCCCTCTGCTGCTCCATCTGCACGGTGTTACCATATAATCCATGTTCGGAGGGGAACTTTCTTTGGATGCGATGGTCGACGTGAACCTGCCAAACTGTGTTTCTCATAATGTCTCCGAATTCAGTGAATAATGTTCCCAAAGACCGAAAACAAAGCAGCTTTGGAAGGCGCGCTTTATCATTTTATACAGTGTCAAAACACTTTGAAAAAATGGATCCTTCCTGCAGTTTAAAATCAGCATTTGCGATATACTGTGTTATGTCGGAGTCCTTGTGTTCCCACACTGCACTCCCGTCTTGTATGAATTGGACCTCCTCTTTCAGGCATCAAGAACCCCGTGTTAGTCGCAAACCGGCTGCTGAGCGAAGCCCAGAAAGGAAAGCTCTCAGCTGGCCGAATCCCACCCTGGTGATTGTCACGCTCCAGTATTATTGTCCTGCTGACGTGTCCGTATCCGCTGGTTACATTCTGTTTTATGTTCTCAGCTTTTTAGTGGGAAGAGGAGCCCATGACTGGGCGGTCAGCCACGGCATACCGCAATGCCCGTCAGAGAAAATGGCCACGAGTAAGTCCAGAGACTCGGATTCACAGACATACATTCGAAACACGCTTTCCAATTATATCTATATATTACATAGAAACTCAAGCTGAGACGTTCAGAAGATCTGTTACTGCAATGGAACCAGAATATTTTGTCGCTCCCAGAGTTCAGTTTATCCGCGTACAAGAGGAACAAACGAAAGATGGAACTGGCAGAAAACATGGACACAGGACTTAATCACACAAAGAAAAGACGACAATCAAGTGAAAATGTGAGTGTAACGTTATCGCTTCCCAAAACTTGTTTTCATGGCAGTCGGTGAATTCTTTCCCAGCTGCATCACTTGAGCCAGAATGGATCCTTTCCTGCTGATTTCAAGGGGGTATTCATCACGGAGCAGCACACAACAACACTGATTGATCTCAGAATGCTTTGGCCAAACAGTATCAAACATAATGAGTGTTTTTTTTAATGATTTCTTTTCAACACATTTCGAAATGTCCTCCTTTATTTGGGCAAAAATACGGAGCAAAGGTAGACGACAGGAACTGAAAAAGAAGAGAAGGTGACAAAGGACTCAATCGCTTGCATCACTCGTATATTCTCTCCATATGTCTGTATCTAAAGCCTTTAGATCCCTGTATTAGCAAACACAGGAGTAAATATGGCATCGGACTGACTTGAGATGTAATTACATGTTGCTGTGTTGGGTTTTTTTTTCTTTTTGCATGTACGCAACAACCAGAGACATAAGATATATCCTGTCAGTTATGATCTCACGTTCTCACAGAGTTATCAAAGGAAATGGCATTAGCAGGCTGCGCAGGCGCTTCCAAGAAGGGATTAGAGCGCTGACAAGAGCGAGTGCCGGGTTTCAGTGCCCCGAGCAGCACGACTGCAGAGTGACCTCATGGTCTCGCTCTGGAGCTCAACCCGCTGGCAGTGAGGAGAGGGTGGGAAAATATGTCCTGCTTGAGTTGTGAATCGCAAAGTATGTAAACGTCCACAGAAATTGGATGGATTTCTCTTTGTATCGGTGTTTTTTTGTTTCTTTTTTGGAGTCCAGTTTCATCAGTTCTCCGTAATCGCGAGCCATCCGTTACGCAAACTGTCGGCGACTCCGACGGCCTGTTTGTTGATTCAGAGGATTTACGATCTGCAATCGGCAATTGCGGCAAATCGCTCATTTACTTAATGAGTGTGAAAAGATTAGGACGTTTGTTATCATTTGCCGGGAAACATGTTTGGTCCACGCCGCCTGATTTGACAAGGGATATGTGGCCATTTGCAAACAGAGGAGACGGACGCCCGGGCCGTTCACATGCTCACCATGTGCAGAACTGTGAGGTCTTTTCACCTTATCTTTAATTCACCTCTGCCGTCGAGTCACCGAAAAAGGAAATAACCTCATTTTGTTACAAGAACAGCGATTAGAGTCTCACTTCCAAAAAAAAGAGAAGAAGTTATTGCAGTCTGGTTTTAATCTTCATACACCGGGTTCCTTCTATGCCTCAGTCTTATTTTTGCCAAGCAATAAAATCTTTCCATCCGTCCGCCCCCCCCCCCCCTTTCACGACAATACAGACACCTGTCTCCTAATAGTGGTACATTCAGAGTTGTTTAAAGAAATCGACAGCGTATCGGCACATTTTCAAGAGATGCCCTCGAGTTTTACAGCCATTGTTGTCATTTACAGACGCTGATAAAGTCTGACGGGAAGGGCTTTGTAGCCTTTCATAATCGCTGGCTCTGGTTCCGTTTGGCCTCAGAGGCCCGGAGACGGGGCTGATTTTGGAGAGCAGAGGATAGATGAAGAGAAAAAAAACGCACTGTGTTGTCGTCCCCCCCCCCTTTTTTTTTTTTGGTCCAAGGTTTAATCAAGATCTTCAGTTTCTGGTAGAAGCAGGGTCCTGATTATGTATCATTATGCCAATTTGCACATTTATCCTGTAGAACTCTATTTATCATCAAGTCTGACTCATAATGGCTCACAAACACATCACTTCCAATGCAAACTGCAATCAGCGAAGGAAACAGCTGATTAGAATAACAGCAGCACAATTTTATGAAATACGAAGAACTTTGATTCGTAAGTGCATGCGGTACTTTGCTGATTTTGAAAGTGTTCTTTGACACAGATGACATTTTTTAGCCAGAAATATTCACTTTGATAGTTTTTTGGATGATTTTGTGGCTCCATCGAGGTGATTTTCTGCCATTTATGCGAGTCTCCTCCTTACTGCCATGTAGGAAAATGGCTCGGGGTGCCTGGACACAGTTGGAGCTGTGGTGGTGGACCTGGAAGGGAATGTAGCGGCAGCAGTGTCCAGTGGCGGCCTGGCTATGAAACACCCCGGCAGGGTTGGCCAGGTACGGCGGCTCCCGCCTTCTCTCTCTGCTTCCATGTTTTTCCACCATACTGTGTCTTTAAATAGTGCGTTTCTTTGTTCTTGGCTGATCTGAATGTTCAATGAACCTGTAGGTTGGCATCAGTACTGTTTTTAAATAGCTCAATCTTTTATTTAAAGCGCAGGGCGAAATTGCAAGAGTCCAAAGTATTCATTGAATTCATAAATAATAAAGTCCGCCTTCTTTTTCCAACAATAGACTTAATCCTATTTCAAATAACTTGAATGTTTTTTTGAATCGCGTCCAAAGATTTCTAACCTTTCATCGCGTAGCTTTAGGGAACACCTTTGACCTTTTGATCTTTGCACGATAACAACCTCGGCACAGCGTCCTAAGACCGGGAGGTCCTGCATCCCCTCTTGTATGTGCCAGTGCTGTGTGCTTTTGAGTTCTGATGCCCTCCAGTGGTCAGATGTCACCTGGTCAGTCTACCTGGAGGAAGACTGAACGCTGGAAAACAGGAAGCATCCTCACGCGCATTGGTCGGGTCACACGTATTTGCCGTTATTCCTGGCCCCAATTTATTGGTGATAAAAATTCCAGTTGAACATTTCTTTACAGAAAGTCCTAATGAGATTCCATTAAAAGCAGTTTTTACTGGGTGAAAAACACCAACTTGAGGCGAAAGCGAGTGAATGAATCGGTACGATTTACTGCATTAGGCTAATTAGCACATCTAATGTCGGGGAAAACCTGCAACTCATCACAGTGGAGCTGCGAGCCTGGGATGTCGTTCCGCTGTGGTTAAGGGTGTGAAAATATAAATGGAACTTGAATGACCACCTCGGCGTAAGCATAAGTGTTGCTGCGTTGGCTGCCTCAAAGCTGTTCCTCGATGGAACAGGATAATTGGACTGAGGCAGGAACCGAATGGAGAAATTTCATCTACAATGTCCTTTTTACTGTGTTTTCTCAGGCCGCTCACTACGGATGTGGCTGCTGGGCCGAGAACGCCTGTAACATGAACCCTTACTCGACAGCAGTGAGTACCTCAGGTATAGCAGCACACTCTCTTCACCAACACTCGCCACTTTGCACGCCTTTCGCCGCGAAGACGGTACGAATCCGTTGGAGTGAGTCGAGCTGCGCAAAGCCTGATAATTCTTTCCACTGACCTCCAACTGTTCCCGCCGAGTGATTCTCATCAGTCACTTCCTCGGCCGATTGAGTCATCACGCTTCGCTCTTTGTTAGTCAGCTGCGTGCCAGGTGCAACGCAAAGCTCTTTGGATTTGCAGTGACATTTGACATGGGACACCTGTTGGAGATATGATAGAGGGAGAGCCGCTGGGAGCGCGCTTGGAAAGTGGTGACTTTTGCAAGGCGCAGTCTGCTGAATGCTAAGTTTGCAACCTCGATTGTTGGATTGGAAATTTGTCAAACTCGTGCATGTCGAAGAGTTAAAGAAATAAAGAGCGAAAACATGATTTTTTTTGTTGATGCAATTTTACTCTAAAATAATCTATGGGGAAAATATTCGACTTTTGTTTTTTTAAATGTTTAGTTGGAAGTGAAAAATGCAAGTTGGGTTCATTTCGCATCGTCACTGCTCCTAACGCTGTCAATTCTGAGCTATTTTGTCCTGTTCCATCTGCCATTAATCACACACGACAATGTTCTTGAAAAGAGGGTAAAAACAATAAAAAAACCCTGCAAAGGCTGGTTGCAATTTCAGCCAATCGTCGTTTGTGACGCCGGCCCTAAAAATGTCTACATTAGCTCATATCTACAGAGTATAATGAAGCTCTTTCTGAGGGTATATTTTAACTCTTGAACTCTGTCAAAAGCCTCCTAAGTGTTGACACTTGTCGGTAAAGGAAAACCACATGCAACAAATTTAGTGCAGAATTACGTGAGCAGGAAAGCGACCCTCAAGAGCAGCTGTTTATGTAATTAATGAAAGACAGATATTCCACGGGGCCCGTAATGGCGATCACTTAGCGTCGCTTTATTTCAGGGTGCTTTAGAGGAACAGGGCCTTGCGTTGTAAACCACCGACCTTATACACAAGTTAGACATTAACGTTGTTTGCTTGGACTCGGACAGCTATTTCAGACGGACGTCCTTCCCTTTGAAAACGGGTCGCATTCTCCTTGAACGTATTTAGACAACGTATACACAACCATGCCTCAGTGTCTCCCAAAAAACGAGGGTATGTGCCTCTTGTAGCCCAAGGCAGCGTTGCAGGTTGCGAGCTGTCTGGTTTTGAATGAGCGGCGGAGAAGCTATGCAAGCCCACTTCTTTAGGACGACGTCGCTTCTGGGGAGCATTACAAGAAAGCCTTTTGATGTCAATGTGCGGCTTAATGCATCTCAGGGCAGATGAGCTGATTGGATTGGACAGGCCAAACCGGGAGGTATATGGACTTGAACCGCAAACCTATCTGTTTTGTACGCTTCTTTTATGCTAAAGCGAAGTTGAATATCTGATAGCCACCGTTTGCAGAGACAGTTAAAGGCATGTAAAAACATCCAGCACAAACTTCCAATTCAAAGGAGAATTTACTCTTTCAAATCCACTGGAGAAAGAATTTCTAGATATTTGTGTTGAAATGACTCACAAATTGACTCAACACATCCGTGCAGCTTTCGCTGCATAACTCTAATAAATATCTTTTGTCAATTGTGCGTAGATGTTTGTTCTGTGCGCATTTTTTTGCGTCACCCCCGTCTTCCTACACTGCGGTTTCGTTTGATGTGACGAGAAGAAAAGGAAAAGGCGGCCTCACGGCTTTGCAGAACATAATGTGTGGCTCAGCGCGACACCTGTTTTTAATTTCCGAACATGAAAGGCGTTTCCATCAAAAGAAGCAGAGAAACAATCATTTTCATCCCGACACGAGGAGAATGACCTTCGCCGTACATGTCACTCTTTCTTCCCCTCCTTTCAGCTCTGTGTCTGTTCACGCTACACCTTTTTTTTTTTAATGCAGCGATTTTTCAAAGCGCCCTTCTGTTGCTTTACCTGGGTTCCCTTTGCTGCAACACAAAAACTCGCGACCATCTTTGTATAGTTGCTGCAGGTTGTCTCGGACGCTCTCTGTCTTGCTCGGCTCTGACGACTTTATTCTGGGATCTTTTTCGCAGTTTCCACTCGACCGCATTTGCGCTTACGTAACAATGAGCTTCCCTCAGACGCAGGTTTATAGTCAACGCGGTACAAAAGGTACACTTTCCTCTTCATTCCTTCCGAACAAAAAGCTTTAAAACGCTTCAGGCTTTTGATCTCCAAGTTACCGACCTGCTTCGAGTTCTGTTGTCGTTACCTGTTTGTGTTTATGAGGCCTTCATTTGTGTTTACAGAAACAATGAGGCTGCATTATTCAGTCTTTATGGGTTTTCGCTGGATCTTTTGCCAGATGGGTTTTGTTTTCACTCGCAGCCTTTCTTCGGCTTCGGTATGAGGGAACAGAAACGGCTTCAGTCGAAGATTAACAAGCATGCAGCGTGCATTTCCCCCTCAGAAACGACAAGGTTACGAAGCAGCAAGCCTCCTGCCATCTTTGATATGACAAAGGACACGCGCTCTGCTTTGATTCGGAGGTGGCAGGGAGTAAGGTGAGACACTGCGCAGAGGCCGCCGGGGCCTTTTATGGGGCCTGGTTTGCCTGAATGCTTCACTAAATGCTCCGCTTTCATCCAGCGAGTGTTTACCGCATGCGGCGAGCCGAAAGAGCATCAGAGAGATTCAGGTGTTTCCTGGAGTCGATACCCTGCTGGCTCCTTTCCGATTTTATCTCAATTATATCTGGCAATCACATTTTAACCCTTGATATATGCTTTAACAAACAACTTTTTTATTTTAGTAGCTCGACCATTTGGCAAAAATGACGGCCGTTTTGTCCCATCACGTCCTTGCTCGCCTGTAAGCCGTCACTCTCATGAAAAAACACCTTATTTTTAGTCGTGTCTTGGGAGCCAAACCAAAAACACAAACAAGAAAAGAAAACAAATTCTAAAAATACTGATGGTGGTCACATTTAAAATCAAAATGATGCGTGAATGTGTCGTGGTGGTGACCACATGTTGCAAGCATGCGTGTGTTTGCAGCGTTTACGCAGAGCTTCTGCCCAAGTGCGGAGTTAACGGGAGTGGAATTAATACTGGGTGGTTGGCTGCTTGAAATTCCCGGACCAGCTGGGATCCGAACAAGAAAAAGGGAAGTAACACAAACCGTCCTTCAGGAACTAATGGCGGTGCGCCCTTGAGCAAGGCGGTTGTGCTCGGCTAATCCAAGGATCAATCGGAATAACCCCCCCCCCTCCAAAAGAACACCTTGTAGGACTTTAAGGCTGCCAAAAAAGACAAATTAATTGATTGATTCCATCATGCGACCGAACAGGCGGGTTAATGCGAAAATTGGGATTCGAGTGGTTCACATCAAGACGCAGAAAACATTCTTCTCACATTCCAAGGACGGTTTGTCCAAATAAGGTTTCACACGAGGGAACCTTCGAATTCCCATGAAGCTTTGGGTGGAACGCCGACCCGAGGTGCTTGTTCATGTCAGCGTTTCTGAATGAGTTGGAGAATAGAGTCGCAAAAACATAACCGCGTCACTGTCCTTATGAATAGGTCTCCTATTCCGAATTTTGCTCAGTTGCACACTTATATCTCATTCGCCACTTTTTCTCAGGTCCCGATGGTTTCACTTGCATGTGCTCCTGTGAGTTTACACAATCGTCGTCTGTGTGTGTGTGTGTTTTCCCGGCAGGCTGTGGAGAGCATCTGATCCGCACCATGCTGGCACGGGAATGCTCCGCTGCCATGCAGTCCGAAGATGCCCACCAAGCACTGCTGGAGGCTATGCAAAACAAGTTCATCAGTGAGTCACTCGCATGCAGCCCCGCTACCGCCCCTTTCCATACGCGCAGCTTCGTTCGCCAAGAAACACATTGATAGAATTGAGCAGATGTTGCGCAACGCAACGGCGCAAGTGCACAACTGTAAATCGACCGCTTCTCCTCGGGCCTTCACGCGTCACAGCTGACACCCGCAGTTCGATTTTGGACGAGATAATTGTTTTGCTTGAAAGCTTCCGTGCGGCGGTCATTTTCTCGCAGGGCTCGTCTGAAGTGGTCACTTTTGGAAAGGCTCGTTAAGCGCGTTTGCTGCGTGTGTGGACGACCGCTGGGATAGCCCAGAGCCGAGGCGAGGGAGACATTTGGAAATGTGGTCGCTCCTGCCCCATCCAGGCCTCCGGAAGGACGTCCCAGCGCCGCGACGGCCTGAACGAAGACAGACTGGAGCTCGGTCTCCGGCCGTTGCCGTTGGAAAGCCACGCCTGAACTGAAACAGTTCAAGTGATGTTTGTGACTCAAATGTTTCATGAAACTGCCATCTGTGCCTCCAAGTGTTCTTTTGTCTTTTTATGTGTTGAACACACGGACACATCAAGTATTTCAAAACACTTTGGTTTAATGGTCTTTGGACGTGGAAGACTGAGAATTAGCGAATATGAGCTCAAAAAAGGGAATTATCATCTCGTGTTTACAACATGCAAAGATGTAAGTTTATATTCTGTGATATTTACCACAAGAAATTTCAGCTGTTTTTCAAGATGGAGCTCCGCAATCTGCTTTCTCTGTGAATATCGTCCAAACTACACCCAAAGAGACGTGTTTTATAGGGTGAGGAAAACATTACAGCATGCCGCGAGAATCTGTGTGAAATGCAACAAAGGAACAATGGTGCTGAGGCACAACAATGTTTCCATCCAATGCACCATTTGGCTCCGTCCGCCTCTTATTCCGTTGCTGCGTCGAGACGTTTCAAGAGAACTTCTTGCTGTTTATAGTTCGTTCTTTTCCACACAGCACTCTTTGGCTCTCTTTTACTGCGCCACACTGATCACCCAATCCAAGTTTTTTGGCTTGCCTGTATACACAACACCTCATTTAAGTTTTTCCCCTCCTGAAATTCAGTCAAGAGCGACAAAAGCCTGTGTAGCAAACTTTATTTTGTTAGTCTTTCAAGAAAAATATACGAGCAAGATTTCAGCTGCACGTTGTTTTACTTAAAACGGCTTGAAAGCTTGAAATAATAATAATAATGAAAAATGAACAAAACTGAAGTGACTTTTTAATTTCAGTGTTTTAACTTGGCTGCAAAGTCAAATAACTTCAAAGGTAACCAACTTCGTCATGTATTTTCCTT
>JASSRZ010000014.1:6462052-6473145 GCA_032164315.1 Malacoctenus gilli | reverse complement strand
GGAGCTGCGGGATAGAGGGGCATTGACGAGATCCAGACAGTTTTGCCTCTCAGGTGTAACATGTCACAGTGGTTCGACATCACCGCCGGACAGAGTGTATTTGACAGGTCAGGAGGAGCATCGCGGGGCTCTTTGGGGGGGGGGGGGTTCTCGGGGGGTGGGGGGGGTGTTTGTTATTTCGTTCCACACCCGCATGACCCCGCTCGGAGGGTTCATCCGAAAGGGAAAGAAAAGTCTCCTCGCTCTTGCCACAGTGTTCCCCATTAGCCTGATTACATGTTATTACAGAGCACCTTCATTTCATCTGGGTTGCTGGGCGACCCCCAACCCCCCCCCCCCTCCCCCAGACACGGTCCCTCTCTGTCCCGGATCCCCTCGGCTTTGAAAAAGGATCCTCGGTCTATAGAAGAAGAAGGGGAAGAAAAAAAAAAAAAAGAAAGTGGATAAGATCCCGAGCCAGTCAAGGTGTATCCGATGCCTCGCGCTCAGCAAGGCTCCCAAATGCAAAGCAGACGGTGGAGCAAATAAAGATCAAAGGCGGCGGCGGCGGCGGCGGCGGTGGCGGCAGCCTTGCCTGTCTGGCCCGCTGTCCTCACATGCCAAGCGCTGCTGTCACCGTGAGTCATGGCCGCTCAGCTCCTGTGCTCACACACCGTCGACCCCCCACCCGCCGTCGCCACTGCCACTTTATGCCAGCCTCAAACATCAACACACTCTTGCGCACGAGGGAGGGGGGGTTTAAAACCAGACGACACGGGGAGGGCAGCGAGTCCGAGGCCTGTAAGTATTTATCAGAGCATCGTTTTTGTTTAATTCTCTGACTCTCGCGGATGCGTCATCTTTGCAAAGTGTATAAAACACCTGGATTGTGATGTCACGTCACCTGCGATGCCACAGCTCTCCCCTGTAACTGCGAGAGAGCCTTGCAGTCAAAGCCAGTCTACAATCCTGCCCATGTGTACACGTTGTTTTTGTTTAGAGACCAACTAAACAAACAGGGGAATTCCCTCTGTGAGGAGATGTTTTAATTTTCAGTAACTCGAAAGTGGCTCCGATTACACTGATGCATCCTCAGCAATGTGTCGCGGTCCAGCACAGTGCCTCGCTGACGTCCTGAGGCAGAGGGGAAGGCGCTCTGCCCGCTCAGATGTTCCCTGTCTACTTGACCTGTTTGTTCAGCTGTACAACCCCACCCCCCCACCCTCCCTCCCCCGTGACCCACTCGGCCAAAGACCTGAGCCTGTGGCAGAGAAAAGAGCGCTCGCAACCCCCCTCGCCCTCCCCCTGTTTTCTCAGCGGGTGCATTGTGGGTGAAGGTTGGAGGTGAAGAAAGGGGGGAAGGAAGGGAGGGGTGGGGGGGGGGTCGCTTCGGCTGGGCGTGTTGTAGGTAAAGCAGCTCGCAAGCTCCTGGCCCAGGTCAGCCCCTCCAGATTAGAAGAGGAAAGAAAAACCTTTTAATTAGGCTTGCCGCGCAGTTCGGGCCCTGCGGTATTGCGGCCCAGACACTTCCTGCGTTGCGCTACACCACCCATAAAGTAGCGCAGCGAGGGAGAGAGTGAGAGAAAGTGAGCGAGAGAGAGAGAGAGAGAGAGAGAGAGAGAGAGAGGGAGGCTAAAAATGGCTGAGCCACATCTGCAGCCCACCACAAAACAAAGACCTGATCCCTGATTGGCACAACGCGCGCCCACTTATTTACCTTCTGCAACGCTGCCGGGGAACAACAACCTACCTGGTCTCCGTTTGATTGAACCCATTTCAGACCAAATGCGAAGCAGGGCTGCAAAAACCTCCTCCTAATTTATCACAAACACGCGTCCAAGTTTCCACTGTGTTTATTCTTCCTCTTTAATTCCCACCTATTTCCACCCCGTTCGCTCTGGTGGGGAGATAAACGGACGAGTCCCGGAGCCAGCGCCGCTCGCCGCTTGCCGCCGCTTGCCGCCGCCGCCGCCGCCGCGCTCGGTCTAAAACCGGTTAAGACAAAATTTCCTCCTCATAGCAAAAATAGCGGCAAAATACCAACAATCATATCTTGGTGCTGCTTAATGATCCCTTTGGGATCCTTGACAATATACCACTAATAGGGTGCTTCGTGTCCTTTGAAACATACCAGCGTGGAGTCCTGGAAATAGAAACACAAAAGCGAGGCCCGAGAAGCGCTCGGCGCAACGACTTCCCTCGCCGGCAGCTCCGTCTCTGCTCGTTTCCACGAACGCAGCCGAGTCGTCGCTCCAAGCGGCACCTTGGCGCGGTGCAAGCTGTGCTGTTCCTAGGGGGGGGGGGGGGCAGAGATGAAAAGTGAGGAGGGTGTACGAGTAATTGGCTGCTCCGGGGACACGTGGAGCCTGTCTGGAGAACAGATACTGGGCGCGGGCGGGCCGGCGGAGACGGCGGCGATGGGGGCGCAGGCAGGTATGTCATCAATTTGAGCTCGGCCCTAATGTTTCAAAATAAAAGCGAACACCTCGCTTTGATCTCGGCGGCCTGTTGAGCAGACGCTTCGCTAAGATAACCATCCACGTCGTTTACTGTAATCTTAGCCCCGACCCGCGAGGAGCGAGGCGGGTGGGGGTGGGGGAGGGGGTGGGGGGGACTTAAAGGGAGCTTTGGGCGAACCTGTGTCTGACGCTACGCAGAGAGGGCCTCTTCTTTTGAAACAAAATAAACTATGTGATTAACAGAAAGTATTTGAATTCGAGGGGGGGGGGGTGGGTGGCAGAAAGAGCTGCGTTTGGGATAAACGGGGCCAAAGACGCGCGTTGAGGAATTTTCGTATGAATAGTGAAACGGCGAGGCGGCTGCGAGCGAGCGAGCGCCTCGGGGGTGCCGAACATGCCGGGGCCTGCCGCGTTATGGAGCCGAGGAGCCCTGCGCCCGGACCAGCTGTGCCGGCTGCACACAACACTGGAGGAATGAGGGCACCATGAATGGCTTTCTCTGTGCGACAATGACTGCAGCACTCAGCGAGGGAGGGGGGGGTGGTCAGAGGTCCCTGCTACGGACATGCAAGCATTGAATGTGCCTATGTGTGAGTGTGTGTGTGCGTGTGTGCGTGTGTACACTGAGAAATTACTCAGGAATGTGAGGAGACATGCCAAAGACAAAGAATTCGGGTTGCATTGAGGGGAACCTTCGTCTCCTCGGCCTCCGGGAGGACGAGCACGGTGCCATCGAACGCAGGCGAGCCCAGCGCCACGCAGCACGGAACGAATGGAAGTCTTGTGCGGTGGCTTAAGTTTTAATTGATGAAACCAGACGCTTCTTTCTCTCCCTGCGGATCAATTTCCGTCCGAGCAGAAGAAAGAAAATTGATGGCAGCTGATTATTTCCCCCCCCCTCTCTCGATTCTTTTCGGCAAAAAGGAAAAACGCTGCTGGAATATTTTCTGACACATTTTGTGACTTTAAAAAAAAAATTTATTTATAGATTTATATCTCCCACAAAAATCTCCGTACACGTAAATTCACACATTCTTTTTCGCTCTATGAATCCTAAGTGGAGAAAAACGCACGACGACGGCGAAGGATGAGCTGGAGACAAACTCTCCGACGAGCGTTCGGCCGTCTGTGAGGTGACCACACCGACAACCGAGACACAGACACAGCTACGACTTAATAAATACTTTACAAAAATAATGCAGGCTTTGTACAAAGAAGCTCGGCCTCGGAGACACAAGGGACACCGTTAAATTACAGGGGGTCGACAATGGTGTTTTTCTAACGAATGCACATGCTAAATAAACATACTCACAAGCCTATATGACAACCTGGATACTGTGGATGAACTGACAACAGGGATGTTTTGAATCTCCTACCACGGGCCTCACACGTAAACCTTCTACGCAGATGATCCTGGACACTATCTAAACGGACATTTTCGTAATAAAAGTTTCCCTTTTTTTAAAAAAAATCCAAAGTTACGTTTCCCTTTAGCGGCCAAACAGATGCTGTTGGCAAGCGACCGGCCGGCAGAACGACAGAGCGGCTTTGTTGCGCTGCGGTGAAAAAGTTCCTTCGAGCGTCGCGACTCTGCCGGATTCCGATTGTTCTCGGTTCAGACGAGCAGCGAAGTCCCTCGGCGGAGCCCGAAGGCTCACGTGTCACCGAACCTGACAGAGGAGGACGATGGCTTGGGCGCCGCTTCTCTTCTCAGAACTCGCGGGCCTCCTCGAACTGTTTGTAGTAGTCCTCGTCCTGCGGGTTGTCGGCGCACTTCTGCCCGTTGTTGGGCGGCCGCGCCTGGTTGTAGCGGCTCCAGTCTCCTTTGCAGATGATCCACGGCAGGATGTCCACCTTGTAGTGCAGGTCGGCCGAGAACTCGGTGCTGATGAGGTTGGGCGTGCCGGCGCCTTTGCCGCGCGTCACCAGCTTCATGTGGTCGTCGTAGCAGCAGTGCTGCGCCGCCAGCGTGGTGGACTCCAGCGTCAGCATGGAGCGGATGCAGTAGCGGGCGGTGGGCTTGTAGATCTCCAGCTTCTCCTTGGGCCCGCTGGCGTCCTTCCAGCGGAAGTCGCGGCGCGTCAGCGGGTCGTGCACGTCCGCCGTGCTGTAGGCCACCTCGGTCGGGTAGGCGCAGGGGCAGCTGGGGAGGTCGTTGGCCACCTTGGTCATGTACTTCTTCAAGAAGTCGCTCTTGCAGTTCATCCAGCGCTCGCAGCTGTCGGTGTCTGGAAGGAATGGAGACGTTATTGAACGCCGCAGCTCCGCCGCTACCCCAAACATTGCAGACCGCAGAATAATGTGATGTAAAGGTTGGTTTTCCGCTGGGTTTTATCAGGACCAGACACACAGAGCGAGAGAGGGCAGCCGCATACTGCGAGCTCTTCCTGCCCTGCTGCACATTTCCATCCCTTCGCAGCGACGGCGCGAGCGCGAGGAATGCCGAGCGAGCGCCGGAGCTCTGCCGCCAGAAGGATGCGCCGCCTTTGATAGCGTAAGAACGTCTGAATGAGGGATTATCCGAAGAAAGACAAAAAGAAAAGAAGCCCTCACCGACACCAAAGAGCTCCGTGGCATTGAACTCGTCGGTTCCGGCTAACAGGCTCACTTCAGTCGCCGCCGTCTTGAAGGCGTCTTCGATGCCTTCGGGGGAACGAAAGCTCAGTGAAAGGATCAAAGGACATCAAGCACCTGGGCTTCCAACGCAGCCGAGGCGTCCTGACCGCTGCGACCCGCCGACGGGCGCTCACCTGGGCAGTTGGGCATGTCGCACGTCCTGGACTCGGTGGCCGTGCAGGCGTAGCCGCACGACCTGGTTCTCTTCTGGTTGCCGTTTCCGCACGTGACGCTGCAGGCGGACCAGTTGCTCCAGTCTCCCTCTCCGTCCATGTAGTCTTCAATCAGAGGAGAACAGAGAGGGACCTTAAACTTGGATCCGCATCATGCCGTGCTGCGGTTTTGATGTGCGAACCCGAAGCAAACTTTTGACAGAGTCAGACGGGAAAGAGCAGCCAACATGTTGTGTGTTAAACCCTGAACACACCAACACATCTACACATGATTTGTTTTAGGGCCGGAGCAGATTGACCCCCCCTGTGAAACGATGACTCAACTCAGAAAAACACAATCCCACAAGCGACAGGAAATGATGCATTGCTCACACGGTCGCTTTATTGGCTGTTTATGACCTTTTTTTGTCTGGCGACAAATTAGAGGAAACACTGCAGCACTACTGAGTCCCTTTTTACACGTGTCCTTGGGGAAAGTTTAAAAGAAATGGATCTTCTCGAGTGTAATTGGGAATCGGCAACTTCTTGTTTGTCGGCTGAGTTCACGAAGTTTTGAAAGCGTTTCGAGATCCAGGAGACAAATCCCACCTGACGTCGTTCAGCTGTGATCCATCCGTGTTCAAATTTGACCCCAAAAAAGCCCCCTTCAGCTGAAGCCCCCACCACGCTCGTGATTGTATCCATGGAAGCAGTTACTCGGCGACCACCTCGCATCCGCCGCAGCCTGAGCCGCCGCCGCCGCCGCCGCACCGCACGCATGCACACACATCTTGAAAGCAGCACTCCATCAATGAGAAGAATTAATGTGGGCATTTTGGGATGGAAGCATTTCTGGCCGGGCTCCAACCCTTCCTATACGCCCCCCCCCCCTTCTCGCTGCCATCTGCCCCTCATTACCAGCATTTTGTATGAATACAAGCCAGATAGCCATCTCCCACTATCTATCCCCTCCTCTTAAAGCATATTAGGAAGCTGGTGGCGGCCCAGGCAACATTTTAGACAATCTCGATAATGACCTGCGCTCCGACCGCCGATGAGACAGCTCAGCGCGCCGTCGTCCGCCTGCGACGGCCGACCTCTGCTGCCTGTCCACAATTACGATGATGAGGTTTAAAGCCAAGACCGTAATCGTGATCAAATATTTCCTCGTCCGTCATCGTGGCTTGAAAGACGGGACGAACGAGAGCTGACCGCAGCGATAAGCCGGGGACATTAAGCGCGGCCTCTGGTTTTAGGGAGAAAACCCACCCGAAAAACATCATCCAACCCGTCCTCCGACCGCGATAGCGCCGGTGGATAAAATGACATTTTCCACAGCGCAGGCATTCCTGCTCGACCGTGTTGGCTCGGGCATGCTCCGACACGGCCGGCGCGCATACAGTACCGACAGCGAGCGTAAATTCTTGCGCGGCAGATTTATCTGCGGGGTGACTTTGGGAGGGCGCTGCGAGGAGCGCGGGGGGGCGGGGGGGCCGCCGGAGCCGCTGCGACTTTTTTCATGTCGCCGGGCGTTTAAAAGCGCGTCGCGTCGCCAGCTCCACAACACAGAGGAATCCGTCTCATAAACGAGTGTTAAAGGCTTCAATCAGGGGCTCCCGGGGGCTCGCCCCAGGATGACTGCACTTATTATGGTGACAGCTCAAATCAGCAAATCTGCAAATTACAGATCCCACATCAGACTATGGCCATCTGTGAAGAACGCGCTGGGACCGGCGCTCAAATGAGAGCCTGTGGACGCGGCTCTATATTTTGCCGGGTGCTTTCGTTCCCTCGCAAACAAGCGCACCCTCCCCACTACCTCCCACCCTCCCGTCAGTCTCACCATATTCGGTCTGGGCTTTGCCGCCCCTTCTGTCCCAGTCGGCGGGCGGCCGGAGGAAGTTGCTGTCCTCCGTGTTGCCCGCGAAGGCGCGATCGTGCTCGTCCGTCTGATGAGTGGAGGAGGAGGAGGAGGAGGAGGTGGAGGAGGACGTGTGGGGCCACCAGTTCCTCCAGTTGGGGGAGGCCCAGCTGGGCTTGCTCTCCTTGCGGAGGCCCTTCTCTGGCTCGTGGCCCTCCAGCCCGTCCACCACTTCGATGGTCACCTGCGTGGAGATGAATCAAGACTCCGATTGGCATCGCCGGATCGTCCCCTGGATTTCCACACGGAATAACACCCCCCCCCCTCCACCCCCCCACCCTCCCCCCCCTTCTCTGTCCAAACACATGTGCCTCCCAGATGAGGGGTGGTGGGGCGGAATGGGGGGACAGCACCCCTGCCCCACAGTCACCCGCCCACCTCTCGGGCTCTCTCCACCTAAACACAAAGTTCAAAGGGCTACTCAGCCTCCTCCAGACCATGAAAGCCAGATGAATCCCAGGATCAAAGACCCCCCCCCCTCCCCACACACACACACGCACGCACCCTCCCCGACTCCCCCTCTTCTCCCCACACCCTCTCGCCCTCGCTCAATTGGTTACTTTGCTCTCTTCCCACATCTTGAGATGTTAATGCACTTTGTTCCTGCTCGAATTTCGCGGCGATGCCCCTCCGAGCTGGAAAGACCCCCTTTTGGCGGATTAGACGGGAGGACGATTCCGACGTGGCAGCGGTTTCTCCGCCATCTGCATGGCGGAGGGGGCCCGACGGGCCGAGGGGGCTCGCCGCGCATTTACATAAGCCGCTGTCTGTCTCTTCCCGCACATGGGTTCGCAGCATTTCTGGTTAGCGTCTGTCTCTCAGCTGTCACGATTGACACGAGGCTTCGGCGTCTATCTTAAGCTTTACTACGCGCCAGAAAGTGGAACCAGGGGGGTGGGGGGTGGGGGGGTGGGGGGAGTGAGGAGGAAGGGAGGGGAGAAAAAGGGGGCAGTGATGTGCACCGAGCTATTCTCATCCGTGCCTGTTTGCTCGTCCTCCCCCTTCCGCGCTCGAGCGGCCAGCGTCCCCAGAGACACGCAAGATCACCTGGATGTTGGGGTTCTGCCCGTTGATGTCGGCCTTGGAGAGGTCCGGGAAGTTGTGCAGGTCCAGGAGGAAGGCCCCGGGGCTGTCCCGGTGCACGTTGCTGCCCTGCGGCCACGGGAAGGTGGCGGGCCGGTGGCCCAGCCGGTGCTCCGGTCCGGACCGCCGGTCTTCGTGGGCCAGCTGGGCCGACGAGGAGGAGCTGCTCTTTGCATTGATGTTGTTCTGCTGTGGGAGAGACGAAGACAAGCGGCCTTGATTTCCCATTGAAAGTCAAAAACCTCCCTCGGCGCGAGCGGACGCGCGTCCCCTGCTGGACTAGATGGATCGCCCGTGTCGGCGGAGGTTCGCGCGGCCTTGACCTCCGTCATAAATCCTGCAGAAGCTGCGGCGTTGCCCCCCGCCCCCCCTCCCCCTCCCTCAGCCCTCGCAACGCTCCAAAAAACACCCGAGTCGCTGAGATCGCGGGCGCAAACGTCTCGCTGCGCTCCGTCTGCTCCTACCAAAGTACAATCCGTCTTAAAAACCAGTGTCACGGCGAGACTGCCTGCCCCCCCCCTCCCTTTTTTTAACTGACACGGACTTCGCCGCTGCCTTCCCAAAACAAAGCGGCGTGGACGTATATAGCACGTTCTGGTGTTTGCTGGGAGGGCGCAGAAAAAAGAGAAAGAGGGAGAAAGACACATGGTTTTCCTGCACCGAGGCTAAACAGAGAAAACCTAAGCAAACATTGCAAAATAATTACATCTGCCTGCTCGTAGACAGAAAAACATTTGGTCTCCTGACGGGGAAGAGAGGGAGAGGGGGGAGGGGGGCTGTAAATTCCCCCCACCAGGACAGTTGGGGCATATGTCCCCGATCAGGTATGCACAGAAGGAACGAAGAAGGAATAAGCAGCGGGCGATCTTCCTCTTCCTCCTTCTCCTCCACGTCCCATTTCTTCCTCCTCAGCATCTCTGCGGCCGCAGAGTACGGCAACGGTGCCGTGCGGCTGCGGCTGCCCGTCGTAGACAAAGTGTCAGCTCGGCCGCGCTGCGGTGGGCATAAAAAGCCCCCCCCACCACTGTTTGCGCGCAGTCAAGGTGCACTCGGGGGCCGTAAAACGGAGCTGCGCGGCCAGAGAGGCAGGATCAGGACGCTTCCACGTCCTTTCTCCTCATCAACACCCGAAGACCAGATGGAGATCATTTGACGGATTTAGAGAGTTCCAGCAAGCTTTCACTTCACATTTCGTGACACCGGCTGACGCTATAATTGCGAGTAATTACACAAATTGAGCGGCGCAGGACTGTTTGGTTCCGAGCGTTCGCCCGCAGGCATCAAATCATTAAAAAAAAAGGAGGCTTTTTTGACAGAAGATCGGCGGCAGACGGCAGATCGGAGCGAAGCAGCGCCGCAAAACGGGGTTTTCGAGAAGCAATTAGTGCAGCGGTTTATCGGGCCTCCGCGTGATTCGCGTGAACATCACAGGAGCCTCTTTGGCTCCATCACGCGGAGCCGGACTTTGCGATAACGCCGACTTTCACGTTCCCAGTCCGTCGAGATCACTCGGTGGGGGAGCGCAAAGCCGACAAACAGCTCGAATCATCTGTCAACAAAAACAGCAGGTGAACGTTGGTCTTACCGGCGGACTCGTGAATCATTTCCCACCATTCACAGGGACTGAAAAAGTGCCATTTTTCTTCAGTCTGAACAGAACTTTTCTTTTATTGGACGACATGTGAAAACACTTGAAGGGGAAACCGTATTCCAGATTTCTGGGATGTCCTGTGTGTCTAAAATCGAACTCTTTTATTTTCTGATTTTATCTGAAAAGCGTTTCTTGACCTGCTGTTTTAAGGTCTTATTCATCGTTTCTTTTGCAGAGTTTTTACCTGAAGTTTTCTGCTCTGTCACAGGAGAGACTGCAGCTGAAGTTGATCGTTTCTGACGAAATCGAACAGTTGGACACCAAAAAGCTCTCAAACTGAATACAGAGGGGATTTTTCCCAGTTGTGCCGACGACTGGTTGGTTCATGGGTCCCGTCCCTCTCGTTGAAGTCACGACAAACTGACGGCGTTAGTGTGGTGGGACGAGCGTCATCCATCACCTGGAGAAGCTGCACGTCTTTGAGCCCAGGAAATATCACATGACGTTTATGGACGTGCTCAAAACAGCGGAGTAATCTGTGTGCGTGGTTTTCGGTCCGGTGCCAACAGACCAGATGTACGGTTTTTTTTTCCCCCCAAGTGTAAATAGTCCAAGATCTCGTTCTAGAACGTCCATAATCCTGAATATGATGCTGATGATTAAAGCCGTAAAAACAAAATCACATGTCAGAGAAATCTAAGCTGCTTTTCTCGGAGAGCTCCGACATCTCACTCAAACTGCGCTTTGATCTCCAAGCAATAAAGTGTGTGCGAGCGTGTGTGTGTTTTTGCCATATTCCCAACTACAGCAGCACGTTGGAGGGGAAACAGACGTGTTGAAAGTTCCATCACGAACAAATTATGGCGAGCGTGAAAAGTCTGTCAATTGCTGATAATGTGGAGAGAAATCCCTCCATATCTGCTCCAAGAGACTCTCGGCGGAGTTTGACAAACAAGTTAATGAGAAAAAGATGCCGCTTTTATTTTCGCCGGACGGGAACTCGGCGCAGGAGAAACTCGTCTGGACGCTCCGAAATCAGCAGCGTTGGCTTTGATGGCTTTGAGCCGCCTTGCACTCCCTACCGCTCATCGGCGAGCCCCCCCACCGCCCCCCCCATCCCCCTCCCCCACCCCCGCCCAATGCAACATGCTTTAATTTGGAGATCAAAAGTGACACACCAGTCCTCAGTTCATCTGGGGCCTCCCAGGATGTCACCCTCCTCCCAACACCCCCCCACCCACCCACCCAAAAAGCCATGAATGAACACTTGCGCACACACACAACACAAGCCA
>JASSRZ010000014.1:6414814-6432068 GCA_032164315.1 Malacoctenus gilli | reverse complement strand
CGGGTCGAAGGTCGAGTGCGTCCTGCTGCGTGCCTGGCCGCCTATCCCTCTTGACGTGACGACGCCCTCATAAACGCACGAGAGGAAACGAGGAGACGCGGCCGTCTTTATACTTCGAAACGGGCTGTGTTTGATTTTACAGCTTCCAAGCAGTAATGTGCAACAGCGCAGCTCAGCTTATTGATACAATTTACTACCAGCCAGCCTGGCTCGGGTCCAGTTTTGGGACACGGGAAATGTGCAGCCATTTCCTGTTCCCGGGTTAATGTTTGACCGTCGCGTCACGATTCAGACGCACTTCTTATTGGCCACGGGTCAAATCAAAACAACGCCGTGAGCTGCACTGCAGCGTGCCGGCTGCTGACAGCTGTGTGTCTCCCTGCATTTCTGAGATCTTGTCTAAACACACAGACGCTGTCTGTTGGTGAAAGGTCAACGCCCACTCCGTGTTCTCGTGGTGAATTGAGTTTGTGGGGGGAACAATGTATGTGAAGATGCACACGACTGTGACAGAGCCCGTGTGTGTGTGTGGTGAGGGGTTTCTGTTTGCTTCGTGGTCTTTTTTTTTTTTTTCCTTTTGCTCTCTTCGGCGTTTTGCGAGCAGAGAGCAAAACCCAGACACTTCAAGTGGTCGTATTATAGGGAACGAGTAGTTTGGAATGCGAGTGCATGTCTGAACATTATGCCGCGAGGTCTGAGAGCCGCCCGCGATCGCAGTATCTGCTGCGCTTCCTCTCTTTCTTGACTTTCTCCTCTCCCGTTTTTAGTTTGCACTTGATGCAGATTTCATTGTGGAGCTGCACTGTCGAGCGTTTTACACCCCGCCTGATGTCCTCCGGTTCATTCGGAGAGAAATGATTCACCGCAGTGAGGTGTGAACGAGGCCATCCTTCCCCAGCCGTTCGCCGTTTGACGGTTTCGACCTCTCGCGACCCAAAACAGTCGGAAATTGCGCCGTCTCCTTGACGTGTGTCTGCCATCCTTAAATGTTCCTGTTTTTAAATTGCAGAGCTGGTTGGAATCAGATCTCCGTGTGATGTTTTGGCTGAAAACAGTAAGGCCCCTGTGGGATGACACGCGTCGCCCGCCGTCATCTCTGAGCTGCCTTAACTTGACACTAACTGATGAGGGTTGGTGTTGTCTAATAACTCCAGACGGTCGTCAGGGAGGGGGGAACGGGGGGGTGCTGGTTCTGGCTGACACTCGCGGGAGGGGGAAAGCTGACAGAGGGAGAGCTGAGCGATTGTGAGCGCTGCACTTTGAGTGAGGCAGAGTGAAAAGGACGTTTGATGAATCGGGATTAGCGGCCTCGCATCCAACTGTTTGGGCGGGAACGGCTGAATGGAGGGCTCGCGCGCCGCAGTCTTAGTAAATTAAAGGTATCCGCAGCTCTCACCTCCTCTTAGCATCGCTCCGAGTCGTGGATGGAGCCGTCACAGCGGCTGGTGCAGGATTGCGCTCTACCGCTGGGACCAGATGTAACCTACATCTGTCAGGCTTCATTAGCAGCCTCGGTCTCGACGGCACTGTTCATTTTGGATTCGCAAATGTTTGTCTTTATTAATTCTGCAGTTCAGCTCGCATATTTATGAGGTTTGCTGCTCAAAGTTTGCCGCGCTTGAACTTTTGATTGTGTTTTATCTTGTAGCCCAACGCATTGCCACTCGGAGTTTTAATAAACGTGATCAATCTGTGCGGAGGATCATAAAATTAAGTGAATTTCCACAGGGAAATTCTCCGTTTTGCACTCCAGAAAGCGGGATTCTTTTCTTTTTTTTTAACATTTCATGGTTTGACTCAAGATTAGACGTCATTTCATTGCTTGAGCTGTATCTTCCGTAATCGATGTTTTCATTTTCTGACAGGGTTGAAATAATATTCCCTCCCCTCTCCCCTGCATTTAAAATCATTTTGATGCTTTTTTCCCATTTAACGTGGCCACAAGTACATTGAATGTTGTATATAAGGAAGAAGCTGACCATAGACCACCAGTGGGGCCTTTTCATGCACTCTGCTTTAGGCTTAATTTGATGTCAAACGGGTTTTCCCCTCAAATACATGGCGAATACTAATCCAGACTTGGTCTACTTGTATGTTTTTATTCGACCAACATGCGCTACATGTTGCTCGCTTTGCAAACATTGATTTTTCCTCCGTGACTTCAACTGCGTTATGAATTAATGCCTGTGTTTTGTGTCCATCAAAGACTTTTGACAAGTAGCCTCCAACACAAATGGGATGTCCTGCCATCTTCTGGCAGTTAGGTGAAGTACACGTTAAACACACGTCTGTTTACATGAGGAGATGAGCAGGTCTTTGCTGGCATGCAGTGATTCTCGTGGCCACAACTCATCCAGGATTTGGACTGTTGTTTACGGATGGACCCACGTCCCGCTGCGTCGTCGCCGTCGTCGTCGCAGGCCCGTTGTAATGCCGAGCTATATTTAAACTTCCCCCGGGGTGCCATTAAATCATGTAATTTCTTCGTCAGGCCTGGCTGACCTCATTTTCATACCCACATCAGACGGCATTAAAAATAAAGCGACAAAAACAACTGGTTGGAAAAAAGTGCAATATTGATTTTGTTCCCAGTGTGCAAACGTACATTTGATATTGAAACGTTGTTCCAGACATTCATACCATGTTGGAAATTACAATTCCAGTTCTTTGGATATGGATGTTGACTGGACGAGTGGGACTACTGGTGGAGGCTGGAGAGAATCTGTTCTGCTGGTACCCCCCCCCCCCCTCCACACACACACACACTCTCAGCAACAAGCACGATGCAATTCAGGACAAATCAAACAATTACCAATGAATGCAGCTCATTTATCAAAACCACGTTTGATTTATGACTCCACGTCAACAACCTAAAACCCAAGTTGAGGCGTTTTTTCACATCCACACATGCAGACGCCGTTGTAGCGGCCTTTAAAATGTTAGGGGGAGACAACAACAGACTGACTATTCTGCAGCAGTTTCCAGGCAATGGAAATAACCCAGAGGAGCTGCTCCGAGACAAACAGAAGTTTACTGCAGCATCCCTCTTGTCCAACAGCAATGTTTTCTGTGTAATGCAATGTACTCCCTGTTTTAAGTGGAGTTTAAAAAGGGTGTTACAAATAATTAAAGAACACATTTGGCCAGGGCATGTGCCCCCCCCACCCCGTCCTGGCTGGCCATCTGCTCCTGAGTGTAAGATTATGATTTATGTTTGTTTACTGCCGGGAGGGAGAGTTCAAAAGCTCTCAATTCATTTGCTCCACCAAGAGAAACGAGTTGGATGCGTCTGATGTCGTCGTAAAAGCGACGGCGCCGCCTCTCTCGCTTCTGCGGCGTGCACCGGTACCAAATGTCTCTTTTACTCAGCAGTACAAGATATGAAACTTTAATTGTGTTTTTGCTGTATTATTTTAGAGGAGAGAGACAGAACAGACTGAAATGTCACTTTGCGTTAGAACCTCATAGACCGAAAATTCCATTAAGCTTCTTTTTTTTTAAGTAGATAACTGTGTTTGTATTGGACAGTGGGGGCTAATGATAATATTTCAGTCCATACAAATGTCTTCAATTAGTCCTGTGTGACAGCTAAAATCCTGGTCTGTTGGCTGCAGGGAAAGCTGCAGCACTCCTAACCTTGAGTGGGTGTTCAGATCCACAGGGGATGGAAGATTCCCCTGTCTTCCTCAGAAGCGAGAGAGTGAGACGGAGGAAGGGGGGGGGCGGAGGGGGGGGGGGAGACAATCTGTGAGACGGATATTTATAGAGAGAGTGGGAGAAAGTGAGATTGTGGCTTGAAAGGTTAAAGTAGAAGCAGGCGTCGGAACGACAGAGGGAAAGAGTGACGGGGACGGAAGTTTTAGGAGCCGATGATGCTGCAGACATCACCAGAGACCCCCCCCACCACCCCCCACCCCCCCGCTGTAAATCCCTATGCCTCCGTCGTTCAGCTTGGCACTTTATTGTCTGTGTTGACCCTAATTAAGTCCTGCAGAGATTGTGAATGAGTCACCGAAGGGCTGCAGGAAGGATCTTCTCTTCTTCCCGGTCCCGTATTTATTATACGCCCATTATTTCCCTTCTGCACCATTCGGCCCACTGTCCATAACATCACTTTATGGCAATGATGCTAACAGAAGATTATTAGCACTATGAGAGAGCCTGAAATATTCATATGCGGCAGGATTAATATAGGTAGCTGAGTTTATTAGACTAGTCAGCTGGAGTGCAACGGGTCCTTCTGAAGCGTTATTAATGTTGAATTGCTCATACATAAGTGAGAATGTGAATCTAAAGTCCTAATATTCCCATCTGGGTAGAATTATGTCACTAAGCAGACAGCCCAAGCCGTAAATCGCCGCCTCTGAAGTCGAATTTCCCCAAATCAGCTGCTCTTTTTCTTCCTCTCGCGCTGACAACTGAAGTAACCATTTGTTCCGGGCACCCTGGAATCTATTGGCCTTATGACACTGACACTCTGCAAGGCTCCCGACTCCCAGTGTGCCTCCCCCCCCTCAGCTGTAATTACCGTTTCCCATCCACCAGGATCGTCGCGACCGGGCCCGCCGAGACGCCGCGCGGAATCTCCCGTGATGTTGTCAAGTTCGCCGTCCAGCTCGGCAGCGAGAAAATGGGAAAAAAAAAAGGAAAAGAAAAAGCAGGCCGGCCCTCCTGGAGGTGAGCTCTGCCGCCGGGATAATTGATGCATGGACCGCAGTGGGCCGAGTTTAACGGATGGCCTCTCCTCCCACACTGGGCCTTTCTGAAGCCACTGTCACACTGTGCAAATGTGTCCGGGAGGATAGATGGGAATTTGCCGTGTTCAGTGCAGGGTGGAGAGAATGTTGTCTTCCCCGACGGGACGCGCAGCGGCGCAGACGGCCTTTTTCCCGCCGTAAGAAAGGAAGAAGTTCATCCAAGCGGGGCTGTCAAGAGGAGGAATAAATGAGGATTTGTGGTGGTGGTGGGGGGTGGGGGGGGCAGGGGGGGGGCGTTACTTACAGCTCTCATGCTCTCATCATCGCTCTTCTGTTTGGCGCCGAGTGCAGGCCGAATACATAGTTCAGTTGATCTAAATAACGACTGCATTGTCAATATAAAAGTGGTCAAAACTGCCAAAGAAACTACTTCCAGTCTTGTGAAAGTTACTTAAAATTAGTCGCCGATCACAGCACTGAGGCTCAGTCACTGATGATGACTATTGGAGGAAGGTGCAGTGCGATCTTGATGCTGTGTTCTCAAAAAAAAGCGGACTTCCCTCTTAAAACAAGAAGTAAAGCAGCAGAGATAAACGACACACGAACACGCAGTAAAGAATCGCTCTTGGACCAGAGCTGCACTTTAATGCAAATGGTAAAGCTGAGAGAGCGAACCGCGAGCAGGCCAGAGAGACAGCAGCTTCACGAACTCGACGACCCAAATGTTGGGTTCAGTGTTAGTTATTGGGTGCTGACTGTGTTCAAGCCAAAGAAGCAGCAATCCTGGTGATCAGTGGAGGTTTGTGCTTTCTGTGTCTCACTGATGAACAGAGTAGGAGACAGATTGTCTTCCATCAGCTTGGTTTACGCCACAAATAAATAAGTTTTTCAATTATCCTGAATAAAATCCCAATTAAATCCCATCTTTAACCTAAAACCTTCAAAAAAAGATTTTTCTCAGGGAAACTGTAGACGGTTCATTCGTGCCGAACACCGCCGGCCGCTCTAATTGTTCAAGTCTGATTAGAACATGACATCAAAGTGACAGAGCACCAAACACGCAGCTAAACGAAACAATGATAAAGCGTATGCATTCAGATTCATTATGTACAGTCATTCACAGCTGTGCGTTATCGCCGTGCCAGGCTTCACGATAAGTGGGACCAGTTGTGCTCGGAGCTGGTGTGCCGCGCAATCAAACTGAAAGAGAAATAAAAAGCGAGAGAGACAGATCGCTGAGGGCTGCTGCTGCTGCTGCTGCTGCTTCTTCTTTTTTTTAGGCCTGCATCGTTATTATGAGAGCATCAATCAACATTACAACACACTGCTGTTCCACTCATTTACTACGCTCCGCCTGTCCTCCGTGGGAATATCGCTGTTACTGTATTTTGAAGTCGCATTCACTATTCGCCTTCTTTTCTTCTTCTTTCATATTCTTTCGGCTCGAGCGGGAGATGAATGTTAATCAGCTTGAGAAGCCACGCCGAGCTTTGACTCCGTGTCACTGCACCGCAGGCTCTGGGCTGGCTCGTGTGTGGCAACCCATGGGGAGACGTTGACACTTGCGCCTTTTATTTTCCTCAAACTCTGTGCGCATGCAAAGGCTGACGCAAGCTGCAGGCGCAAGCTCCCAACCAAGTAATTACGGCAATATTTTCCAACGTGAAAAGGATCAAAACGAGTAGATTTCTCACAAACAGAAAGAACAGATCAGCAGGCAGTCATAAGTAATTAAATCGACTCCTCTTTTTAATTGTTTTCTATTTTAGACCTGTTTAACGCATTTTATGTGAAGTCAACTTCTTATATTTTGCGATGTTTCTCGTCATGCGTGGACTTCTCAGTGGCTGCACTTCACTTTCCTCGCTGTACTCTGCAGGAGTCACGCCATTGAAAGAGGTCGATACAGGAAACTCCCAGAGCAAAGAGACAAGTTAATGGTCGCCTTTCACCCTTTGAAAAGGAGATCAATAAAACAAATGGATGCATTTACACAGTATTTTTCAAGTGTCTAGCATATCCTTTAAATAAATATAGTAGTGACTCCGCTTGCTGCTCGAAAAGTATGAAGCAAATCTGCCAGTTCGAAGGGCTAAAAAATGTTTTCTCGACAATCCACGCTCGTAACGCCGGTAATTCCCGACATTCGGTTCCCCCGCGGCCGCGTCTCGGCTCAGACGTCGCGGCGGTTCGTGTCTGGGCTCCGGCGCGACACTTGACACTTGGCTTTGATTTTGTGCTAAAAGCTGAAGTGTTAAAATCTCACCTTTCTGTTGAGTAATGCCCGCGTTCGCGCTCAGAGCTGAGAATGGCGTCGGTGCCCCCGCCGCTCACGTTGCGGCAACCGCGAGCGACCGAAATACGTTTGGTCGTTGAACCTGCTGGTCGTTGAAACTCTTGAAGTTGGCTTTTTGCAAGCCAAAAGTGTGAGGATGGCTTGTCTGGATGGGGTTTTATTTTGAAAATGGCAAGAAAAAACAGAACTGAGCTGCTTTTGAACTCTTTCTTGTTTAACAGTTTCTCAAAAGAAGCTGAATAAAGTAAAGAAGGAATAAAGTGCTGATTAAATTCTGGCACGTGGTTATTTTCACACTTTACATTCACTGCTGTGCCTCCATTCACTGCTTAAAAAAGGGAAAAGCGACATTGAAAATGATGCCGTCTGGCTGTGACACGGGTGGCAACGGGCCTGTGAGGGGGAGGGGGAGGTGGGGGGGGGCTTGCTTGCACGGAGAGAGGGGGAGGAAAAAGAGGTGAGTGACTGACGGGCATGTGTCAAGCCTCTTCCTATACTAAGTGCAGAGGGAGGACAAGGATGGCTCGCTAATTGGGGCGAGATGTAAAAGTCGCTGTCACTCATCATCATCCTCACTAATATGTTTGGAGGCGAAAGGCAGCCGAAGCATCGCGCGGAGCCATTAGTCACTGGAGTTCGGTGCGGCTGAGGGAGGGACACGCCTCCGTTCCAAACATCTTCTTCTCCGGACGCGGCACTCGGACTGACGAGATCGGAACCACGCTGCGTCCTTGAAAAGAAAGCTGCCCGCTTTAATTATTGAGCATCTGTACATTTAATTTGAAAAGGCGTTTTTTGGAGAGCAGCCCCGCGAGACCGAGCCTTTTTTTTTTTTTTACTCTCCTGTCTTTCACAACCTGTCCAAAACCCAACCGCTCGCTCGATATCGGCGCCGCCGTCGATCGTCACGGTGGTCCTAATGGAGCGCAGGTCTCGGCCCTGCGGTATGTGTGATTTCTCCCCCTGACCTTGATTCGTTCCTTTCTTTCAGGGAGCCCCTCGTGTGCCGTCCTGAGGGAAATGATGGCAGCGAGAGACGCCGGGCGGAGAGCAGCCTCTGGAATCGACTGTGAAATTAACAGGGGACACGTTATTTGCAGCCGGCTGCTTAACCAGTGTGAAAAACGGATAGTGACAGTGATAACGGACCCCGTAATGGCACTGTAAGTCCTCTCGCTGTCGCCGTGTTTACCACAGTCATGAGCTGTTTTCTAGTCTCATTCGACCACTGCTGCAGAATAACACTGATGCTGTTTCAGCAATCGTGGTAACATGAAAATGGCCGGTCTGATGACAGGATGATTTAACGCTACATAATAGAGTCTCTTTGGTGCGTCGTCCTCGCACAATAGAAATCACTCTCAAATGGATATAAAAACCAAGTTCAAACAGACATAATTAAACTTAATTTACCATATAATTAGATTGATATGGCACCCCCCTCCCTTAAAAACATCCTCATCTTTCTTAATAGATGCTTATTACCCGGCGCCGACGGAGCCTCTTTCCAGTCATTCCGGCTCTGGAACTGAACAAATCAAACGACGCTGACAAGTTATATGGTTTAATTGGAGCGGCTTTTAAGATCCCATTTTCATCACCCTCTAACGGGGAAAACAACAGCAATTACATCACTGGTATTAGCGCCAAACGACACCCCGAGCGCCGCAGTCCTGCAGCAGGTGGGTAATCGGCCCCGAGCGCCACGGCGGGCTCCCGGCGGGAATGTCCTTGCGTCCTGATGGGGACGCCGGCCGCGGTCTTATCGGCTCGGCGACCTCCAAGCCGCGTGTAGCATTTCTAGAATTAACCATGCGAGACGAGTGAGGTCACGGGCAGCCGCCGCGTTCTCGCGCCGCAGCCGATCCTGCGTCGGTGCGCACGGAGCGAATATGACCTGTTGTTTTTGAGTCTGTTTACACACTTTGTCCCCGGTATAGTTTGTACAACATTTGCATGCGGGAACTGCGTCGGCGAGAGACGGAGAGCTTTATTGCGGCGACTGAAACTGGACTCCAGAGGCCCCTACGGTGTTAATTGAGGTGTAATGTGATTTGTTTTGCTGGCCCTTTCCAGCAGCCTGTCCCAGTCCATTGAATCCGGTCCCCTGCGATTACGCTCTAAATGGCCCCGGTAACGTCTGTGTGCTTTAAACAACCCACAACTGCCGAGGACGAGACGACGAGGCGAACGCCGCGGCGCCGCCACACAAAAAACGAATAACTACTTAAACAGTCGTGTCTTTACGGCGCCTCTGCAGTGTATTTAAGGGAACCGGCCCTAAACATGGGGGCTGTTTCCAAACAGATGTAACGCCACGGGGCTGATGCTGGTGCATTAACATCAGCATCTGGTGCACATCAGTATATTGTGCGCTTACATAATCGTGTGACAGATAACAAATAAGCCGCTCGGTGTTTGCAGGTGAAGCTGCCCGAGCCGAGCGCAGCAGTCAGGAGGTGAGAACACAGTTTAAAAAGTCGCCTTCGCAGTTCATTAAAAGCCCGAAGCAATTGTACATCATCATTTCGCCCAACTTAATTATGTATCCCAGCAGTGTTACTCTGGAAGACTCATTTTACGACGACTTCACATCGCTGTAATGTGCCGTTCTGGCTCTCGCAGTAGTAAAGAATCACCGCGCGCGTGTCCCGTCAAACCCAAGGACACAGACGCCAACGACATCCAGTTACTGTGGAAGTTGCCACATCTCTGGTACTTCCCGTGTTCCAGAATCTGGCAAAAAACAATTATTTTATCGCAGTTTCTGAATAGAAGTAGCAACACAACGTTGTATATTCTTGATCATTCAAACAAATTTGAAAAGAAACGGCAAACTATGATGTAAATTTACTCTCAGCAGATTGCCGTGAAACGACCAGGACGGGAAAATGTCCTACTGCTCACCAAAAGTGAAAAAGTTAGTGTGCCCTTCAGGGTACAATCAGTGACCTCATCAAACGGAGACGCAGGTGTTGAGTTTGAGTGGCCACGCCAGTTCATTACCCCCGACAGGATGTTGAGTGGAAGCAACACGGCCCCGCAGGATTTTCCCCTTTCCCTGTTACAAAGGGAGCGGGCCGCCAGGTGACTGCGTCTCCTTATTATAGGCAGACATGCTGATGCGTGGCGCTGCATCCGACCAAACCGATCACTCTCGGGTGACCTTTCTGCATTGGTGGCGCTGCGCTGCAGTTCATGAATGTTTAATGGGATCGCGGGCTGTTTTGGGCCTGCCAAGCCGGGTTTGCTGCGTGACAGAAACACGCGAACTCAAAGGCAGAGCGGAGGTTAAAAAACAGCAGGCGCTGCAAACACAAGATGCAAGACACAACTCATGACAGGCAAACACCCCATCAGACCCATACAAATCAGGTGGGACACAAAAGTTGCCCGTGTCACGCTGTTGCTCTCACATATACATAATTTAATTACATGCATATTTGATTTTCGATCCTGAGAGCTTAATTGTTTAATTATATCATCTGCAGCCATGAGATGAGGAGGCGTTTAGGGCCCTCTCGCAGATCTGACGCCGTAGAGGAAGAGAGAAGCGATTTCTAAAGAGAACAGGATGTGGCGAGGAGTTGCGTCTCTCCGCATCGTCTTGACACATCTTAAAGCTGAAAGAAGACAACAGCCAGACTGCACCGAGGTAAAAAAAAAAGAAAAAAAATAGCACTGACAGGAGACGAGGAAGGCAGCCGGGTCTGGGAGCGAACTGAGACCCAACATGAAATGGCGAGAGAACCTGTATAGGGGAGCTTATTTGTCTGGCGGACCCTAAAAGTTACGACAATTATTGAAGTTGCATAAAAAATCCATGATATCAATCAAACAGCCCCCCCCCTTCGCCCCCGCCCCACTGGTGTGCTGATGGCATGTTTGACTGCAGAGGAACAAACGGCATCAAATCAAATCAAAGTCCTGCGCTCTCAGTTTGCAAGATAAACACAATCAGCCTCTCATTTCTGTCTGACAGCAGCCCACTCATCCAGCCGCACGCGGGAGACAGCACAAAGGGAATACTAGTCGAGTGTGTCATGAAGTGTGAGCGCGGCGGAGAGAGAGAGAGAGAGAGAGAGAGAGAGGGAGAGACTGAGGCGACCTTCCACCTTCAAGAGCAGGGGAAAGTTTTACTTCAGTGAAGTCTTCCGTTTAACTGCCAGGGTGGCGTGATGAGATAAAACCTGCAGCTCGGAGCCGAGATCTCAGAGCGGAGAGCGAGCAGACGAGTCAGCAGAGCTGCAAAAACGGACGTGTGGGAATGTTGCTTTGATGAAACGTCTACCTGAGAGCGTCGACGTATTTTTTTTTTGAACTGTGGTCAGTTTGGCAACTCTGTTTGTGAGCTTTCAAGGCACGGAGGCTGAAGGCCTGATGCTTCTCAGGCATTCGATAAGCAGCGAATTCATCCTGCAGACATCGTTTTTGGCCGTTATTGTTTCCTTTAACATGCAGAGCGTATAGAGACCTGAAATTACCTCGATGACACCTCATACTTAGCAATTGGAGTGTCACCTTGAGGCGTCTTTTTAAATTTCCTTCGGGTCTAAGTTGAGCGAAGCACTGAAGAGGGAAATAGATGATAGAGCCCTTTCTGTCGGGGCTGGGGGGCTGTGATGCGGAGAGAGGGTCTCATTGATAATGCATCAGGAGAGGAAAAAAAAGAAAAAAATCCATCAGGACCACATCCATTAAATGCATGAAGCCGACATTTATGCATGAGCGTGCGCGCGGCCTCTCGCTCTGAACCTGTGGCTCGGCTAAGTGGGGCTGTCCTCTGCGGTTGTCGCCGGGCACAGTTCGCTGGGGTCTCACGGACGCGGTGGCGGCGGCGGCAGTGGCGGTGGCGCGCTGCCCGCCAGACATCCGTCCCGCCCGTTTCCAGACAAAAGAATGAAACATTCATGAGGCGTTTTTTGACAACGAGGGGGGGCGTGGACCCGACATTGTTTTGGTTACGGTGGCCTGCCCCGCCCCTCCGCACCTCCACCCCCACTTCACCCCAGTACGCCCCCCCCCCTCTGTTGGCCCACTTGATAAAGCTTTCAGGTGAAAACATGAACCCGGTGCGGAGTGATTACCAAGCGTGCTCCTGCAGAGGAAGGCCTGGCATTTCTCTCTCTTTGGTGTGCGTCTGACCTTTGAAAATATCACAGATTAAATCTTTAATTATTTATGAAGGCTATTGGTGGTGATGAGACAAAAAAGGGAGGATGCTGCCACATGTGAAGGGGAGGAGGGGGGAGGGGGGGCTATTTATTTGTGAGAAGAAAAGACGGGCAGCGTTTCTCTCCTGTCTTCATAATCCAGCCGTCGCACGTGTGTACGTTTGCTGAGACGCCTTTGTCTTTGTTTTTGTTTGGTGCAAATAAGATTTCAGGTCGATTTATATCCCAATTTTTTTGTACTTCACCTCAACATTTGAACACGTGCTTCACAATGTTTCGCGGACTTCAAAACGGCCCCATCAGATCTCAGTAACTCCTCATTTCATTTATCGGCATGATTTAAACAGTTGTGACACAATCGCTTTGAGATAATCAAAAAGTCATTATGCAAAAGAAAAAGATAAACAAACAACAGAGAAAACAACCACGGTATACAGAACTATTTCCCCCGAGAATAGTTTAACCAGCGTTTGATATGCAAATTCTCTTTCTCATGGAAACTGCCAGTAAATGTCAGGAAGGGACACTGGGGAGGGGCTGAACATCTCAATTAAAGCGCACTAACATGCATCATCGCAAACAACCCGAGAAATGAAAGCCATCGTTTAGATTGATCTCCAGCATCAGTGAGAATAAATCAGAGCGGCGACCTAATAATGCAGCACTCCGGGGTGCGCCTGAGATAGAAATTCGCAGCAGCGTCTACGTAACGACGTTCCAGCTGAAAGTAGATGTTTGGGGGGGGGGTCAGCGTGTTGGAAGACGTCCACTTTCGCTGTGAAGTCAAACTCGGAGACGCTTCTCCTGGAAGCAGCGGTGACGCGCAAACGGCTGAATCATGCAAACAGTCTGCTTTTCATTTGGGGATCCAAACTGCGGTCGAAGGCAATTGAATCATTTGTCTGCACACCCAGTTAACCTTCTGCGGCGCTGCCGCCGGTTACGCAATTCGAGGGAGTTTGCAAATGAGTTTTTTGGCATCGTGTGCCGTTACTTTGCCTTGAGAAGATGCTATAAATTGGCTCTCGATTGTGCGATTTCTAAGCGTTCGAAGAAGCTGCTGGGCGTCATTGTGTGGACTGAGTTTAACTGCTGAATCTTTACTGTTGTGCAGTTTAAAGTGGAGAATGCTAAACTAAAAACAGCCAGTTTGTGTCTTATTTTATGGGCTTTGACCCTGTTTATTTCTGGATCTTTTTAGGGCTAATTGCCAGCTATTATTATTGCACTTTCACATCAGCTTCTCTCACTTCCTTTTCCCATTAAAGTCTCGAATATCTGATTAGTTTTTGTATACATAAGGGAGTTTTCTAATTCTGCATCCAATAGAAGTGAGCATGCAGCCTCACAGGTGCCTCCTTCTGCTCCAATAATGGTGGCGATAGCAATCTAATCTGGACGACACCCTGGAGTCGGCAGTGCTAAATATTGTATAAAAAAATAGGAAATGAAAAACACCGAGATGTTGTTCCTGGACTCTGTCCACACTTCACTCTTGTACCTATTTGCAACATGCATAAAAAGATCCCTGGTCAGAGATAACACTGCCTTGCTTCGACTGCCATATCGTTTTGAACCTTCTGAACTTTGGCCGACGAAAGATCTCAGCGTCACTGAACGCAGCTTTTTTGAACGCAGCTTTTTCGTGAGCAAGGCTGCATCAAGCCTAGAACTAAGCTCTTAGGATTTCTTAACACGTACATAGAGAGTCCGAGGAAAGTAGGTGCTCAATAACTCCTGAGGACAAAAGAGAAAACACTCTTAGTTCAAATGAATCATTTGTGGTCAACAACAAAAAATAAGGAAGCAGCAGAAAGTTGAGCCTGTTGATCTTGGAGAAGAATGTTGTTGATCACCAAAACTAATAAGCAGTCGACTTTCTGGAGCAGTTTCAACATCTCTCTCCTCAGTAAAGATTTTAAGTTGCTCTTTCATTGTGGGACCATCAGTTTGCTTGAAAAATAACCAAATATTTGTAAAAACGTGCTGTTTCTCACCGTTTGAGCGTGTTTTAAGGTGAACACACAGCCGCAAAACAGAGAAAAACACACACCGGTGTCATCCTCTCAGTGTGATTGGTGAAGGCGTTCCGTATCAGTGCTGTTATTATAAATAGACTCTGTTTAGATTGAGCACAGTTCAGCGCAATGCGTCTCGCTGCCCTCAAGCACGGCTCTTTCTCCTCGTTACTCTTTTGTCCAATTTTGTCTCTCTTTGCAAGTTGGGCAACATTTTCTCAAACGACTCAAGTGAAAATAAAAGTGCGGACGTTCATTAATCAGATGGCGAATGTGTTTGCTCACAACGAGCGAGAGCGACTGGGATTTATCTCAGTGACATCAGTGTGCGAACAGAGCTCTCACTCAGAAAGTCTAACAAAAGAAGTTCTGTTATTGTTTTATCGGGCAGACGGAAGACGAGGCACATTTATCTCGAGACCAACGTGTGAAATAGAAAATCAGTACATGTGCAGGAGAAGAGAAAAAGGTGACAGGAGAGGCTCTACCTGAGGGGCCACGAGCTCTTTGTGTGTTTCTGGTCAAATCACGTCGAAACTGAAGACGCATCAGGCTTGAAATGAGCCACACACCTCCTGGTTTCGAGGTGACACCCCTCACCTGAACGTGCATTTTCATTGGATGCAAAAAGGGCAAGATCAAAGCGAAAGAGATTTGTTGGCATGAACGAACGAATTGTTTGTTTCTCGTGAACGCACGGCAGTGTGACTCACAGGCTATTCAGGTTGAGCGCGCCAGCGCAGGTACGTTATATGCGACCGGTGAATTATCGAGGGTTACGTTAACAACTCTCACTGAAAATGACCTAATTAGCGGATCAAGAAAAGTGAATGTTGCAACGCTGCAGCGTGAAGGGGGCCAATTACTGCTGTCACCTCCACTTCCACTGTTTGCCGTTCCTATAAGTGTGCACGTGGATCAGCTGTTTAAAGCATTTAGCAGGTATATTCCCGTCTTTTTTTTGCTGTTGGTTTGATTTTTAACCCATTCATGTAGGTTGGAAGATGCCTCCTTCTTCCTGTCAACAGATTTTCTTTATTCAGCACTTGACTCATAGTTATGTTGAGCTTTTTTTCTTCTCTTTTTCTCTGTCGAATGTTTTGATCTGATTTTTGCTCGGTCAGGAGGTCTCCGCACACGAAGCGACGCCGTAATGGGCCACGGCGTCTGCTCCCAGTGTGGATCTGTATCCATCTCTGCTTGTTATACCGCTCAAGATATTCTCCAGCATGTAGCCCAAATGCAAATGCAAGATGTTGAAGATTAAAAGAATCACTTGGAGCCTGAAAAGAAGGGAGAGAGAGATGGAAGAGAGGGGAGAGAGAGAGAGAGAGAGAGAGAGAGAGACTGCATTTAAGGCTTTAGATGACCCAGTTTCCAGGCATCCATCCAGTGGCTTAGTCGCTCTGGAGGCTTCTAAATGTAGTATTTGTGGATTCACTGTGCAGTGTGTGTTTGTGTTTGTGCTCTTGTGTGCAAATTTGCCTCCACGCGCACTCACACATACATGCAAATTCCTTCCTCCTGTCTTTTTTCCCCGACTGTGTTTCACTCATCATTGCCTGACATTACAAACAGGGGCTCAAATTCGATTAAACAATCAGGGAAAGTTGCGATTTTCCCCGCGTCGGTTGGGGCTTCTATTAGAGCCGGATACCGTGGCGTCCCTGTAGCCTCGCGGCACGCCGAGGAAGAACTCGGAGAGACGTGGCAGACAGGTGACGGAGCCAATGAGCTCGTCTCCAGGCGTTGTCTCCGGATGACAGGTTTTCCGTATGAAAAGTCGAGAAAGACAAAAAAAACCCCGGGACCTTCTGATGCAGCAGAATGGAGCGAGAAGCTGACGAGAAAAAACAAGAAAGGAGAGAGAGAACGCCCCGAATCTTGGCTCGGGCTCGTCTGTGGCAGCATGACACAGAGACGCTCGAGAGGGAGTCAAATTGGATTTATTCTTGCTCAGATAGCCACTTGTAAAACATTAGGAGGTGTAATTTTCCGTTGACTAAGCAGCTCCCTCGCGTCTCCGAGCGCGCGCGCGTCACATCGTACTTTTAAGAATCTCCGGCAATGCGTGCGATCCTGATTACACTTTCCAGTTTAATGTAATTATGTGATTGAATTTTACTGTTCATTTCTTCACGCATGTCAGAGCGGAATGCACGCTGCCCTCGGATCCCCCCCCTCCCCCCTTTGAAATTGCAGGGTGACTTATGGATGATGTAGTAACGCCGTATATTGTGTCTGATGGGATCAGGCTTTTTTTGGGGCGTTCACGCTCTCACGAGATTGATTTCCTCTGAAGAACCTCTTAGAAGATCAAAATCCTCTTAGTAGTTCATGCATGTAGCTGATTCCATAATTTATGAGTGCGATCAACACGGAGGGTGTTATAAAGTGGCTGCTTAGTCAGAAAAGGGGAAAATTAACTCAAGGATATGAAATTACGATTGATATGATTACGGGGCGAGAAAAAAGTGATGCGACTTTGAAAAGAACGTGATCAACTGCGCACAATGATTAATCAAAGTTTCAAAGGCTCTATTCACCTCGCTTAAAACAGCAGCCGCGGCCGCTATTAGATCACTTAAATGCTCGGTTTTACAGAACGAGGTTAAAAAGAAAGCAGCCTGGGGGGGGTCTGATTAGCTCACTTTTCGCAGGATTCTTACGAGTGGCTTGAAAAATACAAAAGCGCAAAGGCTCCTTTTTTTTTTAAAGACTAAAAAAAAGTGGCTCCCCAGCTGTGTGTTTGGGAGCCTGTTAACAAATTACATTCTGTCTTTCTCCTTTTTTTTTTATTTCTCCATTTACGCTTGGTAAAAATACATCTGTGGTTGCAAGTGAGTTTATTCCACATTGTGTTTGGAGCAGCAGCAGCAGCAGCAGCAGCAACTGCAGCTGTGAGCCTCCGTGGGAAGCGTTCAAGCACTGAGCTGAGCTGTAGGTGACTAATGTGGTGGAGGCACCGTCCGCTTAGCCTTCCTATGGATCCAACAGACACGAGTTGGGAGTTTTTAATTTGAGTGCAGAGTCAAGGCAATATCTGCGTTTTTGGGCTGCATGAAAACA
>JASSRZ010000014.1:6404634-6414714 GCA_032164315.1 Malacoctenus gilli | reverse complement strand
CGAGAAAGAAACCGGTGCTTTAGATTGTAGCCCAACTCCTTCACGGAAGATTAATTTGTGCCTCACTTTGCATTCAGCGTGCGCGATGCATGAACGCGGTTCTCTCCGACCGCGGCCGCGCCGAGTGAGACGCACAAACAGCATTAAGCAAAGTGACAAGCGCAGCTGAAACTCCCTTGTTCTTCCTCCGCCATTGTTTGCTAATTCCGCTTCCTCACACCGACCCGTCTCTGGCCTGTACGTGCCTCTTCCTGTGCTTTGTCCACGGTCGTCATGGAAACGCGATGCTGCGCCACCTACCCAAATTGCTGAGCCCCCTTCGAACTGCTGTGAAGTCTCCAGCATCGTGTCGTACGTGACAGTTTATGGAGCAACTGTTTTTTCTGCTCTTTCTGATTCCAACGACATCTGACGGTGCTTCCTCATGTCAGTTTACACACTCGGCTTCATGTGTGTGTTTCACAGGTGTTGCATAAAATATGGCGGTGTCTTTAAAGACGGCAGCTCTGCTGCCGCTTTCCCTTCGCAGCGCACGAGTGCTGATGTGGTGTTTCCTCATCCTCCCTGTGGGAGGTGTGAACACTGGGAAGAGGAGGGTAGACGCAGGCTGAGGAAGAGGCGCAGAATGTGCAACACCGTCAACTCGAGTGTGCACCGCGCCTTCATCGGTTCAGCTGATAGATCAGAGCTTGTTTTTAGGGGGGTTTCTTTGCAAAAGGATGAGCATCGGAAAGCCAACGTCACACTGAGCAGGATGTGTAACGAGTTGATGAGACGGCGCTTCGACCGGATCTCCACACGTGCTCATTTGAACATGCTGATTTTGCTGAATGGAGCCAAGCCCACCCTCCGGGGCTGTTTTGCGATGTCGCTGACAGATTAACATCGCCACGCTTTGTCTGCGGAAACTTTGTGGGCGGGGACAAAGTCCCGCATCCCGGAGCGTTAAGGAATTACCGGTAAACGAGCGAACGTATTTCCGATCAACTATCTTTTCTCAGTCCTCGTCAGATTGGCAGTGCTATTGAGAGTCGTATTGGCACACGGTCCCACCCCGCGGCTCGGGGATTACGTGTGCCGCGTACGTGGTAAAGCCTCTAAAACCTCGCCTCCGCAGAGCTGCTCTGACTACACAATCATCCCCCCCCCTCCGTCAGAGCTCCAGCACCGGTCAGGGGGCCTCGTCTCTCCCAGGATGCTGACTGCTTACTTCCAGATCAGCAGGGCTCTGCGGCTCCTGCGAAGGTCGGACCACGAGTAGATTTGTCAGTGTACACTCGTGTTCATCGGGGAGCAGGCACTATTTTCTACACTCTATTTTTGCATCTTCCTTTTTTTTGAAGGCAAAAAATCAGGTTTAAAAAAGAAAAAGTTGCTGTTGTCTCTTTTTTCTTAACACATTTTGACCTGAATACTTCTGACTGTGTCGACATTCACCTGCTTGCATTGCAATCACGTGCCTGGACCAACTCCCACACCCAACCGCACTTTTTGCAAACACGCAACGCATCCGGCAATTTCAAGGGGTTGTGCTGGTGGTGGTAGGGCGGGGGGAGGGGGGGGCATGAAGACCTGGAGCCAAGTTATAGCGTGCAGGGCAGAACAGATTCAGTTCGCCCCGTGGCAGTTCTTCGCCCCTACCTATCGCCATTGCATCACATTTCAATATTTCACAGAGGTGTGCCGCCAACGCACTGCTGACACATCAAAGGGCTGCGGCAAATCTGCACTCCTCCTCGGAAGCTCTCGGCTACGTCGCGGCCGTTGCGGGGAAGGCCAGACGGGCGCGGGGAGAGGCCAGGCATGACTAAAGACCTTAGCAGACGCATTAAAAAATGGATCCTCCATTTCCCACTCCGATGAGTTAAAGTTATCAGGGCGGCCTGTGGGTAGAGGTTTCCTGGTCCGCAGTGGCGCGATTAACTCCGAGGGGTTAAGAATAGAAAACGATTTGGATCATAAATGTGCAAGTCGGGGAAGATAGGAGACATTTTCCTTTTTTTTTGGAATGCAGAACTTTTCCAGACGCCTTTTTTTTTTCTTGCCTTAAATCTACTTTTCTTAAAACTGCTCACCGCTGTCGGTGGAGTTTGTTTTGGAGAGCACTCAGGCAGCCCGGCTGTGAGTGCTTCATCCTTTCGCCTCCCCGATAACGGTCATAATCTCAGTTCTTTCTTTCAAAGGGCTGCGAAGGCTTAAGAGAGCCGTAATTATTGAGGGTGGTTCTCCCACAGTGCTGTGAGTAATGCCGAACCGTGATGCCACTTTTCTTGGCAGCGGCAGTTTGATATCTGATTACATTTCAGACAACAATTAAAAGCAGTCAATCACATTCACTCGGGGGATGTTGGGGTCGTTGCTTTTGCAATCCAAGAAAAAGCGTCGCCGACCGCTCACTTCAGCATCAATTAGATGACATTGATGTGACCGAAACTCCTGCTCGACCCGACTTGTTTGGCTGGAAAAGCATCTCGGACTTCCGGGAGCCAATAACGTCCCGTTTCCTTGACCTCACGAACCGACCTTGCATGTTATCCAGACAGGCCCTATCGAAGGATATCACAAACTGTTTCCCATCTTCTTACTTTTTTGCACGAGCTCAGTAAAGAACTCCACAACTTTATGAAGTAACTTATCGTCGTAATCAATAATTAAATTTCAGTAACGAGCTGCTTCTGGGTGTTTCCTCTGCCCTCCTCTGGGAGAGCGAAGAAGGTGTTGCAGACAGTGGTGGATCTCTGTAGTCTGGTTGCAGCTGCAGCTATATTTGAAAGCGCAACGCTATTCAAACCGAGTAAAAGTGGGATTCTCGCGCTCCGTCGCAGCCTCCAGGTTCGCCTCGTCACCTCCTCACTGTCTCCTCTCCTCGCTTTTATTTTCCCCACTGTCGGCCAAATGAGTTAGGGCTTTAAATTGAATTCCATCTTGATGTATTTCTTCCAGAGGGCTTGCTAATTAAGAATTTAATTATGGCTGAGAGCGAAACACAGGCAACAAAACCTCCTCATGTTTAAAACATCTTTGGACTCGCCACGTCTCTTGCTTACACCCCCCCCCCCCTCTTTCCCCGCTACTCTCCCTCCGCTTCATTCCCCAAGTGTGTTTTTTCAAAGTTTCGAGGTGAACTGAAGGTAAGACATATGCTGAGATGGTAATCAAACAGGACTGTATCAGAAAGTCTCCAGAGTAAGAATGCCGTTGCAAACATGATCAAAGAGAATCGGGATTGAAACGCTTGTTGATGCTATTAAAATTAGAGACCTGTTTGCTTAAAATAAGAGAAGGAAAAAAACAACCTCTCAGTGCCTCCGTCCTTAAAAATAAATTAATAATTGATGCATGAAGCAACATGGGGGGAAAATCGCTTTATTAGCATCTCGTGTTTCACTCGGAATCCGTATACAAGCACTGCTGAGTGTGTTTTCATTCTATTATGACAGTGTTTCTCTCTCTTTTATCACTTGGTACACGAGCTGCCTGCGGGATCATTCCCCAGCCTGCGGCCTCTCCCCCTCCGCTGGCCTGTGCCGCTCACGCAAGCTGCGCCTTCTCTCTCCTGTGCAGACGCAATCGCGTGGCCTCGGCGGACCGGCCCTCCACCAGCGATTTGTCACCGGCAGATGTTTCGGAGAACCGTGACCTCCAAGTGTGGCCGCTGGGGGAACGGCAGCCCGGCGCCGGGGCTGATTGGAAACCCGAGAGGGCACGGTCAAGGTGAGTAATGCGAGCTGGGCTCAGGTCCCGAGGTCAGCTCATCTCCCCTGGCAATCAGGATCGCCGATAGAACATGGGAGAGGTTCCCCCGCGAGGGGCTGTCGAGGCCCTGACAGCGCAGTGATGGGACCAGACATGGAGCCACTTTCGGGGACGGGATTTAATGTCTCCTCTCCAGCTATCCCACCCACACACTTGTTGTGGGATATGTTCTTGGCTGTCCAGAGTGGCACTGATTGTGGCTTCGCGTTTCTTCCAATTTGACACAAATACACAGAAACATGCCACGATGGCTGCCGCTCCAACGTTCATTTGGAGCCTCATCTGTGTTGCGGATTTCTAAATCAAATTGATACAGACAAGCGAGAAACAAAACTTTGAAAGCGGGCTCTTGTTCGTTTTTGCCCGTGTTTTGTTTGGACGCCAGAGACTGTCGACGAGCTACACGGATGTGCAGCAGCGGAGCCAAAAGTATGCAGATGAAACGTGCTCTTTATGGCAATCCATCAGATCAAATTGGCTGCAATATCTTCTGTACCATTGTGGAAAGGTTTGCTCGATAACAATTCATACATGTGGGTGGAGAACGCGGCAAATGAAACAGAAACTCTCAATGAGAGATGATTTTTTCTTTTTTTGGGGATGATTTTGTGCATCAGTGAGATAAAAAAATGTAGCCTTGAGTTACAAAAACCTCCAACAAATAAAAAAAAAGAGAATATTTTACATTTAAATCATGCATTTGATTTTCTGAGGCATTAGGACTATTGAAAACTTAGGTTTTAAAAGCATCACTATCTCATAAAGACTTTTGACTCCACTTCACTATTCTTATGAGTCACGTTTCCTTCGATTTTATCTGATTTCAAGGAACTTTGCTTGGCTCTCATTGGCTGGATTTCCTCTGGAAGGCTCCGTATTGATGACTTTGGAGACGAATGTCGAGAAAAATGTCTGGTAACAATCAGCGTTGGGGGACATTTCGAGCTGACTCGCAGTAATCCGACGGAACTTCGTCCCAGAGCTTCTTCTCATTCATCCAGAACTCCGTCTCCGCCTTCATGTGCAAATTCATGCAGCCGCTGCTTCGACAGCAGTGTCATCAGCACGGAAAGAACGGAGGAACGTGGTGTGACAAATGCCCCTAATTTGATGATGTAAATACCGTAATTCATTAAAGGCTGCATTGGCTGAATAACATTACAAGTTACGTAATGATGATGATAAAGAGCACTCATCCCCTTCACTTCAAATTACGAGGCGCGCATAGCCAGTGCTTGTATAATTAATATGTTCTGAAATTGGTAATTAATAGAAAGGTTGGCATGCACACAGTTGTGTGATTTAATTTATCGAGCCTCGGATTCCAGAGTTAAATCGCTCTGCCGTGAAAACCACTTTGAATTTCAATTTGCGCCTTCGCCAGGCTGTTGTTCTGCCTCCTCGTCCTCGGCTTTTCGCTCACTTTTGTCCGACTCACTTGGGTTCAGGTTTTAATGAAGAGTCTGAGTCTGGAGCTGATGACGCGCGCATTTCCCTGGACCTGCTTCAGCTGCTTCTCCATCTGGCGTTGGAGCACCTGAGGTAAGTCTTCCTCTGCAAGCGGCTTCCTGCCCGCCTTCCCAAAGTCTGCTTCTCTTCACCGGTTTTCCCTTTGTGATTCTGTCCTCTTTTTTCTTTTGCTTCATTATTTTTTCCCTTCTTCAGCCAAAACATAAACACGTTAGCTTTTACACTGTTTAATTAGAACAGGTAAGGGTTTCTCACACATATGTAGGAATAAACATGGATGCTTTCGGGGACTCCGGCGCCGGTTTCCTTAATGCATTTAGCAGTCAAAGGATTTTTTTGGATCATGCTTGCTATTCCGACGCTTCTCCTCAAAGCTGATAAGCTTACTTTCCAACTCGAATTCGGACGCCGACTCCTGATCTGGCGATTGGCATTGCAAAGTGGACGGTCTGCGAGCGTGGATTTGCCGGCGCAGAGTAGCCGAGCTCCTCTACTTTAATGAACACTGCAGATGTGTCGAGGAGGGAGGGAGGGAGGGATGTGCCAAGGGCAATGTAAACAGCAGCCAATTACCTGCCTGGATGACGATTCCCCACTCCTGCTTAGTGCACACACGTGAAGGGGCTATTACATCTGCCGTGAGACCTTGCACCAGTGTACTACATGCACTAATATCCACCTGAAATCTGCCATTAGGGATGCGATTCCAGGCATGCATTGGGGTGATGATGCTTCTTGCTGTTCGTCTAATGCAGTTGGCCAAGTTGGTCTGAACTCAAACAGGGAGAGGGAGAGCGAGCGAGCGAGCGCAGGAGAGAGAGAGAGAGAAAGAAGTAGGAAGACTTGCCATCTGGATGTTTCCTGATCTCTGCCTCAGGCAAGAGGGGCCGATACGAAGCGCTGCCCTGCTGTAAGTCTAAACGCTGTATGGTTTGATTTGGCTCCTTTTGTGGACGTTACGTAACGGATGCGCCGAAGACTCGGGAACGCTCTGTTCGAGTGTTCCCAGGTCGTCTCCTCCAGGAATGTTTCCACCTCTGCAACCAAATCGTGCCCTCGCTGATTCGAGTGTGGTCCTTTGACTTGGCCATGTGTATGCAGGTCACATGGCGGATGCTTTGAGCCGGCCTTGCTGGGCAAAGGTCATAGTTTGGAGCCCTGGTGCTGACTCTCGTGCGGGGTTTGCATGTTCTCTCTGCACCTGCAGGTTCTCTTTCGATCCTCCAGTTTCCTCCTGCCGTCGCACATGCGCGTGAAGCCTCTTGGTAAATTTAAGTTGCCCGTGTGTGTTTGTGTGATTGTGTATCACCCTGTCTGACCTCCTTGATAGAAAAGAAGATGAATAAATCAATTTAATTTCTTTGGAAATCTCAGGAAAGAGAAGCCTATATTTTTGGGACAAATTATTCATTCGCCGAGCAGCATAATCAAGCCAGTATTTCATTGTGATACATTGCGTTTGTTGGCGATCTCTAGAGAGCAGCTTGAGTAAACCAGTTCCAACAGCAGTGATTGTGATGCATGATGTGGAACGTCAAAAACCATCTGCATACATCTTGCCCTCAGGTGCTCCTCTTTATCTCTTAAAAATAACTTCCTACACGTGGAATAAATAACAGCATCAACAACCGATCTTGATCTCATGAGATGAAAAGGCAGAGGTGGCCGTTTTTCACTGTGTGCCCCCCCCCCCCGACTGTCCGTATGTAGATATGTGACTGTATTATGATTTAAAAAAAAAAGTGCCTGAGAGGCAGCGGAGCTTTCATTCGGCGTGGTCCAACGGTAATCCGCGGTGACAGATCCCGGCGGAAGGTAGCTCATTATGCTGCCCCTTTCAAATAAAAGATTTCAGTTTTAGTGACGCTTGGGTTCCCACCAAACAGAACGCCGCGCTGCTGCGGCAGCCCGCTCGCAAGCTCATACATCGCAGATGTGGCTGTTTTTGATGTAACACAGCTGATGAATGCCCCCCGAATCGAGCAAATAGGAGTGTTGTTATCGTAGCGGTCAGCGTCTTTACGGAGATTCATCTGTTTGAATTCACACAGCTGTGGAGGCGACGAGATTCTCGGACGCCGGCCTCGTAGGCGCTCGGAGGAGAGATATATTGCGTGACGGCCGCAGCACCCCTGACAGAGGGAACATGCCTGCCTGGAGTTCATGATCATTTCTCACCGCGGTGATGGTGATATGATGTAAGTCTGTTTTGTTCTCCTCGCCAGAACACGGGCGCCACCGTCTCCGGGCTCCGAGGCGCTCAGACTTTATGATGCAGAAAGTCTAAATCTCATTCCCTTTAAGTGCTATAATGCTGACACACAAGTCGACAGCGCCTTGGCTGTGTGCGGAGTAGCCCGCCGTTGCTTTTTCTCCCCCCCCCCCCCTCCGACTGGGACAAAAGCCAGCGCCCTTCCGAGCCTCCCAGGGGTTTAAATTAGTCACACCCCTGTCTCTCTGTGGCCTCTGAAGTCCCCTCGTTTCCACTGCATAGGGTTACACCACGTCTCTTGTGGCAGGGCTTACTTAAAGCCCAACCCACATACTGTACCAAGACATGAGCTATCTTTGAAAATAACCTTGAGAAAGTAGGGCTGAAGGGGAGGCTTTTTGGTACACTTGATTTGTCTCCTCTATAATAGGACTACATGATTTAGCCTCTCCAGAGAGCCCGTCACGGCGCCGCCGCCGCCGCCGAAGCTGAATGCTGCACCCTCCAACTGTTGGAAGACCAACAATGCATTTAATGATTTGGCCTGATGCCGCGCCGTTATGTAAGCCTAATGAAAACGTGTGGGTGACAGAGAAGCGCTACGTAAGCAGACATCTTATTAAGCAGATAAATATGTCTCGAATTCGTGTAATGAAATGTTTAAAATGTTTCATCAAGAGGACGGAATCTATTAAAAAAAAGCAGCTCTTTAATTGGCCGATCGGGGGGATTTTTGTTTATGAGGAAGTCACCGCTTCACATCCCAGTGGCCCCATAAACCCGAGAAGGAACCTTCAGTTCCTGTAAGATTTCGTGCAGCGACTTTGTCCGACTTTGTCCTCGCTACGCACACGCCTGTTTACTCGCAGTCCAAGCCGTCCGCATGAATACTAATGGACCCGTCCGGCAGCCCCGCTATCCACGCGCTTTTCTTCTGTCCATCACAGCTGCCCCGTGGCCAGCACCACTGTCAGCTCTGTGACGCTTGCCATGAAATATTCACTCTACCATGAGTCACGTTCGGGGCTGCTGGGAGAACAGTGCCTCGCTATCCCGTTCCCACATCAGACCTGGCTAAGAGCTGAAGTCGCTGCTCGCTTTGATCCTCTGCTGGGTCTCCTGACTAAAAGCCGTCTCTGCCCGTGCCGCACCATTTCCATATACATTGCTTCTTCACGGTTGTCCTCCGCTGGCGTCATCCTTCTGTATCATGTCAACACCGTCGACTTCCTGTCTGAGACAAGTCCAGGAAAAATGGACATCAATGGGGAGCTACAGGCAACGCCGCCACAGACGGGGACGTAGCATATATTCGCCCTAATATCTTGTTTGTGTGCTACCTGCGAACATTTGCTAAAGAGCTGCCTGAGGAGCTGCATGTGATTAGTCGCCGAACGTGTACAGTATGTGAGAGGCGTGACGCCGGTTCAGGGTCTCAGATGTAAAGAGACCATAAATTAACAGAAACAAAGAATATCATCCCCCTCAGCAGCGGTGATTAATCTCACTTTAGGCTTTTAACTGTGGCGCCTGGTTGCAGCGTGTTCTTAAGTCAGACAGCATTTGCTCGGCCATTTGTTCATTAGAGAGCCCTAAAGAACATCCTCCGACACCTCAATCGCTGCCGGACAAAAGCACCAAAAAAACCCCCCCTCTCATTAAATCCTCTATCGAATACCATTTAAGTTGTTTCATTATGGTCCGTTAAATACGCAGGCTGTTTTTGAAAGAAAAGAAGGCACATTGGTGCGATTGTTGGCTGTTGGACTTGTGCATCAAGGTGCATTGATGAGGTCTCCAAGGCATTGTTCATTAATCCCACTTCCTGCACTCAGTTGATCGAGCAGTTCTGCAAGTTTTTCCTCCCCTATTAATTATGTCGGAATATCAGATACAAATGGTTCCTCGCAGATTCGTATCGTTGCGACTGGCCACGAAGCCGGACTTTGGTCTTTTTCTTCCTGCCATCCGTGAGGTGGCTCATCTCTGTGACCAGGTCGGGCGATCATTAGTTGGGAGTTCACCTCTGAAAGTTGTCAGGGTTTGTGCTCCGCTCTGGAAGGACACACACGAAACACCCGGCGGCACGGCGATTGTCCAAAACAGGGGACTAATGAGATGGCCAGATTCCAGTGACCTTCAGTCGCACATACGGAACCTTAAAGTACCTTGTTAGTCCCCGACGGTGAACAGCTCATGCTAAAAAAGAAAGAGGATCAATAGAAATAAAGTCTGCCAGTGTGTCTCCTTCTGCAGATGTTGTGAGCTGGCTTTCGTCTCTGTTCCACTTTTTCATACTTATGATAATAATGAACTTTTTCTAAGGCTTGACACAAACTGTCTGACTTTAAAAGAACATCACGTCCCTTTTTTTAGCCACTCGACCTCCTCCAAACTTGTGAGTGGCTGATATTGACTTTGGAACACAGATGTCAATGGAGACTGAAAGACTTTGCATACTTGTGACAAGCGGAGAAACACTCCTGCTCCGAGAGCCCGGGGTGGTTATTGAACGTGGCGCTCATCTCAGCGGAGAATTGAGATGTTAGTGCGCGCTGTTAACAGCCCTCCTAATCAATGACAGACAAACAGGCAGAACTCCGCGGGGGGGGGGGGGGGGGGGGGTTTTGCCTCGCCAAATT
>JASSRZ010000014.1:6344140-6386458 GCA_032164315.1 Malacoctenus gilli | reverse complement strand
CCGCTTTTATTCATCTCATGTCATGTGATTATTTCCAGCAGCTCAGAGCGAGAAAAAGCTTTGGGATCTCTGAGGGAAGCGGAAATAAGGGAAAGGTAAGGCACTGTTGAGCGTAAATCGAGGCCATTATTGAGGGCAGAGAGGGAATACTTCAGGGCTTGACTCCAAAAAAGCAGAAACACAGTGAGAGAGAGAGAGGGGAGAGTTTTAGTTAGGTCGAATGAACACTGGCGGCAGCTACTATAAATCTCTAAACTCTGACCTGAAATAGCATTAAGAGCATCGCCCGGCAATTAGACGGAAAGACTGTCTCTCTTTTCTTGCCAAAGCTTTTCCTTGTCCGAGTTCACCTAAAGAAACAACGGCCCCTGACGCCTCATTTCCACGTCGGAGCGTTTTTTTCCCTTTTTGTTTCTGACAATCCAGGCAGCTGTGACTGATTATCCGAGTTAATGGTAAGATGAGAAAGAGATTCTTTGCTTCGCCAACATCAGATTCATCATCAGCTTGGCAATTAGGCTGAGATCTTGCAGCTGGTGAGGTGTTTACGCAGACACAATGAATGAATGCAGAACGCGGTGGTGGTGCCCCCCCCCCCCACCCCAATCTTTCTGATTGTGGCCTGCTTTTTGGCTCCATGGTTAACATCCAACTCCAATTACTGAGCTCAGTGGCTCAGCAGCTCCTTCCCTGGAACCCCCACAAATACTCCCTCTGAGACAGGTTGCGGACCCCGTCTTCCGCAAATTGCAGTGAAGCCAAACACTGATGGAAACGCACACTCTTGCTGACATACCAAGGCAGGGGCCTTCACAATAAAAGCAGTGTGCAAAATATAGATTATGGTGTCTTTTAATGGGTCTCTAGACCCAGTCTCTAAACTGGGAACCACTGGCTTTGGTGGTACTTTTTTTCCCCCAACAGTAAGAATTTCTTTGACTTCAGTCACTGTATTTTTTCCCTGTGGTAAGCAGGACATTAAAAAAGGGGCAGAGGAACAGAGGATAGCGCTCCACTTCTTAAATTAGGCCACAAAAGCAGGCTGTTAGAGCTTAGCCGGCTTTTAAAGAAGCCTTTCAGTATCACCCTGCTGCTGATGCTATTATGTCGGAAAATGTTCTGTCACACAAAGGTTAAACGGAGAGAAAATGGGCATTCGGTGAATGAAATTCACTCCGGTAGAGGTGCATGAGGACCCGCAACACCGTCCCGCAGCACCGCCCAATTGTGCTGGCTCCCAGTCGAGTTGATAATTCTGATTTGTTTGACAAAAGAAACACCTTGTTGCCGGTATAATGTCTTTGTTGATGACCAGACTTCCGCTTCCCAGGCGATAAGATCCCAACTCGGATAATGCCCGGAATATGAGGAATAGCTCCGGCAAACCGTCATCCCGGCACTAACGGCGCATTACAATTCTTTTCAAATGTGTACAAATGCAAACTGTGATTGCAATCGCATAAAATCTGTCACTTCACATTTCCTTTGTGCTCTCAGGAAATAATTAAACTTGGGGAGCCAGATCCCACCCCCCCTTCCCCCCCACGTGAGCTCTGAATGAATACGCATCGAGCTCGACTCCTGAGCCGCTCTGTGCTCTCCCTCCACCGCTGTATCACTCTCTGTCTGGCATTAAAACACACCCCCTCCCTCCCTCCCTCCCTCCCTCCCCTGTTTGGTGCACACACAGAGAGGGAGACCAAGCGAGAGCATGTGTACAAATGAATCAGTGCTGTTTGTTGTGCTGTTTCAGGCCCGAGCCGTTTCAAGTAGCTTATTTGAGAGAAACGGCAGATCATGTTTAGTAAGCTCACTCTCATTATATCAGACCCTGGGGAGAGGAGGGCCCTCTCACTCCACGCTATCAAAGCCACGGCGCCTGCCTTAGAGGACATGCTTCAGTATGAATCGCAGCTCCAGAGTGTGCAGGAAAAGTAGCGTGCTCAGCCCTCATCACCTCTCTCAGTGGGAGGCTGCCAACACTCTGGGTTTTGATCAAGCTCCGGCTGTATTGGCTGTGGGTGACAGGTATATGAACCTCCTCAGTTTGGGGAATAAATAACTTGATTAACATAACGCATCGCCAACAAACTTAGCTTTCAGTGTGCATGAAAGAACCACTGACTGCAGCATTCAGACACCTTCTGGGTTGCTATTTCATAGGACAAACGCACAATTATGTAAACAGGCTGTTTACCTCGGCGCCATTGGAAGGTAGCGCAATTGGCTCCGGGTGCACCTGTCGCGATGCTGTCTGTGTCTCTTCCTGCGCCGAATAGGCTGCCGTTGTCCGCCGAAAGCGTCTTCCAGCCCCTCTCAGTAATCATAATTCACCTGATACGCGCAGCACTTACCTCCGCAGATCCGAGCCGTATCGATCCCACCAGGAGCAGAGCAACATTGCTATAAACAAGCTCATCTAACATAACAAGCCGGCCCCTCAGTGTCTCAGCCTGTTGGAACCATTTAACTCAGCCTGGGAGCAATGAATAAATAAATAGATAAGCGAAAACCGCCGGTCGCCATCGCCGGCGTCGTCACCCCGACCGCATGTGACTGGAGATTACTGGAATATTACGCCGCGCGTTCGCCGCTGCTTTTCGGGCGGCTGCGCCGGGTGACAGAGATGTGGCGCCGGCTTTCATCAGTCAAGCTCCCGTCTCCCGTCTGCCTCCGCTGGCGGCTGAACTTGCCGACCTTTTGCCATTTTCACCTGTGATTAATTGCCACTTGGGGCTGTCTGCTGGTAATCTATGTGATGATCATCAAGGGAGAGAATACTTTACCGGAATACGAGCGGCACCAAAATGTTCGGTCTTTCTCCTGCTCTTCATCCTCCTTTTGCTCCACTCCTGCTTGACTGGCTGCCAGCAGGTGGAGGTTCGTGCAGTAAGACATGTGGGGGTCCCGGCTGCCCGTATATCTGTCAAGATAACTGGCAATTCATTGTAACCTTCAGCAGCCCTTGAAGGATGCTCTCACCACGCTTACTTGGCGGTTTCTGCGTCCCAGCTTCCCCAGTTACACCGGGAGAGGAAGCCAGCGATTCGAGCGCCGCTATACATGGTGAACATATGGTTTAAGGAGAGGTCGGGGAAAAAGGGGTTTCCAGGGAGATTTGCTGAATTAAAAAACATATTTTTAAATTATTTCCTTTGATGAATTCTTTAAACCCACAGCTGTGTTTCCCCACTCTCTTTGGCTATTATTAATTCATTGACATTTTGCTGGAATGGAAATTATCGGCATGTAGGCGAGTAGATGTGTGATTGCCCGCAGTGAGCGGAGCCATGTTTTCTGCCGATACACAACCGAGCGCGCATTAAACTCGCCGTTCTCCTTCCCCTCTTCACCTGAACTCGGGTGTTCTCTTCAGCCGTGGCGATTTCGGAGACACAACGGCCCCGTTTCCCTCCCGTGCCTCATTAAAATGCCCTGTAGTCGGCGGCGTGATGTCTTTGTGCAGCATGTTAACCGAGTAGGGAAACAGGGCCATCCCTCTCCGATACCCTCGCACCTTTTGCTTGTGTTCGCCGACTTATCTCCAGTCGGAACAATCAATCTCGGGCAGCGTTTGGACTGTTGATCAGGACTAATCCACCGTCCTCCCTCAAGTCAGACTGAATCTTTTCAACCTTAATTTGTACCGAACAGTAATTACACTCTCACTGAGTGTTTTTTCCCACTGAAAATGTGCCCAGCTTAAGTCAATATCCACCAACTCTCCTCTTTCCTTTTTGTTACCTTCACTGCTCACCAAATTTTCTTGGCAAAAACCTACATTTGTCACATAAACACTCATTTTCATAGTTCATTAAAAAAAGCTATTACAGTCCCTGCATATCTAGGAGTATATGTCAAGAAACTGTACTGAATATAATTAATACACAACTACTGCTTTAACTTTAAACCGAATTATGTCTGTGAGCCACCAATCCCGAAAAACGAGGTTGATATTCATCTTTGGCTTTTCTTTCGACGCCGACTTCCTCATCAGCGATACGTTCCCCCCCCTTTTTGTTTTCCCTCACTGACAAACTAATTATAATTAGATGCCTAACCATGCATTTTATCCCGAGCCCCGTAGGATTTAATTGCATTTCATTCACATAATTAAAATGCTTTCCCCTACAATAATTGTCACCTCTCATAAAGTGAAAAATACTGTGTTTTCATTAAGTATAGCCTAAGCCCCCCTAATGAGCCTGTGATAGAGTTATAACGCCGAGGCTTTTGGAACAATCCACCCCGAAACTGGACGGAAGTGGAGCTCCCCAAAACAAGCGAAGGTTCAATCTGTGCATCGATTCAGGAGTCGTTTTTGTGCGCGGTGAATAGCAGAGACTTTCCCACCACGACGGCGCTTGGCAGCTCTCCTGACTGGGACATTCTCTGAAGAAGTGGTTCCGTTTACAGGCAGGAAAACAGGGTCGAGGAAAGGTTTCGTTGGCATTTGAAGGTTGTTGGAGTCTCTCAAACCTTTAAGATACTCTGAACACACTTTCAGCTTATCTCTATTTGTGGTCTTTTTTATTAAAAATGTATTGGGAGACTCATTTTGCTTACCTGGATTAGTCACGGTTTGATTCATCCATCTATCTTCTTCACAGATTGAACAGATGTAGAGCCGCGGTCTGCACCTCGCAGCTCGGGTGTCAGAGCCACCGATTCACCTCATTTGCATGGCTTTGGACTGTGGGAGGAAACACCCGCAGAAAACCTCACGGGGAAGCGAAAACATGCTCGATCCACACAGGAAGAGCCCCCCAAATCTGAGTCCAAACCAGAGGTCTCCTCACCAGGAGGCAAGTGGGCAGAACCCCTTGGAACCCCGGATCAGTCTCATTTGTAAAAACGGAAAATATTTGAGTGTGTGTGTCTGTGTTCGCAACCTGGCTCCTGGCACATTGTGGTCCCCTGTCGCCTGTAGTGCAATTAATGATCTTGCTTCCAACATTAGCGCCACAATCATGAAAAATCGCACCGAAGCGCCGAGTCCCCCGACATATTGAGTTCCATTCATCAAGGGCTTCCCGCTCATTGACGGTGTCAAACTTGGTTCTCAGCGTTATTGAGTGCTTTCGTAATCAAGTACCTGCCGTAAGCCCGAAGGAGTGATTATCTTTTTCAGCACGCGGTTCGGGAGGCGATATGATTTGTCCCGGAGTTTAGTCAACGTTTTCCAGGTCTTGCAACAGTTCGGGCGATCGGAGCAAGTCATAAATTTGCGGAACGGTCTTGGGTAACGCGTTGTGCGTCGTCATTCGCGGGAATAGCACGTTTGATTGGACTTTAACTTTGACACAAGTGTGTTGCCGTCAAGGCTGCTTTCTCACACAAATATATAAGAAGTTTAAAGTCCTCTGAGGGGACTCATGGCCTTTTTTTTTTATCAGCAGACAGACACGTCAAGATCAACTCTGGGTCAGACAGCTTCAGCGCTATGGTGGGAATTTGCCCACTTTGGGGTTTTCAGACATCTCACAGTTGTAATATCATTCCTTTTGTGTCTCTTGAAACGCTCAAGGAGCCTTTCTGCACGCCAGTTGTGAGAATGTAGACATTGTGTGACTCACTGTCTGTCTTCTCCTCCCCAGGAAAGTCGTTCCTTTTAAAAGTTTTATTAACGAGGGGGAGGATGTTGCATATCTGAGTGGGATGCAGTCTGGAGTTATACTTTGACAGACAACAAGCGGGGTGCATAAGTGGCAGGAAGACACGGCTCATCAATCAGCACCGAGCTTCACTCGGGCTTGTAAATCACGGCGGCGCTGAAGGGCATCATCTGTCCCCATCGCCCAACTTCGCACAAAAGTGCGCCGCGTTGTCACATTCTTACAGACGGGATGCACAGCCAGCACGTACCACTTGTTTCCTTTATTTGCATCGTCAACAACCACACACATTCGTTAGTCTCCCAGCACTGTAGCACGTAAACACAGGACATGAACACCAGTTTTACCCAGCAACTGTCATCAGCAGACAAGCCTGTGGATGTTTATCCTACACCAGAAATAAATCAGCAGCACAGTAAGTAAGAAAAAACCCAAATGCCCGATTGAAAGGAGTCAAATCAGATAACAAAGTCATTTACAAACCGACATCAGTGCATTTTTTTCTTCTTCCTGCAAACAAACAAACTTTGCTTCTGCAAATACTGGTTCTCTATCATCACATTGGGTGGGAGTGCTCAGCAGTTCAGAGTGCACTGGGGTTTCAGCAAAGAGAAGTAAAAGCCCATACGACAAACAGCTTGTGGCGCTGAATCAATCGTTGCTTTGCTCTGTAAACAAAACCCAAAGTGCCAGAACAATTAGTAGTACACATCAGATGGAAATAAAGAGCCCGTCTGCCCATGCTGCAGGCGCTGCAACGCAGACGGACCCCGACAGAGAGTCAAACGATAGTTCTACCACGTCTCGGTGGATGCCGATCTATTCAAGTCCTACGTCTCGCTGTAAACATAATGACATTGATATGAACGAAACCTCATTCAGACGAGCATCGGTGTGGAGCAACATGCTACGAAGGGACGCTGTTGGGATCGTGGGACTGCTTTTTCTAGTGCTCCTAGTCTAAGGTCTCTCTCACTCTCTCACTCTCTTTCTCACTCCCCACCCCCACCCCCGCCCCCGCTCTATAAGTGCCTGGTTACTAGAGTCAAACAATTAAAAGCTGCTGCAGATTCCGTTGAAACCACTGAAATACAAAATGTATATTGCGCTCTCATCAGACAAACAGTGCAATTGACTGTCATCGTGACCGGAGCCTTTATGTTGGATATCCTTCTTCACGTCTGTTACGCTTCAGACGGAGACGTGATGTGGGATGATTATCAGAGTATAGTGTGAAGTATTGCTGCTATATGTGTGCGTTCTATGCAAGCATAGAAAGAATAAACATACTGTAGCATATTCATTATATAAGATATTTTTTGTGGCCAGCGTTGACCACAGTTGTGGCTTCATATACATATAGGAATTTACATATATTCATATTTACAAGCACAACTTCCGTGAGATTTCGCTGTTTTGTATGTTTTTTTTCAATCTTTTAAGACTTTGGGAGCGGAAAATCCTTGAATTCGGACAGTTCAGCCTATTTCTGGTCCGTCTCAAGTGGACCGTTTGCTAAAACCAAAACTACATGTCGGCGTCTCTCAGGACTGAGATTTTTTTTGCACAATAGTGACAAAAATAAATAAGAAGTGAGACTATTCACAAAGTGATAAAACTCTCTTTTTTCAATAAGTGCACTGAAAGTCGACTGAATGTTTGCACGAGTGTTGTCAAGCATAGAAGATGAGTTCAGGGATCTGCCCCCCCTGAACGCCAGTGCCGTTGGTGCTGTCCGAGGAGCACTGGAACTGAAACGTCACTTTGCCGCACTGGACCTCCGTCATGCCCTCTTGTCCAAAGTAGCTCAGCTCGTTCCCGTCCAGAACCACGCTGGCGGTGTAGAAGGTATCGGGCTCGATCTGGACGGGGTACTCGAACCACACCGGGAAGGTGTTGCTGGAGCCGTCGGAGAAGTACTTGTTGAGGTTCTGCCCCAGCAGCACTCCCTGCCGCTTCAGCTCGATCTTGGCACTGTACTCTGCCGAGCCGCAGCTGGAGCCGTAGAGTCCGAACCCGGCGATGAACACCCGTTTGTCCACAGCGAACTGTATGCTGTCACAGCGGCCTCGGTAGCGCCACTGATTGCTCCGGTAGGCACAGGACTGGAAGCGGTGGCAGCGCTGGGGCGTCAGGCCCTTCCTGGGCGCGCTGACGAACTGCAGCTCGGGCTTTTTGGCTGCCGTGTACCACAGGAAGATGTCATTGGTCTCGTTAAGCGTCAACACGCCCGACTGAGCCGCTCCGTTGGCAAAATCATCCAGAGCCATCGTGGGGATGCGAATCAGGAACATGGCCTTGCCCAGAACCTTTCGCTTGTTGTCGGTGGACGAGGTGAGCTCCTGTCTCTGGCACTCGGCGTCGGCCCAGTTGAGTGCGGCCTCAAACACCACGATCTCTTTAGCGTTGAGTGTCTCCCGCTGTAGGATGCTCTCCAGGGTCTGGGAGTCGATGTCACAGAAGCCCTCTGAGCGTAACGCCAGCTCGGCCTGGGCATCAATCACCTCCCAGCAGCGCTGCGTCAGCTCCGGCTCCTCGAACAGGCAGCTCTGTGAGAGGAGCACGCAGGCGTTCTTGGCGCTCAGGCTGGTCTCCAGGAAGTTGACGCAGGCACGCGCCAGATGAGGGACAATGTACTTCTTGGCGGCGTAAAGTGTGGCCAGCACTGTGTCAGCGCTCAGGTCAATTTCGTCACAGTAAATGTACCTGTCGGGGGGGAAAAATGGAAAATCTTCAGGTTCTGAGACCTACATATCTACTGCAGCATCAAGATACATGTACATCCCATCTGGCCAATCAGATGAAGTCCTATTGCCCTGGATATCTGCCTCCTTTGATGCAAGTCGCTGTCATCGCAAAGTGTTTCAAGGGAGATTTTAAGGAGTGTCATGACGGTGGAGGGGACCGAGATGAACAAGGAACAGCTTCTGAAATGCTACTTTTAAAACGGACAAACAGCCTGTTCTTCCAAAGTGCTCATCCAAAGCAGAAAGCTTTCTTCTATCTACCGAGTTTAATGAACAACACGAGCTGATGAGGAAACGGGCGAAACATCTCCCGAAATGCAAACTGAGTCCGGTTGGGCTGATTCGGCTGCCTTGATGTGGAAACAGACCAAAGGACGTCATGAATATGAACACAAAAACTTTGCATTTCGAGCTTTTAACTGTTGGATGAAAGTGACGCGTCGTATTGAAGAACTACAACCAAGTACATCAATGCATCTGCTCGAAGCTCTGCTGGGAACACAATGAAATGACATCCAAAGCAAAGAATAACTCCTGTGAAAACTGGTGAATAACAAAGAAGCGTTCCTCCAACATCTTTGTTGACCACCTACTATATCGCACCAGCAAGAAAACAAAACTCAAAGATAGAAATGATGAAAGGAGTGAGGGGGGGAGGGGGGGGTGGTATCAAGGGACTCAGCATGAAGAGTGGGAAGAATAATGAAATTTATTTTAGGGAAATAGACAGTGATTCTATTTTCCAGACACAGGAGCGAGAAAAACTCATTTGTCTGTCAAGAGAAGTGCTGAGCAGGTTTAACTAAGATGTGCCAGAGATAAATAAAGACTAATCTCACTTTTTTCCAACAGGGCTAAATTGAAATCGCAGTTACGCAAGATGACATTTATTTCCGACAGCGCCAACAGTGCTGAACAAAGACAGGACGGCACGGCGAGGAATCCGAAATGAGGCGGACTTCCTTACTTCAGCATGGCCAGAAACGCCGCTGGTTCCACATCTGGGATGTGGATTTCATCCTTGTTCTCAGCGAGCTCCCCGTAAAACATGGCGTGGAAAACCGAGCTGCCCACGGCCAGGACGTACTGCGGAGGGGACGGAGAGGGAACGAGAGAGAAAGGGAAACGTTAACTCAGCCATCGCTTTGGCGGAATCGAATCTGCGAAACGCTCGCAACTTCAATCTTGAAATTGAGTGTACCTGTTGCGTTTCTGAGCTGCGTCCCCACCCCCACCCCCACTTTGTCCCCCTCCCTCAAGGACGAGAGGGACATCTTTCTAATGAACAGGATTGCCTGTGACCCAACGGAACAAAGTGCAGCCCAGGTTCAATTCAATAACATAATGACATTTATAATTTAATGATGAAATCAGATGTAACACTGCTGTTGATATTTTCCCTAATAAGCTAAAGGTTATGAATACTGGTGGTATTCGCAGCAGCGCTGGTGTCTCAGGCTGTACGTCTGTGTGTTATATGTGTATGTTTGTGCAGAGTGTGTAGGTGGGTGTGTGGGTGGTATAAATTTTCTGGTTAAAAAAAGAGAGAGAGAGAGGGAGAGAGAGAGAGAGAGAGAGAGCAGGAATTCTCTAAAGTAAATTGCAGGAAGCCAATTCAATAAAAGGAGCTTGTGAACAAGGCTTTCAGAAACAATACCATTGTTGTTATTGTTGATGTTGGTGTTCCTCATTGAAATTCATGTTTTGCTGCATGTACGGAGCAAGATCAGCTGAACAACAGGAGCTGCTCTGTGAGAACTTTGAGACCAGTGTGCAAATAGCGGCGTATTAGTGTTGTTTGAGCACCTCGTGGCCCGTCGCGTTCGAGATATCTACTCGAACGCTGGCTTTCCGCTGGCGTCCACAGCTTGTCACGGTATAAATCCACGCATAAATTAGGTCATAATGCATGTGTAATTTCCTGCCAACTGGACACAATAAAGACTGCCGCGCTGAATGTCATTATATCCCATTGCTATAATGTCTCAGCATAAAGTGCAGGCGAGTCATCCTCTGTGTCCTTTTCGTAACGGCTGCCTCTGAATGCTCATCGTGCTCTGCAGCCACCCGCCATAGATAATGCATTTTGGTCCCACGTGAAGAACGAAAAAAAGAGAAAAGATGGCCCAGACAGAGCCGATCGGAGCTGCTGGATGTGGAATGGGTGGCTGAAGGGCAAATTTATGGTTGGAAACGCACTTAGCAGATTTATGTGAAGGTTGTTAGTCGTATCGAGCAGATTGAGGCCGTTTCCGATGAGACACGCGCTCCAGGAATGAGTAAAGTTAAATCACTTCTGTGCGTGTGTGTGTGTGTGTGGTTGTGCGTGTGGTTGTGTGTGTGTCCCCCTTGTAAAAGCTTGGAGGTCAGAGGGCAGACAAAACAAAGACGTCAGGATCAAGACCCGCAATTACAATCATCAGCCCGACGCTGGATTAATTGTTCTGGAATGTCACAGTTTAAAAGCTAATCAAGCAAATGAGTCCCAAAGTTTGTTCAGCATGCACACTTGGACGCGCTCCACTTTGTGTGCGTGCGTGCGTGCGTGTGTCTTTGTGTGTGTGTGGCAGGACGCCTTTGATTAAAAGTTGGGTAATTGCGGAGCAGGTTTTGAAAGGCTGAGCTAAAGCAGAGACAAAGAGGATGCGTTGAAGAGGATATCCCTTCCTCGCTCCCTCGCTCGCTCGCTGCGCGCCTCCATCCTTCAGCCTCATTTACATAAATAATTGAGAACTGTCTCGAAAAGACATGTGGTGCGGAAGTGAGAGCGGAGCACAAAGGACTTCAGTTCCATTACCGCTGGCTGTGAGCAAGATTATTTTTTACTCCTTTATGATATGAGCAACAATGAGCCAGGCTTGCTGATTGCGTGTTTGGTAATTTCCTCCCGGCTAACGGGGGCTTTTTTCCTTTTTTTTTTTGGTCTTTTTCGTGTTTACAGCTTGATGAAATTCTTACCCTGTGTCCTGGCAGCCGCTGGGTCCTTCCAGGCTGACCCACCACGAAGTGAACATCTGCCATCAGCTCATTGTTGAACATTACTGAATTTCTGAGGGGCAAGTGGGGAGAAAAAGGAAACAGAAGCAAATCAGTTTGATGCATTTTACACTGCACCTGGGGATAGTGAGGTGATTTGCTGGGAAGGATTAAGGCACACTCAATCATTTCTTTGTATTTGAAGCAAACAGAGAAAGCCACACTTCTGCGTGACGAGACTACTGAGCGAAAGTTTGAACCAAAACAGCCAAACTCGCTCGCGTCGTCTCTTCTGGAAGACTTCGGCGAGGACTTTGGGGACTGTTTACTCGCTTAAAATCTTCAGACGTGACTTATCCCGCTTGATTGATTTGTAGCTCTCGCGCTGATGTTCAAAGCTCCGTCATTTGTCATTCCTTCATTTCTTTGAAGACTTGACTGATTCTGCAAAGCATCAGGGCGACAAGACAGTAAACCCAACGGAAAACCCCCGTCCGTGAAAGAATGGGACCCACCATAAAGCTGCGTTCATATATTATTGAATGGTGGAACATGTCACAGGGGTGGGTAAACAGCCCCGTGATGTTCTGGAGAGACAACAAAGCCAGGTCGGAAAAGCACACGTTTTGCTGTGGACAGCTGGGGTCTTTTACGCACGGGCCAAGGTAAATATTTTGCTTTTAGCAGAGCGCCGCCTCTGCCTGTTGTGCATATCAAACACACTCTGTGCCTGTCGGCTCTCTGTTATGTCAGAGCGGCGAAGTCTGCGGGAGCAGGAGAGGGTGTAAACAGAGGTCCCCCCCCCCCACCACCACCACCACCACCACCACCACACACAGCAGATTGAGGGCAGGGCAGGGTGAACACGCACGCACGCGCACGCACACACAAACGCCACACCTCTTGTAATCACTTAAGAGACAACTCTGAATTAAGACGCTGTTAAACTCAGCTGAACTTCACGGCAATTTCCCACATCACAGTGTGCGGTTTATCCACCGCGTTTACGTCGCAGGTGGCGGTTTGTCCTTACCTCTCTCGTATAGTGGAGTAGAGTCCCTGCCAGTTGCAGTTCTGTATGGTGTTGTTGTTGTTGAGGTTCTGCTGCTGGTACTGTTGCACTGTGGTGGTGGACGCCGGCTTCTTGGTGGGGAAAATGTCTGCTGCCATCTTCTTCTTCTTCTTGCTCCTCAGGGTGATAATCTCATAACAGACTGGGGGCAGCTTGGAGCTGCCGCTGGCATTGCCCTTCTTGGAGCTCTTACTCGACTTGCTCTTCACTGACTCGGGAAGCATCAAGAAGAAAGTCAGACATTTCATGTTCCTTCCCTTGGCATCGACCATGAGTGTGTTCAACTGCCGAGCAGTGGGAGCGCACGCAGAGAAGACATTGGCCAGGAGCCGGCAGGTGCGACGGGGGACCCGGGGGGGGGCGCTGATGGGGGCGAGGGCAGCAGAGACAAGACCCTGTGTGAGATTCGTCCGAGCGCTCAGAAACTACAGAGATAAGTCTTGCTCCCCTGATTTGGCGGCAGGTTCAGACGGGTGATCCGAAGGCACTTTTCCTGTGTGAACTTTGATGTGCTGACGGAGAGGCTCTCGGGGTTCCCATCCCTGCCTGCTCCGACTGACGAGATCAGCTCTTTGGATCACTTCTCCTCCTCCTCCGCTCCTTCGCCTCGCTCACTCGCCGCTTCGCTGAGGGGCTGGCCTGACAGCTCCAGATTTAGTGTAGCTGCAGTGGTCCTTACGCAGCGGTGTTTACTCACTTCCTTTCCGTTCCACACTCTTCTTCCTCGCTGCGCTCCCGCTCCTCCCGCTGCCTCCCCCTTATCCGCGGCTCTGCCTCGTGTCCTCCGGCGCTGGCGCTTTTCCTCCCCTCCTCTCCTCTCCTCCACGGAGCGGAGTCATCGGCAGGATGCTGTGGCTGTGGATGCTGTGCCGCTCCGCGCAGCCTCCCGTTCTGCTGACTATAGAGGTTGAATGGGAGAGCGCAGAGGAGATCGAGAGCCCCCCTCCCTCCCTCCCCTCCTCTTCTCCCCCCCCTCGCCCTCCCTCCCTGCCCCCTTCTCAGCACAGCACACAGCTCTCTCCGGAGCTCAGCCAATGGCAGCGCGCAGCATTCTCCATTGGCTAATGGAGCCGGGTCCAGCACATACTTGAATATGCAATAGTCAACGTCTCAATTAAAGTGACAGCCATGCCTCATAAGAATGATATATTCATCTCTGGCTTCAGTTGCTGTCGCTCCTCCACCTGCAGCCACAGCCGTGGCTTTGCACGCCAGTAAATACAGCCTGCTTGTTAGGAGCTGAAAGGGCAAAGTAAATGTATGTGCACTTCATTTAAGGGCAAAATTTGCTTAATTCATGGGTCTTCCGACATTGTGGCTCCAAACAAGCGCTTCGTGCGTAACTCGCTGCTTCCACTGCGAGTGGATTCTCCAACATTTGTTCCCATTCATGGCGAACACAACACGATGATTCGATCAGGAATCAGTTTAAGGAGCAGCCTTATTTTCAAACACACAGTGTGACACCACAGATGTTTCCTCACAGCCCTCTCTCTCTCTGTCTCTGTCTCTCTCTCTTTCGAGCACAAAAGGCTTCCAAGGATGCGCTTGCACTAAAGCTTTCTTGTTAAGTCATCTCTTCTGAAGTGAGTGCACTCTTTATACAATTCATAATGCATATGCTTCCTGTGTCCTTCTTGTCTGGTAGGGCCTGAGCATGGAGGGTATTCTATTTTAAGTGCCGCCATAATTTAGGTAATTGGTGTTTCAATGCTGCCGTTCTGAGGAACAATTTTGCTGTTGTTTGGGTGCTACGCCTGCAGTCCCACGCGTCGCTCCGAACGTCGTGTGACGTCACACCTTTGCTCTTCTTGTATACCTGGTTTTGTGCGACACACTTTTGTCTAGAGGAGTAAGATTAAAAGCTGCAAAAAAGACCAGGGTCAGGCCAGTGAATTTAATGGAGAAAGTCTTCCTTGAAACACTGTCACAATATTGATTTTTCCATAAACCCTAATTAACTGGCTTAGCGTTTGCTGCACTGAGGAGCATTAGCCCGCTAAGCCCCCTTATACAGTGCTCGCCGTGGAACAGAGAAAATTCGCTATGGTAACATGCAGCCAACATTACAGGGCACCATACTCTCAAATTGCAGGCCACTAGAGATGTTACCCTGGTAACCACCTCCACAAGCAACAGCAGGACAGAGATGTAGAGCACACACATGAAAACACCAATCATGGCCGTGAAGCAAAAAAGGCCCCGATATAATTCCGCATCTTTTCCACTTAGCGGGGAACATTAAATCAGATATAAATTTGTTCTGTTCATTTCCAAGTGCGCCACAGCGTTCTGATGTCACTGCCAACCACTAAATTAAAGCCGCAGTGTTTAAAAAGCGGCCCGGAGAGCCGCTGACAAAGTACACATGTTAATCCAACACTTTTGCGATTTACTCTCCATCACGCTCTCAAAGGCATATACAGTGTATGATAAATAGAACGTCACAATATATCACCTGGAACGGCTTCCTGCTTTCTTTAATTGCCTTTTCTCTCCATTCATCAGCAGAAAGGAAGGGGGGGGGGCGGGAAGTCAGCTTGTTATTCACACATCCAGAGGTAGAAGTGAGAGGAGGAAGTGATGACAGTGTTGTCACGGCGTCGGGAATCACTTTTGTCTCGCACTTTGTCATCGCAGGGAGCCCGTTTTTGCAGGAAAAGGAAAATGTTAGCACCACTGTAGTAGCACTCAAATCAACATCCGTTGTCAGTTTTCAGCAAACGATACAGTGACGGAGACGTCTCAATCGGCATTAAGCGCCATCATTTAGAGATAATGGCGTCGGATCTATAATCTCGGGTTCTTAAATCATTCCACTTCCTTAATGCAAGTTAAATAGTTCCCTCATATTTCAAGCCTTTTCATTATGCCGGCCCCGGCGCGGCGACTTCAAAAGGCGAAAGCTGAAAAAGCGGCAGACGTCCAGCTGGGCCTTTCTTGATTGCTTCTTGATGACGGTACTCAACGCAACACCTTTATCTTCAAAGTAGTTCGCGCGGGACACCTTCATCGCTGGCCGGACTGCGTTGGAGACAGATGAGGCCGCAGCTGTGGGAGTCGGTGAGAATAATCGAGTAAATAAAGTCGCTCCCCTGATGTTTGTATCGTTACAAACATGCGTAGAAGGTGTTGCGCTTGCTTTTCCAAAACTACGGCTCAAAAATCAACCATCACATCCAATGTTTTCCTCATGTTCGACTGTCAGAGATGTTATAAAAAGTATCTGCATTCAAAGACGTCAGACGGGGAATTGTAATGTGATTACTGGCCCTCAATCAGTTTGTTATTTATGGGGAGAAAAGCTTCCTTAAGCTGAAAGACGAAAAGGAGGCGTAGTATGGATGCGTTTTGGTCGGAACATCTGAGTGCGTTTTCTTCAAAAACTCACTGAACACTGAGGTCATTAGTTACCTTGTGGAGGTGGCCGCTTGCCATTCTGCGTGTGAGCGGACCGTGCACACAGAGACGCGGCTCTTCTGCAGAAAAAGACACCTGCTGGGAGGCTTGGCTGAGCTCAGCGGAGGAGAGCGAGGAGGCTGGGAAGTGAACTGTGATGCGGGCCTGGCACGCGAGACGCCAGGGCCGGGATCCAGCAGCTCGTCCAGCGTTCGCTCCCTCGCCGCCGCCGCCGCCGCCACCGCCCTCCCCGCAGCCACCATTAAAGCAGGCAAGGGCACCTGACAGGTGGAAGGGGCGGAAGTGATGGCGTCTGCCCAGAGATGGGGCTTAGAACTCCTGAAAAAGAGAGCTGTTAGTCAGCGGGGTCCTGGAGCGAGCTGGCACCCGGGCGCGGGAACAGCGCGAGCGTTTGTGCACATGTGAAAGTGGAAACCAAACTCTCCTTTGGACACATCGCTCTATTTTTTATTCATCACTGCTTGTTCGCGTCAACCGTCCCAGCAGTAATTTCGCCAGTCATCTCTGATTTAGCCCCCCGTTGCATAATCAGCTTGTCAGACTTTGCACAGCCCAAACAATGGCGGGACAAACATTTCATTAGGAAAAGCCATCATCGCCCGCTCCCAACATGATTCCCACCCCCCCACCCCCCCTCCCTTCCCTTCTAATTCTTTGTCCAACAAATTGCCGAAACACACTTTAACTGACCGGAGAGGACAACTACACCGTCGATGAGATGATAGCCTCTCCTTTGGCTTACAATCAATGTGTCACAGTGAGAAGATGTATGGGGGTAATTTCGCTTGCCTAGAAAAAGCAGAAGCTGGAGGAGGACTGCAGCCTCTCTGGCTCCACAAAAAAACGCAGCCGCTCACTCGCTCGCTCGCATACTTTTTGGCGGCGTCTTCAAATCTGTGCGTCCAAAAGTGTGTCTCCAAATCCATATAAATGCGTCTATTTTTCCCTGTGTTTTTGATGTATTTGTCAGTATGGTTTCTATAGTGTGTGTGTGTGTGGTTGTGTGTGTGTGTGAGCTCTGCTGCTGAGTGCGTGGACACAGTAATGACAGTGTAGAGAAGACCTTTTCACCTCGGCCCACCACATGCTCACATGCCTTCTCCCACACGCGTTCTGCCGCTGCTCACTCAACGCCCTTTCTCTCTCTCTCTCTCTCTCTCTCTCTCTCTCTCTCTCTCTCTCTCTCTCTCTCTTTCACTGTCATGCGAACGTGCGATAGCCATAATTTCCGCTCTGATTAAATGTTTTCGTGTGCCGCTTGTTGCCGTTGCATTTGCATATCCCGCCCTGCGCTTGATATTCCTGCAGAGTGCTCCCTTGAAAACACGGCCACTTTTTGTTTCGCTTGCCCGGACCCCCACGCCGGGCGCTGCCTGGCCGCTTCTCGCTTTGTGTTTGCATTACAGCTTATTTGTTGCTCACGCTGTAAACTGCGAAGCCCAGAGGGGGAAGGAGCTGTGGCGAAACTCGTCTGGAATTATTTCGGAGGTTGAAAACGACCATTTTGTGTCTCTGCTGCTTCGGGTTTGATCGTCCTGGACTCTCGGGTTTTATCGATGCACCGGGAGCAAAAAAACGTCACAGTGAACTCAAGTTTCACCCATTTTTGTCGCCGTGACGCCTCAGTGAAGCCTCAGCCGTTCATCTTTTATACTATAGCGTTGGCGCACACTGTGTTTTTCCAAGAAAACAGCCTATTTGATACACATGTTAATACATATTTCAGTTCACTTGCATTTTCCGTCAAACATATGGAGATTTCTTCACACTGCTGCTAATGATTTCGCAGATTTTAGCACATATTCCCACACGTGCCAGACAGCACACGTGTTCATACTGGGATACGCACTGCACAAATGTTCCTGCAACAATACAACACCTCCACATGTCTGAAAAGCAGTTGGTTGCGTTTCTACTGTGAATGGAAATATTGTGGTTACTGTAGGAAACTGCAGTTGTGCAGAAAAACAGAGAACTTCCAGAGTGCAGCTGCAGCAGCTTTGGAGTGCGTTTCGCAGGCAGCTCTTCAAGGTAAATGATGCCGGTAAGCTCTCGTGTCAGGTCTTTGAATCGTGCACCAATAGCCGTCCAACGTGTCTCACCTGCAAGTCTTATTAAAAAAAGAAAAGAAGGAAAAATCCAGCCGGCTCTGGTGGAGAAAGTGTGTGATGTCAGGCGGGAGACGGAGGCTCCCTGGTTCAGCTCGGCATTGATTTGACACAGAGGAACGGGAAGGCCACAAAGACCGGAGCACCTGCTGTTCCACAAGTGACAGCTCGTGTGGGAGGAGTTCGCAGAGGTAATGGGAAGTGATTTTTACTTCCTGATTTTCGGAGCCTCAAAGAGGCTCCGGCGAACCCGGGCGGGAGCCAGGATATCACTCAGCAGGGTGAGGGGGGGGAACGCTCGAATTTGTCTGGGGAAACTTTTTTCGCAAGGCAAAATGTTCGCTTTGAACAAATGCTGGAAACGACACGCAATCGAGAGCTGGCGGCGTTGTCGTGGCTTCCGAAAAGCCTCCTCTGAGTGACGTGCGACGCTCAGAAAACAGATCATCGAGCATCGACTTCGAAGATGATCAAAAAAACTTCTCTTCTCCTCTCTCCATTTCCACGACCGTCCAATCAATATGAGATCCATAAATTCCGAGAGCTTTTGGCAGCAGACTTACTCGCGAGTCCGACTGGAAGGATATGCTTCCTCACTAATTTATTGGAGTCATGAAGTAGTACTTTATGAGCTCATATTGTTCATTAAAATCACTGACGTGGAAGGTACTAAATTACATAACTAACATTGATTGTCCTGCAGCACTAATCCCGGCTCGGACACAGTTTATCTCCTTTGCGTAGATCACGGAGGCTGTTTCAAAGCTCTGCAGCGGAATTACTAAATATCCTCTTGACAGGAATTTGATGTCGGCGCTGCCGCTCAAGTGCGCCGGCTGAGGCGGCTGCAGGGAGCCAGCCTGTTCTTAAACACTCGCTCGGAGCTGATTATTAAAGATTCATCATCCTGAAGGTTTCGACTGTACCGCGGAGAGATTCTCGCAGACGAGCGTCCGGGTGCTGTCAGGGCTCGCCGAGTGACCATTTCACCCTTCGTTTGAATGGCTGCAGATGCGCAGGAGTGTTGCGCCACTTCGCTGCCTCAAGTGGCGATTGTGAAGTCGAGAATATTCGAGTGTTTTCAGGTCTTTCGCTGTTTTTTTTTTTGCTCTCTCCGGAGTTTTCTTTTGTCAAACACTTGAAAAAAACCCCACTCAGGCAGTGTTATTGTGGTGTAATAGGAGGAGAGAGGCCAGTGGGAGTTTAACTCCATTCTTGACATTCACAAACACAGCCATCAGGCCAGAATGCAGTTGCGACAGGACGGATTCGGGGACGTGGAGCACGCGGCCGAGGCCACAGAGTCCGGAGCACCTGTTGTGACGGCTCGCGTGGGATTGTTTTCCAGATTGGGAGCTTGCGGTGGGGCCATTGTGGGTGGCAGGATATCGCTCGGCGGGGATTCTAACCGACACGTCCGCTGTTTAGCCAGAAGTCCCGAGGCCGGCTGTTTCTGACAATCTCGCTCTGAATGTAGATTTGTTGCGATTGATACCCGAGTTTTTGAATTCACTGTTTTGTTCTGACCCAGTCGAGTTGTCCCGGAGTCTTTCTGGAAACCGTAAGCACACTCAAGTACTCAGAGGTGTTTAGTCTTTGCCTGGTCAAGGACCCACAGTGGTCATGGCGATAACGGTGGACGTGAGCGGCTGCTTTTACTTCCCCCCTGCTGGCTCCAAATCAGCGATTATTTTCCCTCAAGTGTGGTTTCACTCAGTGTCGGCTTTGACAGACTTCCAGTCGACAATTTCTTTGGCAATAACCATCTGTGCCGGCGCTTTTTGTGGTTTTATTTGTCGTGTTTATTCCTCTTTCAATCACACGTCACAGCAGCGGTGGACGTCGACCAGCCAGGAGGTGCAAAAAAAGACAAAAAGATCTGCTTTTTCTTGGCATTTGGGAGCTGAAACCTGCCCTCCTATAGCGAAAATATGGAAAAAGCAAGATGTTGACGAAGCTGTTCGAGTGCTGGCAGCAGTCCCACCGGTGCTGGATTGGCTGACCATATGGTTCAATCTGTGCTGTGATTTACCTTGTCTGCAGCCCAGGCAGAGGCAGGAAGCAGAGGAATGGACATCTCTTATCGCACATGCATGTTGCTCGGCTTTTAAATTGCGTATTGTGTGTCGCCGTCCAACTTGCTTAGTTTGTGGTGTGTGTTTATATATAAACACAGCCTAAACAGGCTCCTTATGTGTTCAAGCTGCACCAAAGCAGCCCCAGAGGAGCAGAGTGCTGAGCACGCACACAGAGGCAGAAAAAAAAGCACCAGAGCGGGAGGAAGCAGGCAGATGGAGCGGAGGTGCAGAGAGATAGTTTGCATAGCAGAGCAGAGCAGAGCGTCCTTTTGTCTTGGGAGGAAGGTGCACGTCGTTACTGTCTCCATAAAACAGGAGGGGATTGGCAGAATTGCATAATAGGGATAATACAGATGATGGCCTCATCTGTCCAAATCATCGCCATCACATTATTGCAAACACAGAGAGAGAGAGACAGAGGGAGAGAGAGAGAGAGAGAGAGAGAGAGAGAGAGAGAGAGAGAGAGAGAGAGAGAGAGGGAGAGACTCAGGGCGACAGGAGCTTGGAAACATACACCCAACATGTCCGAGCGCAAGCAGATGTCTGCGTTCGGTTTAACGTCCCGCGCGCTCATTCACCAGTTGAACGTGCGAGCGGTTGGCGTCGCTGGGAGAACGCCGTCGTCACTGGCCGCCCAGTGCCGCAAACAGGAAGTTGTGTCTGTGTGCGTGCGCGTGCGAGCACGTGGACGTGTTAATCAGCAGAAAACTGCAGGGTGGCAGAAGGTCAGAGAGGAGATTGGCTTTTTTTAACGTGAGTGAAAACAGTCCCTATAGAAAGCCGGGGAAAAAGTGAGATATGGTGTGTGGCGCGCATGGGAAAAGCCTTTCAAAGCTGTTTCTTAATCCTTTTCCGCCCCAGACCCCCCCGCCACCGCCGCCCCCCGCCCCCCCCATTTCCCCTTCCCTCAGTTTAATCTCTGACACTGCATTAACATTTAAATTTTTCACAGCAATTTGAATCCAGTGTATGCCGCGACCACCTCGATTTATTCATTTACACTAATTACCTGCTGCTGGGACGGGAGTGGATGGTTTAACCTTCTCACAGCTAATTTCTCATGATGTCTGTAAAGTCTCAATGCGGCGCCGTCCCAGAGGGGGAGAAATGTGACCTTTTCCAATTTTATTATCGCCAATACAAACAAAGTGACACTAATCAGGATAATGCCGCGGCACTTTGGAGAATCATTTCAATTTGGCCCGGTCGAGGGCAATAGCGAGCACCCCCTCTTATGCTTGTTTACAGTGTTGTTATTCTTCAGTGTAGCTGACGCGCCCCAGTTGTTGCAGAGATTTTCAAGGCGAGATTGTACGACGTTGTTGTTTTAGAGAAATGTAGAGAAAGGAGCAGAAGCACCAAAGGAAACATCTCGCATGAGAAATTGGTCCAAAATGTCCTTGAATGAGGAAAATCGGGAAAGCTGAGCGCTTCCTGGTTTTGTCTGCCAGTTATTTTCGTTCTGGGGTCGCGTACAATACAGTAAAATGGAGCAGTAAAGTGACACAATAATAATAATAATTAATAAATACTGATAACTCCTACGTTGACCTCTAATTGTCGCGCAAAAAAACCAATTTTATTCTGGAAATGGTTCCAATAAAGCTGCGATCTCTGCTTTTTATTCCGCTGCACCATTTTAAGTAGGAATTTTTGCGTATTCGGTTAAATAACCAAGTTCAAGGTTTTTTTCTTTCCCCTTCGGCTTGTTTTCTAACCTCGGAGCGAAGCTAAAAACAACAGAGCGATCGATGTCACCGCAGGCAATATTAGGGCTTTTTCACAGGAGCGAGCGTGGTCCGTGTGTGTTTCCGTGTGTGTGTGTGCGCAGAGTGAAGCTGTTCACTCGAGCTGCTAACAGGGACCTGGGAACTGTGACTCAGTACATTTTCTATAACTTCCTTACAGTACGAGCGTCCCGCTGGCTCGCCGGTGGAAAGCTTTTAAAGTGGAGCGGCAGCGGGAGGAAATGTTCAGGAACACACGATTGGAACAGAAATCCATAACCGCGCGGCTCCAAAACCGACGAGCACGCGGAGAGACATTTTATTTTTGTTTTTTTTTATGGCAAAGAAACATCGCGCCTCCTCTCAGGTCTCGGCCCAGACACGTATGAAATAAAACCGACAGAGACACGGACGGCTCCTGCCGGACCCCCCACCCACCCCCCTGCTGTGAGGATGCGGTGGAAATGAATGTCATCGAGACTTGGCTGCGCCAAAGCTTACCAAATTGGTTTGGCGTTTCTGTTTCAGCCGGCGCGTGCCAGTCGTACTGTCGGCTCGAAGATAACTTCCGTCTCCTTTCTGTGGCGCGTTGCCGCCCTTCGGGGCATCCGTTAATTTCCGAGCGACGTTCGTTTGAGTCAACTTTCTTGAAAGGTCAGCAGCGAGCGGTGGATTATGGCTTGTTTTAATTAAGACGGAGCGCTTTGTGTGTGACACTGTTGAAGCTTCGAACCTTTTGCCTGACGGAAAGCGTCTAATAGTTCAGATCTTCTTCACTCTGTCGGGTTTCAAGTGTCGGCTGAGTGGGGAAAAAAAGAGATTGAGGTACAGTGAGGGGAAAAAAAGCACAATTTGGTCTCCCGAAGCGATGTCATTTTCTGCACTTTCATGTTCTCAAAAGTGCTGATCACTCAAGTTCAACGTTCACACGGGTCCAAAAACAATTTGTTGCGACTTCCTACGTCCTGGTTCTCTCTCTCTGAAGCCGAGCCAGTGCTGACTAATTGCGGCTATACTGCGCTCGCAGCTCGGCGCTACGGTTCTGCTTTCTAATTTCAGATTTGTCTGACGGTGGAAAGCGGTGGGCGGTGCAGCCGCCTGGCAGCTCGCGCTCAACATGTCGAGAGAGAAAGGCTGCGCGCACTTCTGAGGAACGGGAACATCGCTGTCACATGCGCGACACGACTTTGTATCGGTCACGTTATTGATTTCAATCCTGCGGGGATGAGCTTCTCTTTGGAGTTTCAGTGAATGGCGGAAAACAACGTCCCTTGTGTGGATGATCAGATAGGAAGGAAAACAAATGGGGGGAAAGAACGACTTGGAAATGGTTCACATCTGCCTGCTCCAGAGCAGCATTTGTATGCACTGTTTGCTGCAGGGCTTCGTGTGCTATACAGTAGGTGTGGCGCAGCCTGCCGATGCGCCCCCCCCCCCCCCCCCAGAGTGCTGTGAGGCTGATTTATAAGTGGGAGGGGCCTCTGAGCTGCAATCAGCCCATTTCCATCAGCGCTCCAGCCGCCTGACAGCACCCAGCTGTCCCTGATGTGCCACAGAGGGCTGATGGTGCTCTTGTCAGCTCTGCTGCTTTACTGCTGCGCTCGCTCGGATGAAAACATGCGCGCTCACATGCAGAGCTGGCCACACAGTCATCCATGCAGTCAAACATGCCACCGCACTTGTAGAATCCCCTAAAGAAGGAAACCGCTGTGAGGGAGACCAGCAACTTGCTTTAATTGGTCTGCGCTTAATGTGGCATTTTACCAGTGATTTGTAAAGGACAAACAAGTCCCCTTTCAAACTTTACGGGTCTCGCAGTGGAGACGGGGGAGCTTCTTGTGGCCGATTGGGTCGGAACAAACGAGCGGCGTTTACAAGTTGACGCTGGGATCCGCTGTCGCCGTGAAAACGCGCCTCAGTCAGGACGGCGAGGCAACGACGCGCCGGCAATCACTCGCAGCCCCTCTCCTGATGTCGCCTCTCCAGCTGCTCCCGCTAACTTATGATATAATGACATCGTGCTGTAACCTGATAAATTGTGAACCCAGCTGGCGAAATCTGATTTTGCTTTTACAACAGCTGGGCTGCCACATGCACCGCGCAGCCACCATGCTGTGCAGGCAAAGCATGAAAAGCACCTAATGATGTAATTCTTCTCCCCTGAGTTGCAAGTATAAAGACTTATTATTAATCGAACGCATTGCATTGTTTGTCGGGCATAAAGGAAACTGCGTCCCTGGACTAATAAGAGAGAGACTAATAAGAGAGACTAAGCGAGACGTGCCAACAACTCGTCACATTATTGTTGCCGTGAGCTTGATTGCTGCAACATACGTCTAAGAATAACGCTGTTTTTGTTTGGTTAATGATGACAGTCGTGGTCTTCAGACGCAAGTACACAATCTTTCCACAGAAATTACAGAAGATATATTTATATATATCAATTTATTTTCCTTTGCTGAAGAAAAAGTCAAACAATTACGAGTTAGAAACAAAATTAGTGGACATAGATGCAATTTCCAGTGACAGGAAGCGATTCTATCGATAGAAGTTTTACCTGTTTAGTATTTTCTTTGACACTTTTTTGTTAGCTCGTCAAAACACAATCCACAAGTTTGACGGTGGGTCAGGATGCAGTCGAATGTTTGCGTAAACTGTGAAGCTCAGCCAGCTGTGGGAGGAGAGCAGGTTTTTGTCCTGTATTTGTCCTTTTTGTCAGCGCAGAAGCGAAACGCTTCTGAGGCGAGCCGGTTAAAACGCCGGCTCTCGTGGCGCCCTCAGTTTTAATTGACTGACTTTTCACTGCACCTTTAAATGTGGCCTTTTCAGAAGTGCTGTTAAACCTTTTACTTTGCGCTGGAGTTGGAGAGCGAACCAGGTGAATGACTTGTTTCATGGCACGATTTACTCTGCGGAGCAGGACGTGAGCAGGGTGTCACCCTATTCACACCCTGTAGTTTCTGCAGTTTACTGTGTAAAAACGTGAATTTTTCGGGACACAACATTTTTCACCCTTAAGATACGACTTTTTAGCCGTTGACAATTGCTTCGGAAGTCTATTGTTGTGGTAAAGTGACCAAATCAGACACCAAAATCCACTTTTTTCATGTATTACTGGCTATATCTCCAAATTTGAATGTGTAAACAAGATCATTTTTGTTTGGGTGAATAATTCTTTAGGATTTGACCTCACACACGTTTTCTATCTCAACATGAGGAACAAACGAGGCAACATGCGCATTTTTACTGCTTTTAAACAGATGCGCGTCGGCCTCCTTTAATTGAACACATATTTGGCGGCGCAGTGATCGTCCCTTCTGGGGTAGATAAGTACAGATCGCCCCCCTGGGAGGAGAAATAAAGACCCGCTACATCATTGTTTCTCCACAGACACGCATGCCGTCGAGCCAGCTCACCACACAATAGGAACCAAGGAGCCAAGAGTGATGCATTTTCCCCCGTGCCTTAAACGCACCGGGGTGTTTTGTTTTATTTCAGCTTGAAATGGCAGTTTCGAAATAACGGGAATTTTAGGACGCAGTAAAGGGAAATGTCACAAATTTATTTTGGTTTACAGCAGCAGCATAAGTTTGAAGGCATCGACCCATAATACACAATTTAATGTGTGCAGTTCGAGAAATGAGCAGCAATACTTTGAGTCCGTGATGCGATGCAGTTTTATCTTGCGGCCGTTCCGTGTAGCGTTTGGACGTCTTCGCCCCGTGACGTCTCAGGAGGCTTCGACACGCCAAATATTTCCTGTGAGCGTCCCAGAAACAACCCGTCCTCCGCACGGCGCGGCGAAATTGCAGGAAGTTTTAATGGCGAGACATAAAAGTTTGGAATAAAACTGCGAAAACTATTCTGCAATTCAAATCCCCCCCGAGCTGCAGGCTGCAATCAGAAGATTGGTGGGTCGAGAGCCTGGCCACACGCAGAAAGTAACCATTCCTAATGTCTTAACTTAACCATGGTTAAACTCCGTTGTCTTGGCAATTTCATTTTTAGACAGAGCGTGAAATAAAAAAAATGTGTTTTTTCCGCTCTGGCTGGCTGACAGCGCCGGCATTTATTGATTTTGCCCGTTTAATGCATTCAAGATATAATAGTAGAGCTCCGCTGGGCTGAGGAACGACTCTGTCTCTCTCTTATCAAGCATAACTAACAACCACTATTTCATTTGGAGCACCACTGCTGCGCTGGCACCATGATTGCCGTGCAGGAGTGGATGTACCCGCGCTGCATATAAGATGCCAGAAAAACTTGTTGAATCAATGCGCACAGTCGTAGCCGTATGGATCTAATACGTTACATTTTCAAGCTCGCGCGCACCGATGTCTCGCACGGAGCTCGATAGTAATTAGAGCAGCAGACGTGGAAATAAACCCATTTTAAACAGATGCCGCTGCAACGGGACTGCCGAGGCGAGAAATGTGATAGATGAAAATATCAAGCGCTTCCTAATGTCTTTCTCCCACTGTCTTTTCATTTCCTGACATCATCCAGGAGACAATTACCGCGTTGTTGCCTTCCATAAGAAACCGTTCGGAAATGGAAGAACAATCTTCTCTCGTTTGCGAGCTGAGAGGTTTGGATCTCGCTCTAATCAGGTCCAAATAGATGTAAAACGAGCCGCCGGCGGGCCCATAAAAGCATCATTCCGCCTCCTTTTTTTTGGCGCTACCAAAAACACCACAGAAATGTTGCTCCACTTTGTGAAAACATCCGAACCACTTTAGTTGTTATCATGTAGTCATGTGATCCACCGGCAGAAATCAGCGTCTCATTTCTTACCCTTGCTCGGTTTTTGTAAGGTGAACGGGAACGTTTCTCGTTTCCTTTGTTTGTCTCTGATACTTTTTGGACTGTTTCTGAGTCAAATTTGACTTGTTTTCAAGGGTAGGATGAGAAAAAAGAGCCTAATTTTTGTTTTCTTTCTCTCACAATGTGAAATCCAGAGACTCCCTTTTACAGATATTTGCTTTTGGGATTTGGCTTCCCAAACACATTTAATTAAAGCTCCTCTCTACTGTCTCGACGCTGAATTGTTTCAAGTGGATTTTCTTTGTACGCTTTTGCTGCTATTTTGGTTTGACCAACTGAGCACATTTTTATTTCCTGGTACGAGTGCATTGACCGGTTTTATTTGATATTATTCATTTATTGAACATCGCTATCTAACCCTCCATATGTGGTATTTTGTGAGGCGAACGATCTGTAAAAAACTCCATTAAAACAGTGTAAACATAGATATGAACGGAGGCATGTGAGCTCGGAGGTGAAAAACAATATCCAGTGTTGTTTTTTTTGGAGTACTTCTGGTCTGAGGTTTACTGACGGGTTGAGTTTGACCCCCTGACACCAAAGATGTGAGCCGCTTTCCAACACAATATCAGGTGTATTGTGAAAATCGACGTTAATTCCAGAGATCTGGTGCCGATTTTACCAGCATATAGCCCAGAGGAACGTAGTCACAGTGAGGTGCTGAAGATGCAGACGGTGAATGTTTCCTCCCTCTTCCTCCTCGTCGTCCTCCTCCTCCTCAGAGACAGAGGAGTGAAGGAGAGAAAAAAGAGCATGTTGAGTAAAGGGAGTGAAAAGGCTACTTGTAGCCTGCAGGCTCCCCTGTTCCTTCTGGAAACGGAGCCAGACTGATCAGCGCAAACACCGATGAAATAATCGGAGGTCGCGTCACCAAAGTTGCCTCGTCTGGTTGGATTTCACTCGGGCGAGTTGATCGCTGGGTTCCTCGCATCTTCGTCCCGTTTGAGGGGCGCGTTGCTGTGACACAGCTGAGTTACATCAGTCAGGGTGTCGATTTCAAAGGTGCCAAATACTCACAGGTACTATGAATACTGGCTGTTGTTACTCTGGCTTCACATTTAGCGTCTTTCTTCTTGCTTTCAGGTGGACTCTGTTAGTTCAGGCACAAACTACACAGTATGTGACAAGGCTGTCGCGTGATTCTCCAACCATTTTCACTGACTTTGTCTCAAACTTCAGGGAGGTTTTTTACTTCCAAAATGAACATTTTTTTCTCCCAGCACGTCACTGCAAAAGTTCGCCGCATTCACGAGCGTCTTTGCTGCGCGTTTCCCCCCCGAACACAGGCTATTGTTGGATTTGTGGTGGGAGAACAAGCGGTATATTCGGAGGCATCTTTATATTCGTTTCAAACTCTCCGAGCGTCCCAACGGCGAAGAATAAATCAAACGCTGTAGCAATAAAATGAATATTAAAGCTATCCGTGGCAGCGGTGATTCCGTAGTAAATCTGCCATCCGAACCTTTTATTTGGTGCAAATGAAAAGGCTGCGAGAGAAGAAAAAGCAGACGTTTCTGTGGGTGGAAGGCATTATGGACCGAGCTGGAGGTCAGGCCAGATTCAGCTTCTTAGTGGCTTTTCACGAGTGAAATTAAGGAAGTTGTAAAGAGGGAACAAAGGAGCTGTGGTTGCTGGCTTTTTTTTGGGGGGGGGGGGCACGTTTCCTACATGTGAGACATGACATAGTTGAAAAGAGTCAGCGGCGGCCTGCGCTGCTCTCCTGAGTGCTCTCCCTCTCAGACTCCAGCTGTAATTGGGCGTTGCGGGTACGTGTGTTGTGTTGAAGTGGCTCTCGTTTGGGGTGGGGGGGGTGGCCTGAAGGGAAGGTGTGTTTTTTTTTGTTTTCCAGCTGGATACTTTTTGAAACCTTCGCTTCGCCGTGTTCCTTCCCCCCCCCGCTTCATCCGGGAGCCGTCGGAATTAAGAAAAACACGTCCATCACGCAGTCACGGCGCTGACGGGCCCCCGCGCTCACTCATCTGTCCTCTTTTCACCTCGCGTATCATCGCAGGCACTTCAAAGGGAGGATGGGGTTTTTGTAACCGCACCGCAGACGTATTAACGGGGGTATTTCTTTAGACCCGGGGCTCCCGGCGCTGCTGTGCATTGTGTGGGTTGTTTATGCCTAATTCATACCCAGTGTCTGTGGCAGATCGGCTCACAGGGGCGGCTCGCAGACATTTGAATTAAATCTGCAGAACTATTAAAAATGTATGGCCTGTATGAATGCGTGACCTATATTTTCCGTGCAAATAAATAAATAAACGGGGGGTTGTTTCTTTTTTTTCGAGAGAGAGAGAGAGAGAGAGAGAGAGAGAGGATGATGCAAATCTTCAGAAGTGGGACACAGGACGAGCTAATGACATTATAACAATAAAGAGTTGGGCTTTCCACGCGGAGAGTGGAGCAGAGAGTAATCCGGTCTTACTCATCCGCTCACCTCTTCTCCCATGTTTCCCCTCGTAATCAGCATCCCACAATATCCATCCCGGCGCCGCCGGCTCTGAATTGGCCTCTCCTGGCTGGAGTACCCAGAGAGACTCACCTCTCCGCGAACACTCCAGCGCTCACAAGGCTTTCATGTTCATCCGTATCTTTTTCGAGAGTCCTGACATCGACACCATGCCATTTTTTTCCCCGGTTGTTTTTGGAGTCTTCTCCGCGTTGACCACGTTGTGGCCCCTCTCCTCCAGTCTGTGCCCAGACGGCGTCTCTCTGTCATCTCTTTTCTCTTTCTTACCTCTCTCCTCGCCCCGTCTGCCTCCCTCTGTTGTCTCTGTAGAGGCTTTTTTTTTCTCAGCTCTGCCATTCAGACGATGTCAGCGACCGTGGCGGCGCGAACAAAGGCCAGCGGTCTCCTCTGTTTCATGATGAACTGTCATCGTCTGACTGGAGATCCGCTGGGGGGGGGGGGGGGGGGAGTAAAACCCAACGACTATCTGCTGCCGATTTGCGTGAAACTTTCCGAGGCAGCGGTCCGACGTGGAGTCGGCGAGCCACACGTTCAAGCCGAGCATTACCGTCAATTTGTCATTAAAGCGCTCGACATGAAAAGGTCGCACTTGTTACCTCCCACGTGGTCTCGTGTCGGCCTCTGAAATCTGTCGGCGGACCACCGAAGCGGGGACGTAGCGCTGACCCCCGCTCGGTGACAGGGGTGTAACCTTTTACCTCGCGTTTTCTGCAAAGGCCAGCCGTTCTCGGGAGCGACTCGTGAAGCCAGCGGTTTTTCCCCCCTCGGTGTGCGAGCGTCTGTCGGCTTTTGCGCGGGCTCGTGCGCGCGTGTCTGAATTCAGGCGAGGCTGTTGGCTGTTTACATGAAGCAGAAGAGTGTATTCATGCTGAAATGACTAATTGGGAAATATAGTGTACAACCTCATTTGATGCACCGAGCTACTTATTCCCTCTGCATGAATAACTGCAGGTTTATGCCCTAAATACGGCACTTATGTGCTGCTTCTTACGCCGCTGAAGCCGGCGAATTGTTCATTTCCAAAGCCGGTGTGAGATTACGAGACTCTCCGAGCAGCATTGTGCTCTGTTTGCCTTCTCTGTCTGCATTGTGTCTTTTACCCAAGGGGGGGACTTCTTCCCGCCCCCTCCCTCCGCACCTCTTGCTCTGGCGACTGCCACTCGATTGGCATCAAAGGGCCATTAAAGAGGCTCCTCCTAAATGAACTTGACAGCAGAGGCAAGGCGTGGTGATGCGGGTGGACATGCAAATCAATATTTCACATCATCAGCCGCCGGTTGGTGGAGCGAGGGGACAGGATGACGAGGCGCGGCCAATGAATTCGACCGCAAGACGAGTCGAGGAGCCCCGGTCGGCGGCCGCATCTCGGCCACGCGGACGGACGGCGCCGGGGCCGTCGGCGGCCAGGTGCCTTTTGTGTCGGCACCGCCGGTCCCTGTGCGCGTAATTTGCCGGGAGATGAGTCGGAGTGTGTCGATCACGCCGCATTGGCATCTGCGCGTTGTTTATGCCCCCGTACACGCCGCGACGCTCTGCAGTCTCATTGTGGCAAGAAAAAGGATCAGTGTAAACAAAGCAGATGGAAGACATATGGGTGCAACCACCCCCCCCCCCCCCCTCACTGAACAGTATCATTTAGTTCTATAGACTGGCTGAGCAACGTGTCACAACACAGGCGCTGTTGATGCAGCTTGGCAGCCATCTGAGCAGCAAACATGTCATTCAGTTGTAAATTATGTTGCACGCAAGGTCACCTTGTGTAAAGGTGGGGAAGGAGGAGGAAATGAGCTGGGGGTGTAATTCATCTCTCCGTGTCAGTGATATATATCGCGTGTTGGAAATCGAACCGTGCAGTTAAACTCTCCGGATAGCAACGAGCGCAAACACGCCGCACGTGTCTATATTTATTAGCCCCCTTAACGCGTCGGACCACAGTGTCAATTCCCTGTTTGTAGCCGGGATTTTCCACCTCAAACTGGGGGGGGGGGCGGGGGGGGGTCCGGCTGTACCCGGCGTAAACGAGGCCCCTTAAACAAATTTATGCAGACGCAGTGCTGCATTTCGCCGGCGACTCGCGGCCGGGATCCTTCTCCGTGGCGCCGCTCAATCTCCGTCCTTGTGTGACTTTCAGACTCCAATCCGTGCTCCCTCAAGGATACACGTCTTAGCATAATACAGACAGCTTAGGAGTCATTGAGATGGGGGTCCCTCCGCTTCAACACACATTGCCAGGCGAGGAACACCCCCCCCCCCTTTCCTCCCTCCCCCACTGAACCAGCTTCTTGCCAGCACGTTGCCAACACTGTGCCTCTCCAGCTTTGGCACTCTTGACTGCTCACTGTACTGTGTTCGCACCTCTCTCCCCCCTTCCTCCCCCCCCTGCCCGCCCTTCCCCAGACACAAAGAATACAGACGCCGCCTGTCGCCAACGCTTTAGCCTTCCTCTTTGGCTTCTTGTCAGGAAACGCTCGACATTCTCGCGTCGATTTTGTTAAGAATAGAGCGTTGGGTTTTTTGAATCATTCATTTTTCCTCACATCCTCTCCTTTCGCCAGATCTGGGGAGACGGGCAAGGTCAAATCCCTCCCAACAGTCCCCATCTGGCACTGACCCCGGTGACGGGGGTGTCTGCGAGAAGGAGGCAGTTTCCTGCTGGATGCACAATTTGCCCACTGTTTACTCCTTCGTCCTTTTGCATTACCAACACTAGACCTGATTGACATTAACATGCAGCTCCTCTCACAGACGTGGAAAATCTTTGACTGTCTTTTTTTTTTCTTGAAGATTATCTCCACACGCTGAGCATGCTGCATGCATGAATTCATATAAAACAGCGCTGGCATGTGCACTCATGAAGTCGTGCTTTTGCATAACGGAAGCCTTTAATTGTTTTTATCAGCGTTACCCGGAACGTACTTTTAACCTTCTCAGAGCCGTTGTCCAGCTGTGAAGACTCTGTCTCGCCTCAGGTTCAGAGTTCGTAGCCCACGTGTTCGCCCCGTCAGTGTGTTTGGGTTTTCCCAGAAACACGCGGATCAGATCCACTGGTGAAATCCCTGCGACCCTTCCGGCGGACTTCACCCGATGTCAGCTGGATCGGCTCCAGCACCCTTCGCCGTCCAAAGCGGTGTAAAAGATGAACGCATACGAGGAACTAGATGACGGAGCGAGGCAGGCGGGACCCAGCTTGGTCCAGACTCCAAATTGTGTCCAAATTGAAGGAGACAGGGATCGGAGGGCTCGTTCTGTTGTGCACCGTCGTTCCAAAAATAGCCCACAACAGAATAAACGAGCGCGACTTAATGTGTGCATTTGTAATCTTTAGAGTTTCTCAGAGGTGGATTTTTCTTGAGAGCTGCGGACAGACTGCCTCCGCGCCGCACTCCGAGCGAAGCGTCGGCTTGACTGCGGCTGTAGCTTCATATTAACTGAACGGGCAGATACAAAACCCGTATCGATCCTTGGGTTTGACCCTGAGCGGGAGGGCAACTGAGTGAAACTTCCACATTCCCAAACAATTTGTGTAATGCTTGAACCGAGTCCTGCCACCCAGAGCGGCGAGGAAGCCACAGTCGCTCCGCTCGGGAGCTTCTCGGGCTCTTGGAATTGAAAATGCGCGTCGCCGTGCAAAATCGCACCTTTTTTCGCCTGCGCTCCGAGTGCTTCGACGCCACATTGTTCTGCTCCTGCAGGCGTCCTAAATAAACCTGTTAAGTGTCGGTGGGATTGGCCATGCCTCCTTGCAGTAGATAGAGCCCATCGGAGCAGATTATCAAGATACAACAGTGTGAAATGAGCTCAGCGAAGATGCGGTTTCTCCACACTAAGTGGTTCCAAGAAAATCCAAAGAGTTGCCATGCCGGGTTGTAGCGTTTCCGCCTTTTATGTTCCTCCAACGTCTCTGTTTTCCTTTCGCCAAGATCAGCCTATTAGTGGGAGAGGAGAGGATCTGAGTCGTGGCTGGGGGGTGCTCGCTGGGTATTTTGGATGCTACTGAGACGCGTGGTCCTCCATCACGCGTTACATAAACACCACGGGGTTCCGCTACCCTGCCAGCGATTGTGTAGTCACACCTGATGAAGAGCCGAATGACCTGATTCCCAGCATCTCCTGAGACATCTGCGCAGATGAAGGGGCGCGGTGCGTCAGGCCGCCGCTTCCCTTCTTCTCCAACCTGTCATGGCATCAATCTTGCCGTTAGATGTGCTCTCTATGGGGAACAAATTGGTTTAACCTTTCCTGTCGTACTATTTCTATCTGAGAACGCATCTCTCCGTCCAGCCGTCCCCGTATTTTGTCATCCTTTCTCTTACTCCTCCTTTGAGATTAAGTCTTTTCTCATTGCTCCCTCTCGCTCACACTGACTTTCCTTCTGCCTCTCCTTCTCTTTTTATCTCTCCTTGCCCCCCCCCACCCCCCCTTCTCCTGTTTTGGTAGCGCGGCAGCTCTCAGAGCTGAGGGAGTATGATTAGGACAGAAGAGAACTGGCTGGAAGACAGAGACAAACTCAGAACTGGGTCATCATTGTTTCTGTGCGAGGGCCCGCTCTGCAGATGAAAAGCTTGAAGACAAGAGGAGCAAATGACGCTCGATACAGTACCGGGAGCCCTCGACGTTTCTGGGCTACAGGAAAGGAAAGGAAAAAAAATACTCATGCAAAAGGAGGGATTGGAAGTGCGACGCAGAATTTATGTAATGAGAGCTGAATAAAACATGCTTCTGGCCTGCTTTCCAAACTCCCGAAACCTTCGCGCCGACGGTAATCCATGGGCCGGCTGTGGCGGCGCGGCGGAGATGGAGCGCAGTCGGGGAGAAGTGCAGCGGTCATGAAGCACTAGACGGGGAAAACCTTGGTTGTCACGGGGTAATAGAATTTTGACATTGATCATCGTTTTTCTCCTCTCCGCTCTCGCTCTCTTTCTTGTCCTCTCTGCAGCCATCTCTCTCTCTCGCTCTCTCTGTGTCTCTCTCTCTCTCCCTCTCTCTCTCTCTCTCTCTCTCTCTCGCTCGCTCTCTCTGTGTCTCTGTCTCCCTCTCGCTCCCTCTCTGACTCGCTGTGTCTTCCACCCTTTTAGCAGACAGTCTGACAGGGTCTGTCCCACTGGCCGACCATTCAGCACTCATCATGCGCATCATTTCCTCTCATCATTCCCCCCGGTGTGCTTCTTCCATCTCCTCTGGCCTGTTCACTCGCCATCAACCTCTTCACATAAACCCCCCTTTTCATTTGTGTGTGTGTGCGCGCGCGTGTTTGTGTGTGTAAGCCTCCGTGAGTTGTCTTTAAAAACAGATTAACAGATTAAAGGTGTGCATACATTCCGCCTGCTTTTGCAGATTGTTTCGTTTAAGCGCGTGTTTTGCTGTTGATGTTTCTTTGAGGCAACCTGCCGGGAAATGAAATCCTCCGATTTTTTTTCATGTCAGCAAAGCGCTTTAGTTTTGCGCATTTGTGTGTTGAAAAGCAACAAGTCGCTCACCGTTGGCTCACACCTCCTGCTGTTCCGAGTGTGTTCTCAAAACCGGGGAGCGAGCAGCGTTCGGCGTCGTCTTCGCTCTCTCATCAAATAACCGTCTCTACAAGGCATTAGGTGAGCAAAAGGCTGCAGAAGCCATTATGCTGCGCTCGCTGCAATCATCATTTCTTGATTTCCGCCAGCCTGACATGAAAGTGGAAATCTGTGTTGTCTTTTCTCCGGCATGATACTTTTTCTCTGTTGCTTGTCTGAAAACCTTTTTGCTTCCGCTTATTTATTTATCTTTCTCTCTTTTTTTTTGCGCCTGCGAATCAGAATCGGCGGCGCCTTGGCCTACTTTCCAAACCATCGAGGAGCAAATAATCAGGATTTGCCTGGCACTCCTTCAAACGTGGATGCTTGTGAAACATGCTTCCCTGCAAGTGTCGAGTTACACTGAGAGACAGTCAGAGGGTGTTTGGTGTTTTCTTTAGTTGGCGTCAGATAAATCTCGAGAGCTCTACTGCCACCTAGAGTATTCTAGCTGCCTGTTCAGGTGAGGAGGTGGGCTGAAACAGGGCTGGAAAAAGGACACGGAGGAATCGAGTGGAAACGAACGCGAAGCCTTAAATGTACCAGGCCTGACTTGGCTTTGAAGCGGTTCCATCCCTTTATTTGCTTGTATTTCGCAGTTAATCCTCCGTTATTTCTTCCGTCTTAACCCGCGTCGTCTTTTCCGCATTCCTCAAGGAATGATTCAGCATCCAAGCCACAGAAGAGTGCTTCATTCAAGCAGTGAGCCTTCACATTGTTGCATATCCGTCTATTGCCTTTCCTGCCCGCTCTCACGTTTCCTACCTGGATGAACACACACTCCTCCCCGCACACAAGTAGCGCCGGAGCGGTTCTCGCTGCCAGAAATTGCCTGGAGGACTTATAAATGAACTATTTGTTGTCGAGAGTGTGGGAAGATATTTCTTTTTATAATGCGAGTAAACCCAACACCACCTAACAAAGGCAGAAAGAGGAAGCGGCGGATCATCACAGGCTTAAAACCCTTTTTGATGTATTATCCTCCTCATTTGATTTCTTCCCGTTGTTATGAATATTTCCCCCTTTGTAGTCGCGGCCATGCTTCAACCGCGGCGCTCCCAATCCTGGCTCCTCGCCGCTGATTGTGTGCCACAATGATTTTTTTAATCACCATTTTCATCTTGCTTTAATTAAACCTTTTATTCGACAGAGACACGGGCCATTATGCTCTCTATATTTCAGAGAATAGATTGGAAAATGACTAATACCTTCTGCTGACCTTTCTTCACCGCTGCCTCCTGGCAAGGCTGCGCGGAGCAATTTCACCAACATATTTATCTCGTCTGAGGCGCACCTTCGACTTAATCCAAATGGCCTTTTCATTAGCCTTTTAATTGAACTGCGGAGGGAGTGTTGAAACCCGTAACCCGGTCTCTCGGTCGCTTGTGAGAAAGGAGACTCGTGTCACAGACGGACTCTGTGCATTAATTTGGCATACTTAAACTCACATTAAACTGAGTGCTCATCAATCACTCACGTTCTTCTCATCACGGTGGCGCGCTGGGATGAATGTGCCACGGCGACGCTTCTACCCGAGTCGTTTGAAGTGACGGGACCTCGTCGCAGTTTCGCACCACTGTTGCTGCGACTGTTCCAGAGCTGGACCACCGCGATCGATTTCTCACGTGACAACAATGACGCAATGATACGGGTTTATTTACTGGATATTTGTTCACAGTGGTGCATCAGATACGAATCAGATCACTCCCTGATCTGTCTGTGGCTTAGACACGTGGATTGCGACAAAGATAAAGTGTTTCTCTGGCTTGCCTGTTCAACAATATGGTCAGCTCGCTTCAGATTTAACTCTTGGGGGAGAATTAAAACAAATACTTTGATGTTTTGTAATTCAATCTGGATAATCTGCAAGAAAGAAACAGTCTTTCGTGTTCAAATAGGTCTTTTTCTAACCTTTGGTGTTCACTGGTAGATGGTTACTCTACACAGTCTGTCCTGTGCGAACGACTGGATCGAATCACAATCACTGCTTGGCAATCGTCTCTTTGCACGGAAGGGGATCGGCGGTGGCGTCGTCCAGTAGATGGCAGTGCTTCCCCACCCTGCCTGTCCTGCTGGAGACGGCAGCAGGGATCCGGCAGGGACAAAGGTCAAATAACACGGCGGTGCAGACGGGGAGAGGGTCAACACATAAATATCTCGAGGGACTTTCTCAAGTGCCTAGTGCAGCTACTTAGTGTGAGATTTGCCAGAGGAAAAGGCAGAAGTCCCATTTCCACCTCAGCAAAATGAAATCAGAAGCCCCCGGGATTTCGCTCTGACCTTCCCCGCTCCTTCCTCCGCTCCTGAGTGATTACCCACGGATGTGGGGGGGGCTCGGAGGTGTAGGCCTGTATCAACTGCGCCGTCCTTTGCCGCGCGAAGCCCCACAAACATCTGAATGCGAACCCTTGGTATTAATAATTATCTTCTAATTAGCGTCTCACCGAGCACCTAATTAGTTTTAATTTGGGGGCTCGTGGAGCTGATAGACGCTCCCAACACACACGGAGATTACGCGAGCAGCGTGATGCAAGTGTTTCTGAATGAGGCAACTTATTACAGTGCAGTATGATCTCAGGCCCAGTGCCAAACTTGTTTGTTCAATGTTTAGAGAACAGGAATTCCTTTGGTCGGTTCGAGACCTGCGCGCGCTTTATTGGCCTGTGCGGGGATTTGGGCAGGAAACCAGAGCTAATGCCCCCTCTCCCACTTCAAACGGATGCCAGGCACCCTTAAATGTCACGGGCTGGTTAGAGGGAGGGGAGGGGAGGGAGGAGGGGGGAGATTGAGGAGTGAGGAGCTGGGCGAAGGGGGGAGAAATCCAGCCACGCCGGACTCCCCTCGGAGCTTATCGCTGTGCTCTGCTTGTAGCTACATGGAGGCCGCTAAGGCAAACCAGATGCAGCCCTGAGTCGCTCTGTGCCACGGCGTGTCAGGTACAGCCCGGGTCAACCTGAGGCGCCTCGGCCGCCGCCATTGCCGTGGCCGCCGCCGCCGTACAGTTGAAACTCTCCACAGACGCTGCCGCGGTCCTTCCTCTCGACTTAACGGCATCTTTCATGGTGTCACTTCAATTACTCACCCGGCTGGATTCCTCCTGCTTTTTAGATTGACAAGTCGTGGCAGTTTATAGCCGGAGTATCAAAGCCTGCGAGTGTGTGTTCTGGGCTGTGCCGGTCACTGGGAATCCCGTGGTGTCTTTCTACTCCTGCCAGCAGTGGTGTTTATAGGATTTTGTCTCATTTTCTCCAGTGTTAATTTATTTCCATGAAGGCAGCCATGACACATTCTCTCCTCCGCTCTCTCTGTCTCTGTGTGGCTTTATTTCACCCAGCGGTGAATTTCTCCCAGCGTGTCTCGCCGCGGCACGGAAGAAAAAGACGAGACGGGCCTCACGGGCGCTGCCGCGTGCCTGTTTTGACGAGAAGTCCGATCACCGGTGTCGGCTTCCTCTTCGAAGCTCCATGCATCTCCACCCCTGCGATTTGCATTGTTCTGTGGTTTGCGTCTCATCGAATTGTTGCGCTGTTGGAGGTTTGTCATGACGGCTCGTCGGTGTCAGCTGCAGATGAACGTGTCGTGGCGCGGCTGACTCTCGATTTCCCAGGCTTGTGACTAAGTCTCCGAGATCCGCCGCTCGCCAGCATCACTCCTCCCTCCTTGTGGGCCCGTTTGGCAACGGGAGCATGCCATCCCTCTCATCATCTGGATTATATGCAGCTCCTTTGGCTTGGGTTGCAGACAGAAAAAAGCCCATTAATGTGCAAATGTTTTGGTGACTGACCTCTGACCTTTTCTCATCAGCTGACAAGCCAAACTGGTCCCATCAGTTCTTCCCTCTCAGGCTCTTTGGACCTCAGGGGTCTGGGTCAGGGCTTGGTAGTGTTTGTGCTGTCTCCCTGTCCGACTTGCATGATCCACTGCCACTTAACGAGGGAGAGCAAGACTGAGAAATGAGGCATTTCCGGGCCCAGGGCTTTATTCCTACAGCACAGTGGATTACATTACAAGTTACAACGCGGAGACATGACCCTTTTTTTTTTTTCTGATCTCGCTGATCCCGACCATCTCGGTGTCAAATCTGCAGCGAGAACGCTGGCAGACAGGATCCAAAGCCTCCCAACGCGTCCTCACATTACGTCACCTATTTTCAAACTATCCGTCTGTCTCGGGGGGGATTTTTTTTTAGAAAGGTGAGGTATGCGGCGGGCTCATCAGGCCGACATTGTTGTACCCCGAGGAATGACTGTGCTGAATGCTAAAGAGGAAGCGCTTATCACGCACGCGGCGGAGCTCAGCTCTGCCGCACGGCTCCCCGCTTGTTCTTTGTACTCCACGTTTCCTCCTGTGCCAAAACAATATTATACAGCAGAAGAAAAAAGGCGAATGCAATTCACTGCTATTTGTTGACGCTGACATTGCTCTGCATACACGCAACAACACAGATCAAACTTTACTCGGAGCAGAGAACAAACTTCTACACACGCTAAGAAAACTACCTGAAGTTCATCAATCGTTGAGCAACATAGAAGGAGGAGAGTCGACATGTATTCACGAGGTAAACAACAAATGATAAGAGGATCCGTGACTCCTTTGGCTGCTGTCTTCATCTCTTGATTACTCTCGGTCCCGCCGTCAGATCGCCACCACTCGACGTTGTGGAGGCGTCGCCGTGGTGACCGTGTGCTCCTCTGGGATGGTTGTCGGCGCAGGTTCAGGCCTCTGCCGGGGGCTCGGAGGGGAGGCGAGGGTGGGCGGAGGCTGGCGCAGGACCACGATCTGAGCGCCGGGGCCCTTCGACAGGATGTCCGTGAGCTCGTCCAGGGTCGCGTTGACGACCGGCACGCCGTTCACCTCCACCAGCCTGTGATGCACATCACACATGCACACACATCTCGCTAATGAGAGAAGGTAAACGCGTCAGACAAAGTAAACAGAGACAATTTTCCCATCATGTTTACAGACAATAGAAGACAAATCCTTTGTAACGCTCCCTCCACAAATGACAGCAACAATCAAAGAAAACACAAATCACCGACCATGAAGTATTGACAACTTCACCTTTTGCACAGAGTTCAATCAAAGAAAGTCCCTTCATTATTTCTTATTTATGGACATGCAGATAAGGCTGACAGTTTAATAGCAGCCCTTTGTGCTGCTTCATGCGCTCCGTGGAGAGTGTTGGCACGGATGCTGCCAGGAGTGAACACACACAGTGAGCCTCAAAGACTCTTCCCAGCTTCTGTGGTTCCGTCTCTGCGCCGTCACGCACACACCCCGTTTTTTTTTCCTTGGCAGAATTGTTCCGAGGATGACTCGCAACTGCGCTGCGTGGGCGCACGCACGCGAACACGCGACTGGGACTTGAACCCGGTCGCGAAACTGTCCGCGGAATCCTCGCGTCACCGCGGGGACCGAAACTCAGGTCCACATGGGGACAAAAGCTCAAAAAAGTGAAGATGTGGTTTTAAGGTCAGACTTTATGTTCAGATTTAGGTTAAAGTGAGGCTGCGTGTTGAGGTTTGGCAACCAGCACTTAGTCACGGCTAAGTATAAGTCTGCCGGGACTGAAGAGGAGTCGATGCAGCTTCCTCATCAAGCATAGAAACAGCATGTTTGCATCCTTACATGCATCTGTTAGTCACCGTGCGTGCATATGTGCACATGTGTCCTTGTGTGTGTGGATACTCGTGACTTCGACGGAGCTTTGTGTATCTGTGGACTTGCTGTAATTCCATAATTACCTAATTATATGAAGTTCCTTTATCTGCTCCTTTTCACTCTCTTCTGCATCCAAGTATCTCATTACACTGTTGCTTGTTTTGGGGCCAATGTCTGATGTGTCTCCATAGCGACCAAGCGCGGATAAATAGAGCGATGAAAGAAATGGATGAGAGACGGTTTTGAGTGCTGCGCTCGCTTACTCGGGGGGGGGGGGGGGCAGCTGAGAACATTAAATAGGTATTTGTCTCAAAGCTGGGATTTATCGCGCCCCACGTGACGGGTTTCGGCGTTACCTGTCGTCCACGCGCAGATGGGAATCGTCCACCTTGACGACGGCCAGTCCGCTGCTGCCTTCTCTTTGGCCGCACGTGAAGCCGTAGTGGCCCCTGGGGTCCCGCTTCTCCTGGACCACCAGCAGCATGGCCGGGGACTGCGGCGACACCAGCTGGCTCAGGCTGCCGATGGACGAGCTGCTCTTCTCAGCTGTCGTCTGAACGGGGACAAACGGGGGCAAAAATTCAGGACTCAGTCATAATTTGAGGCAAAAGCCAATTCGTGGCGCAATATTTTACTCGGGGTGTACGTCATGTTTCCTTTCATGCTTTTATTTTGAAAGGCATCAGTGGAGTTCATCCCTCAGATTAAATCTCTCCCACAGACTCAGCAGTAAGTACACTTTAAAGTTGGAGGTATTTATCACTAATTGCTCATTTGCCGAGGTTTAGGTAGAAAATCTATACCACTCTCACGTTTGCTTCTAAAACAATGATAATTTGTGTTGCTCAGCATAAAACGTGGAGCGTCTCGGCACAGGCAAGAGATTGCCATTGATTTTCTTTACCCGCTTGAAACTGAACCGATGCATTTAAAACAGTCCAAGAGTTTGAAAGTAGCCGAGTCCGACCTTCCCAAACATTAGCGTTTTCTTTTAACTATTGAGTGAAGCATCCACTGAAGATGCCCTCCAGGCATTTTCAATGATACCGTGCTGCTCTGCATAATTATTTGTGTGTAATTTAAGCCGTTTTCTGCGGTGTAAGAAATACAAAAACATCCTCCGCCTTGAGGATCCGACACCAGCACAAAGCGCTTAATTTGATGGGGAAAAAAAGCAACGCAGTGTTATCTGAACTTTAATTGAAATTTGATTTTGAAACGTTGCAGCACAGACCGAATCCAAGTCTTTTGAGACCTCTCTGCCTGGAAAAAGACCAACCCCATAATTACACGTGCTAATCTCAAAGTGCATTCAGTTCAGAACGCAGTTACGTCACAGAATGCTGTGAAGTCTCCAAGCTTGTGTTTTGGTGTACTTTTGTTCAGAGCTTTGCCAATACACTGTTTTAGTGATCATCTCCAGCACAGTCAGACTGGACGAAACACCAGTCTCGTCATGGAGCTGCACTTCACGCTTTAAAATCCCTCCTCGGTGCGTTCAAGCGTCCTCATCACTCGTACGAGCCGCTTATTGGTCTCCCTGCGTCTCGAACACAGGAAGCTTTGAGATAAAGCCGAAAGTTTATCATCTTTGTTTCGCAGAACAAAGTCTGCGGGATCCCAGACAGCACTGCTTGGAATGGCGGAGGCTGCGTCAAAGCCAAGGGACCACCAAGATGTAATGATTAGCTTTGGAAGAGATCACACCACAAGTAGCTTGCAGGGATCAGAAATAACTTGTGAGTCCGACCACTGAATTCCTGCGTTCCTTTATCCAGCCTCTTGGCATCCACCCCCCCCCCCCTTCCCCCCTTCCCCCCTTCCCCCCTCCCCCCCTCCCCCCCGCGTGGCGTGTGAATGCCTCGCAGCAATGGTTGCTGCCTCGCCAGGGTCAGGGGTCAAAGCGAAGGCTTCTCTCTCTTCAGACAAGTGGGCCAGACAGGATATATCCTCGGAAACGCACCCGAAGCCCCTCGAGGAGCAGACTCTAATATGCGACGTTTTTTCCGGGGGGGGGGGGGGGGGGGGGGGGGGGGGGGGGGGGGGGGGGGGGGGGGGGGGGGGGGGGGGG
>JASSRZ010000014.1:6304163-6335363 GCA_032164315.1 Malacoctenus gilli | reverse complement strand
TCCTTCCTTCCTTCCTTCCTTCCTTCCTTCCTTCCTTCCTTCCTTCCTTTCTTCCTTCCTTCCTTCCTTCCTTCCTTTTCCTTCCCTCCTTTCCTTTCTTCTTTCTTTCTCTCTCTCTCTCTGTTTCTCTCTCTCTCTCTGTTATTCTCTCTCTCTCTCTCTCTCTCCCTCCCTGTAAATGACAAAGCTGAGGTTGCCTCTTTTTGCTAAAACGGGCTAAAGGGGGGGTGAGGGGGGTCACAAATGGTCCCACCAGTCAGCAGACAGAAGCTGCTCTGACATAATTCATTCCACATTCCTCCGTGTCGGTGTAAAGCAAATCAGAGAGATTCAATTAAACTCACTTTTGAAAGGGGGGAGAGGAGCCACCTGGTAGATGTTACGTAAGAACCTGTTCGTCTCTTTCTCTGTCTCCTTTTTAATTGCCGGCGCCTCTTTTTGTTCCTCGGCTTCATCTCTAAGCCGCGGCCTGTCGGAGTCTGCCTCACCCTCCGCATCGGCCCGACTCTCGTCCAGCGCGCGTCCCCCCTGCGACTCCCCCAAATCCTCAGTTTTCTCTCCGAAGCTCTGCTGGTCGTCAGCAGCCGCGACGCTCCCGTCGCTGCCGGACGTGTGCGCCCCGCTTTCCTCCGAATCGAAGAATTGATCGTCATCCACGACATCAGAGGGCGTGGGAGGGATCAGGTTGATGACAGGCGGCGTGAGGAGGCTCCCTGAGGCGGCTGTGCTGCCGGTGCCGCTCTCGAACAGCAACAGGGCCTCCTCGTCCTGCTCGCGCTCGCCGGCACGGCTGGCGTCGTCGTCCCGGGCCTGAATCGGTAAGGACGACAGGTTCCTGAGTCGGTTCCTCTTCAGGGGCCTCGCGCAGGCCGACACAGAGGAGGCCGAGCGCCCCAGGCTTATCCCCGGGGTCAGGGGTCCCTCGTCGAGCAGGCTGAAGCCGGCGTTGACTATGCCCAGATCCTCCGGCGTAATCGGGGTAGCCTCGTTCCCACCTGATCCCCGCTGATCCACGTTTGGACGCTGAGGGGCCCCGTTAATCTTCGCTTCCTGCTCTTGCAGCGGATCCCTCTCGACGCACACACCCGAGCAGCAGAGCAGGCTGCAGGGAAAAGCCCTCTTCCTCCACGGGCGCCTGGGAGGCCGCCGTTTCTCTTCACTCGCGCTCGCCATCGCCGCCGCCGCCGCCTGACCTGGACGTCGGTTCTACTGCTAAACACATCGTTTCCTAGTGTAATCAGATGAATGGCCGCCGGCTGCGATGAACAGCGGGGCAGTGTTCAGGGTGAAGATGGATCTATTGCCTGCGTTCGCAGGAGCTGTGCTGAACGCTCAGCTGCGACACGCGTCACAAAAACGGACCATTTGTTGCTCCCCGGGTCAGGAGAACACTTGAAATGAAAGCCGGGCCTGATCAGCCCGCTTTGATATGATAAGCAGCGCCGTTGTCGACACGCTCCGTTGTGAAAGGACTCCAGCGACACGGCGGCGCTGCCTAACAACGAGGCCGGCGTTTGGGCGACGAGAGTGCGTTTGTTTATGCGTCGTGGCTGCTGTGCACGTGTCCTTTTTCTTGCGCTTGTATGAATTCAGACCGGGTTCAGTTTCTCTCAGCCGGGGGGGGGGGCGAGGGGGGGCCGGGTCATCTGGCGGAGACTTATAGCGTGTTTGGAAACAGGTGAGAATAGTGGCTGGCGGATGCTTGGCTCACACAACCCGTATGGCATCGGATGACATTTCCTCGGTCGTGCAGGCCCGGTCCTGTTCTCTGCTACTTGATAAATCATCCGGCATCGGCTTAAAACCATTTTGCCACACCACCCACATTGAAGGCTCTCATGTGAAGACGATATCCCTGCCTCTCGCTCTCTCTTTTTTCTCCTCTTCTCACGCCTGTGAAGTGTCAGTCGAGTGAAGGGAGGAATTATTCCCCGTCCAGAATCCACCTCTCACCTTGCACCGCCGCTTTCTAGTGCGAAAGGAAGCCGCTACCGTTTGTTTCTTTAACTTTTCAATTTCTCGCCCCGTCTCCTTCCATTTCCACCTCCGTCAGCGTTTGCCGCTCTTCGTTGAGAAACCCTAAAAGCCGGTTTTCAGGTGGATAAATGTTTACTTGCATCCGTCGAATGTGGACCCACCCTGGAAATCAAGGGAGTTCCACATGGGGCATAAGAGAGCCAGATGCAGCGACGCATCCTATTCAGAATTTGTTGATGTGCATAAATCTCCCTAATTTGATTGCATAAATGCTACAAATAAATGCAGTAAGAGGCCAGCTCTCCTGACGGACTCAGGATGAGGCAAAAGACGCCTTGTTGATGGGTGACAGAAGTTCACAACACGACAGAGTCCGCCGGGAGACGAGGCGAAGATCCGATGCCAACGGTGGTTACAGGTGAGAAGCTGTGTGGCTTCAGTCCATCCGCTTGGAGCGAAAGTCGAGCTCCAAAGTGAGAGGAACAAAATGTTTCAAGAGGAGAAAAAGCAGGACGAGCAACGGGGGGGGGGCGGGGGGGCTGTCCCCGTTCCTCGACAGACCTCCTTTTTTGGCAATTAACCATTCCAGGGAAAAAATATATGATGAATGTAAATGGTCCAATTTGGCAGCACTGTGATCCTAAGTGCCTGAGCAAACCACCGAGCGGAGGGGGAGCTCGAAGGAGGAGCGTGGGGGGGGGCGGGGGGGGTGACATAATCACTGTCAGTGCTGGGAGCCCAGCAAAGGGGGGCAGTAGAGAGCAGACGCGCTGACGGGACATAAAGCAGAGCCCACCACTTCTTAGAAGGACCTCCGCTGGTATTCGCCAGTCTGGATGAAGTTAAAGCACACAAGTGCTTTTCATTCACAGCGCAGCGAGGCCGGCTTTCATGATATCTTGATCTGGTATTTGCAAGAATATCGAGTTTTGCCCTAATCCTTTTTACATGTTGTTTGAATAGACGTAAGCAGTAGGGGAACGAAAGGATATATGTAGGATTAATGTTCCGTCTCCTTCATGGGGGCCGTGTTGGAAATTAGCTGAAAATCTGTGACCTTCCTGGCAGATTTATGAAGAATAAGTTCCTTATGATGAATGCTGAGAGACGGCCGAAGTGACGGAGCAGACAAAGACGAATGCTCCGCAGCTGCTGCAGCCTGGGGCAATTTGCGGGAGAGACAAACATGGAAGCGCAGCAGTCTTCGCTCCCCGAGCGAGGATGTAACTTTTCAGCTATTCCAATCATTTGTCTTAAACGCGGCCTCGCGGCTCTCTGACTTTTCTCCCCCTGAAGTTGCATCACCGGGACCTCTTCGCTCTACATGTTGAGGCGCAGGGGCCCGCCGAGCGGTCTGCGCATGCCCCGAGCGTGTTTTTTGAGACGGCAAACCCCGGACAGCCCTGGAGACGACGGCTGCGCGGCCAACGTCAACACCGGCCCTCCCTCGGCAGCGCCGGGAGGGCTCCCGCTCCGGGACGCGCTCGCGCCTCGCTCGGCTGCAGCAGCGCCGCCAAACATGTCGGACATTTCCTGTGACAGTCCTGTTTCCATAGGCATCGGGAGTCAGCGGCCGGTTCTGTGGCGAGCATGACCCTCTTTGGTCATACTGAGAACTCACACAGGCACACACGCCCTTTCGGGAGGGAAGCGAGGGAAAACAGAGGCCTTTTTTTCTTCGCTCTAATTTCTCCGAGCGGAGCGCTTCGGCCCGTCCGTAATTGCGTTTTCCAAACAAGAAAGCAGCATGAGTCACTTTTCCACAGGATAGGAATGTCACCTCTTCCCGTGAAATCGGGAGCAGGAAAAAAACGTCCACTAACTGTTTATGTTGTCAGGTATGTTGAGCAGCCACAGGGGGCCAAACAACTCGGGAGCAGGAGGGGGGAGGCGAGGGGAGGGGGAGGGGGAGGGGGAGGGGGGTCTGGAATAATAAGCAATTCCGACCGCGGATGTTAGGTTTCTGGATCAACACGTCACGAATTGAAATGCTTTTTTTTTTATGGAGCACATGCATCCATTTCTGCTTACGCAGGCCTTCCTGTTTGTACTCGCCGCCGCCGCCGCCGCCGAGCCTCCTGGAAGTCCGACCAAGTGTGCCAGACATTTGCAGTTTCCCCCCGTGGCTGATACCTAATAGCATGAGAAAAGAAGTTGAGGGGGGAGCAAAGGGGGAGGCCAGTGACCTTGAGAACTCCTGGGCTGAACTTTCCCCTCTATCCACCCCGCCTCCTCCCTCTCGCCAGCCAGTCCTCCTCTTCCTAATCAATTACTGTTGGCAGTCAGGAGACCACCAATGATTAGCAGCAGCAAGGCAGACGTGGTTTGAAGGCGGGAGGGGAGGGAAGGGGAGGGGAGGGGAGGGGGGGTGGTTGTTGTGTGGGATGTGGGAGGCTGGGAGGGTGGCATGTGTGTCGGGGAGGGAGGGGAGGGGAGGGGGGCGGCGACGGCGGTGGCGGCGGCGGCGGAGGAGAGGAAAGAGGTCCCGCCAACGGCTTTGATCAAACTGCTGCCTCCAGAGAAGCGCACTGCATACCGCCGTGGTTTGAATGACCCTTGAAGAGTTTTATTTATCTGCGCGAATGAAAGATGGCACCCCCCCCCCCTTCCCCCCCTCCCCCTTTTGCGTCCCGTCTCCCAGACTGTCGCACGTGAGCGCACGCCTGCAGACGCCGGACGCCGTTTCCGCCCGCGCACGCACTCGGCAGAAGCCAGCCGAGACGGACGAGCTCGGAGACGACGACAACAAAGAAGAAAAGGCGGCGCATAAACACCGACCTTTTTTTAGTTGTTGTTCAGGTCTTTGAAGCAGGAGGGGAATAATTTACAGGCGCCTCTTTCTCTTTTTTCTCTTTATGAGATTCTGAGCCGTTCCCACGCCCAGTGTGGCAGGAAAGCTCGACGAAATCATTTGTCTTGGATTGGCTGATTGGCTTGCTGGAATCCCGGCGCGTCTTGGGCTGCGATGGAAGTTTAATCTCTCACCGCACCCACTCGCAGCTGCCCGTCTCACACTCGCGCACACTCGCCCTCCTTCTCTTTGATTCCTCCGTGTCTCTCCCTCACGTTTATTAGTTTATCTTTTTTTACGGGGTGAAAGTGAGACTGACAGGGGAGCGGGGGAGGGGGGGAGGGGGGGGTTGCTTGCTGCACCCCCGCAGACGCTGTTTGTCTCGTTAATTCCCTGGTCTTGTTTCATCGCGAGGCGGTGAGAGTGTACTCGTGGAGACGGGGGGAGGAGGGGGTGAGACATATACAGAGGAGAGATGTACCAGAGGGGACATCCGAGCGGTGACTCAGCGGGCTCGCACAAACTCGCTTTACAAGACGGGGCTTCCTCCGGAGCGCTCTGCGGCCGGCCCTCTCGGCAGCGCTCCCCGCGCACAATTAATGGCATTATGAGCAGCTCTGGAAGGCTCGGCTAAACAGTCCTGTCCGCGATTTTCCCATGGGAACGCCATTTTGTGCGGATGCCAAGCGCTCTGAAGTGATACGGTTATCTCCCCCCTCACTGATGTTCCCCTTTGAGACCTCGCTGATAGCTTTGAGGAAATCAAGAGAAATCAAATTAGGCGTTATCGGTCATTTCAGAGCCAGCGGCGATTCTCACGAGACACCGCTCGGGCACTCTGTCCTGGAATCTGGCCGCCCCGCGTTTGTCCCCCTTTGTAACGAGACGCTTTTTAGCAGCCAGTCAAAAATGGCGACGGCGACGTCCCGAGCGTCCGAGCCTCACGGAGCAGGCGTTTCAAAGCCGCTGTCATGGGCGTTTAGGAAGGCGCAGTCTCGGGACAAAGGGCCGCTATTGGCAACTTGTCCATTGGTCGTCTCTTTGAGGTTTCCTAACGACGCCTGTGCCCTCATAGAAATCACCGCAAATTAATTTTAACACGCGGTCAAAAGACAGATTAGTGCCGAGAGGATGGCACAAAGGGTGTTAAATATGGCGAGCAGCATGCTGGACCACAGGCCAAGCCCGGGACATTACCCGCAGCTGCCAACACTGACCTATTTTCACTCCAGCCAGCTTAAAGATCCCGAGCATCCGCTATTGTGCGCAAGATTTTGCACAGCGCACCATTTAAGTCTTATCTGCATGACCCCCCTTTGGGCACGGTGCCCTTTGATGCCTCTCATAAAGGCAGTGAAGGGGCTTTTAATTGAGTGTGGCAGGTGATTAGATGCTCCATATTTATGTGGAGGCTTTAGGGGCAGATGTTGCAGGAGACAACCTTGGGGGAAATAGCTCTATAAAGAATACAAGGAAAGGGCCCGGACCATTGTGGCGGGGACTCCCGTCACAGACACGACCCTCGCTCTTCAACCCAAAGAGAAAAGTGATTTCAGATTCAATTATCTTCTTTGTGGGAGGAAATGGCGAGCAGATGGCAACAATAGTCACGGGCCTCACCGCGATCAGCGCTCCGAGCGGACATCTTTTCTTTGCGACAAATTCACCATGGCCTCATGAGGTTTTCATTGAAGTTTGCAGCACTAGGAGGTGAAGCTTGCCAACAGGTCAATGGCATTAGAGCCGCGACAGAGGTCCGAGGCGTCCGCATATTTTATGTAACCGCTTCGGACACCGTGCCCTCTCCATTAAAGGCGCGCTTTGTCCGCTCGCACTTTGTCACTTTGATTTCAGGGTCGCGCGGAAAAAAAATGTCAGGGTTTTTTTTTTTTTGTGCTCAAAGTCCTTTCTACTTCCCTCACCGCACATTTTGCAGTTTATTCCGAGTGAGCCCCGGCACGATAAACCAACATTTTTACATGGCGGCATGTGGCCCGGAGAGAGAAAAGGATCGGTGAATCATGTTCTGGGTAAAGTAAATACAAAGCAGCCAGCGACAAGTTACAAAGTCGGGTAATTGCGTGTGATTGAGATGACTAATTCCTTCGTTTATGCAGACCGTGGGAGAAACTTAAGACGAGTCGGGATTCATCTGCTGGATGCGGCTATCTGGGCAGGGCGAGCGAGACGTTTAAATGATAATCAAGTTGGATTTAAACAAATAAATGACCTCCTTTCTACTCCATAAATTTGGATCTTTGGGGGGAGCCAATAAAGGAGCCAGCGAAGGAGTCAACGGCTGATTATATTCATGCCATGGCTGAAGGACGGGGGTGGGCTGCGTGGGGGGGGGGAGCGGTGTTTACTTTTTCGGGGAACGGCCATGAATAAAACAAATGGGACCACGGAGAGATCTTACGACCACTTGTGACTGAGAGGAAAGATCCGGAGCGCTCTCGCAGACAAGCCATCTCCAAGTGAGCGCAGTGAGTTACGGTTGTTTACGAAGTGGTTTCGTGCCGCTGTTTACTGTAAAAGTTGGGCTCTCCTTGGCATGTCCTTAGCATGAGACTCAAACTAATAAACAGGCTGTGAAATATAAACCCCTGCTCCCCCCTTTTTTTCTGGCCTGACGCTTACAGTGGATTATCACTCATTATTGGCTTCATTTGCTCATGTCTGCTCGACCATATGTCCAGATATTAGTGTTGAGGGGGTTGCAAATCTCAAGGATGCCTGGAAACGGCTAAATCACCTCTTTTACTGCTTGTTTGTGCTGGCGTGTGTTGGTATTGTTAGACGGACGGATAAACAGCGACAAAAACCTGATAGTGAAAGCTCGATTTACAGTCGGTTGCTGGGCTACTGACACATATTTTCATAACTTGATTTACACGTGTGTGTGTGTGTGTGTGTGGGGACCAAAAGCAACTCTTAAACGGCCTGATTTTGATGAGAACAGACCAAAAAGTAAATGTTGCACATCATTAACAAGTCAGTGAAAGCACTGCGGGCAGTTAACCTACTTTACAGCACCAACTCGTCTGATCAGTGCAACAATAGGACCCGCTTTGAACAGCAAATCGAGCGTGTGGTTGCAACTGATGCGACTGTCTCTGAAGCATTAACCTCAAATTACTCCGTTTTTATTTGAGGCGTTGGCTTTTTGGTCTGGACTATTTTCATATTACTTTCGTGTCACCACAACAGCTGCTTGTGGGTTTTTTTCGGGTGTAAATGGAAGCTCATTTGAGAGGGAATCGAGAGGAAGTCGCCGAAATCGTTATCTAATCTGACCAATCAAAGCAAAGGAAATGGCTTGAAGTTGACTTCGTTCTCTTCCTTTTTATTTCTCTCTCCAAAAAAATGCACCAATCAAATTCCCAGAGTGCAGAGGCGGGCGGCACAAAGGCCACCTTTCAGAACATGCTCTCGCGAGTAATCAACACCTCCAAAAACCTTGAGACACAATGACATCAAATGCGCGGCGGTCTTGTGAGTCAGCCGTGACAAACGTCAGCGTTTTGTGCACATTGCGCGGCGTTGGAGGAACTCAGCCGGCCGGCGATCCTTCGCTTTGGCAGGCTGAGGTGACGACAGAAACCCGAACCTCCCCTGCTGCCAAATTAAAAAAGAAGCGGCACAATAGTTGCTCATTTCCTGCTCTGAATGGACTTCTGAAGTGACCATATCCTCGCTTGTCCCGCTGCCATTGTCCCTATTTGCATGACACAGAAATTCTTCCCCTCATCATGACGCGTCACGTCCTGTTTGCACAAATTACTTTTTTGCTCCACTCACCCGGGAAATCCGTCTCTCAGGGATTTCATTGTTTGCTCGTTTATCGGCTATATCACATTTAGATTCGTCTTTCAGTGTGGAAGACGAGCTCGTAATACGTGGGCGGAAAGTCAATCGAGGCGAGATGGGACTTGAGGTCTTGGGTCGGACTGAAGTGGAAGTGGCGTGTTTGCAATCACACCCTGATGCGGAGGACGCTGCCCTGTGAGTGATAAGTTCAAGCTGCTCCCTGGATGCGTCCTCAACCTCCCACGGTCGCACCAAGCGACACGCACAAGCTGTTTGTTGGGAAATAACAAATTCTCAAGATCTGACACTCCCAGTGTTGTAACACGCAGTTGTCGCGGTGATGAACACTTTCCCATTGGTGCCGCTTGACCCAGAATAACGCGGAAGCGGGACCATGACGGGGCTCATTCATAATTTGTTCCCCACCAAACGTGCGCTCTGATCCGTACTAAGCAGTGTGAAAGCATTGGAGCCGCCGTGCGCACTGCCACACACACACACACACACACACACATATGTAGGCTCTCATCCGTCCTGTGTGAGAGCAGAGTATTTGTGTTCTTTTCCTCCTGTGCTGACGGTCCTCTCAGGAGGCCATTAATGCTGGATGTCTAGTCACGCCAGACGGCAGCGGGCTGTTTTAGTACTCAGGTTGCTGAAGGTTGCTCTCTCACCTTGACCCCTGTGAAACAGGAGACTATGAATACCACATCCGCCACCCCCCCCACCACCACCACCACCACCCTCCCATTTCTTCAAATAGCAACATAAGGGTTTGTACAACAGTGGTGTCACAGCAACTGGACAGCAATTGTGTCTGGGTGCTCACATTTTAAAGCTACATGTGGAATTTTCAGCTCGTGTTTGTTGTTCCTTCGCCGGGCTTTTTTTTTGGGAGCCCCTGCTCGATTTTGCTTGGGTTTCCCTGGTTGTTATTGAGAGTAATAAGGGGTTAAGCTTCTCGCTTGCTGCAGCTGTCTTATATTCCTCTGTTTGTTGTATCAGCAATATACTTGAGGATCATTAGGAGGCGGCGAGAAACACGCACTCACGGCGGGCCGGACACATTTTTTTTCAGCAAAAGAGCCGACTTGACTTGAGGACGAGGTGCCGAGCCTTTGTAGAGTTGCTGATATCAGCACGGCGAAACGGGCTCCCGACAGTCACGCTCCGTGTCTCCCCGAGGCTGTTTCTACGCACAGGAAGGCAGCCGCGCTCTGGCCTCGGCGCACCGCAGCCTGTCGCAGCTGTCAAACAGACGGCAGCTCCGACAGAGGGTCGGCTGGGGTGGGGCGGGGGCGTTGGGGGTGGGGGGGGGGGTTCGAAAGAAGAGAACAGGTTCGTATTGTCAGTCCGATTATAGGGCTGGTCCACGCTGACAAAAAAACATGTCCCCGGCAGCCCCCTCGACTCACGCCAGGCCTGGGTGGAATGCTGCGGAATCTGATGGCAGGAAGTCCGTATTGTACTCGCACAGAGATCCCGGAGCCAGACAGCATACAGGAGCGATGTCATCCCTGGCCGGGCCAGGCATATCTTTGTGCTTGCTCGCTGCGCAACAAAGACGTAAATAAACACTGTTACCCCCACTGGTCTCCAACTGTCATTCCAATTAGGCAGAGGAGTGATCGAAAGCTGCGGCCGCTGCTTTTCCCAGCCACACCGTTACCTCTGACCCCTGCGGCTCGTGCCTGAGGTGATTTTCTTTATTAGTCCATGGGGTCGGTGTTTAGACCCGTAGCCATCGGGAGCTGGCCGAAATCTGCAGAGTCAACACTCTGCCTTCCTGGCTGTTGGCTGCATTAGCACACTGAAGCCCGGCAGCCCTTCCACTCCCACACCGCAAACATCCTCCCCGAGGCCAGATAACATCTCTGTCCCGTCCATTCATGAGCCGGGCCAAAAAGCCCGACGCTCTGAACCCAGGATGCTGCAAATGTGGATGTCAGGAGACTTTCTAGGAAGCCTTTATGAATTACGGACAAAGGGTCTCGAGAGCTGCGTAAAGTTTCGAGTGGCTGTCGAGATACCGAACGGAGCCCGACAGCTCGGAGTGAACTCACCAAATGTTTGGACTTAATTGTGCTCTTATCTTGTGTGTATTTGAAACTTGTGAAAGGATAAAGATACAATCTCCAGCTTTACATTTAGGAGCACCTTGCTGGTTTGAAGTGGAACTCTGGAGTTCCCTTCATTTTCTGTGACTCAGATGAAACAAGATGAAGCAAGCATTCATCTGAGATTCACACTGATGCTGAAGGTTCTTTCGCAGCATGGCCCACGACCCACAGGAGGGTAAAAGTACACAAGATGCGCAATGAATCTGTGTAATATACGCATGCAAACAAACTTGTGTTGTTTTGATTGTGTGAACAATATTTGTGCATCGCCGCAGGGTGCCGGTGATTGTGGCAGAGGTCAGTGTGTTCTCCAGACACACTGGAGGTCCTGCCGACAGAAATAGCAGCAGGCAGGAAAGATTTCCTGTACCGATCAGCACGACTGCGGAGCTGAACGAGTCCACTTGACTCTGTCCGGTGTTTGGTAGAGAGAGGGGGGGGCCTGGTTTATCCCACCGTTGAGGCCTGCGCGTGTGTCTTAATAGTTTCGGATGAATCTCAATGTTCAGATACAAGCTGTGGAGCGTCACTCCGGTGGTCTGTCTCCACTGCAGTCTGAAATGAACAGCGCCGTGACCAGATGCTGCGTTTTCTAATCCAAAGTCTGTGATTTAAACAGTGAACTCATTATCACTGGCTGAACAGTAAATCATCGCTCTGTTTCATTTGCATCCTTCACATTCTGTTGCGCTGCGGCGAGCCTCCGATATGTTTCCGCCTTTCGTATTTATTTGCACATTTCTCCACATATTCCAGCCGTCAGATTTATGGAACGGCGGGAGGGACAGAAGTAAATTGTGTTTTCACAGGAGGGAAATCAGCTGAGGGATAAAATGGGATGTTGCGAGCCTGAGCTGATAAAGAAGCAGTGATTTGCTTAAAAAGCGTTTTTCTCTTTTTACATTTTAAATATCCTGAAAGAGTGTGTCACTCCAACTTCTAACATCCTTTTTAGAACATCATGTTTATTCTTGATTGGCTAAAAAGAGCCAAAAACGACAGCCACCTTCTCTGAACTCTCCTCCAACCCCGAGCTTCACCTGCGCCTAATCTCCGAGCCCATCTTAAGCATACAAAGGCCTGTCAACCTGAGTAAGATGATGCCTTGTTGGTGGTGGTCTCTAAAGACCAGTGGGGACAATGGATCAAATGCCAAGCAAAATACAAAGAGGCTTTGAACTATTGTTGGTCCTTTCTTTCCCTCTATTGCCTCAGCCCACCTCCGCCACCTCTCAGCGCTCCTCCTCCGCTCCTTCCGCCTCGCCTGCCGTCCGAAACCAGTGAAAGTACCTCATTCTTCCTGATCCGCCTGTCTCCTCCTGTACTCGTGACCCAGATAACGGCGTCTCCTCGGGGGCGACATGTACATTTAAACATCCGCCATCGCGGCTCGCTCGTGTGTGTGTGTGTGTGTGTGTGTGTGTGTGTGTGTGTGTGTGTGTGTGTGGTTTTTTGGGGGGGAAAACTCCGATAAAAGTCGGTCTGGAATTCCCCTCCATCCATGTGACTGCAGAGTCATAAAACAAATGCACTTGGAGACCATGGGCGTGTAGGTAGATCATGTTCACTTCAGGGAAGAAAAAGCAGCGTTTAGAAGAGGAGATATTACATGCAGCAGGATTACGTGTAATCCAGATGATTATCGATTACAACGCAAACAAAATCCTATCCTATACAATCGCAGCCCTTCGCAGAAATACCCTCAGCGGCGCTGGTTGTCTTTTGTCCGGGACCTTTTACTCGCTCATTAAACACGAGTCGTGAAACACGAGACAATTAGTCATCCAGCAAACACTCAGATGCGAGCGAACTCGTGTGAAAAAGTTTCCCCAAAAAGGGATTCAGCTTTCGGAGACGGCGGCGCGGTCACGCGATAACAGCACGCTCCCAAAAGCTGCCATAAATGTTTCATTCCGCCTTCGCGAGCAATACGCCGCGCATTGACAACTGTCGAAAGGCAACTTGGAAAAACCGGGAGCTTATTTCTTGTGCAGCTATTGCGATGTCCTGCCAGCATCCATGAATAACGCAATAAAACAGTCACCCAGCGCCACAGAAACCCTTCAAGCTCCCAAACGTTTGAGGAATGGGACTTGTTCTCTTGCGAGAGGAATCCCGAGCAATCCGATCCTCGGGTATCAATCTCTGTCTGCGTGATAAAGACACTGATGACAGAGGAGTTGATCACAAGCCGAGGGTGGGGTCCGCGCATATTTGTCTGCAGTTCTACAGTAAACGCTGCCGTCTCCACCCAAACTCAAACCACTCCACAGACTCGTCTCGCTCTCGCCGAGCTGTCTGCAGACATCCAGTCTGACGCGCTGTGCGAGCTGCGTTCACCTTCGTTCCATCAAGCGGGACCACAAGAAGGCCCGGCTAACGAGAAAACAACGTGTATGTAATCAGCTTGGGAGAACGGAGGGCGGGGGGGTGGCGAGGGGGGGTCGGTTGCAAACCTCAGCGAAGCCGTCGCTGGCGGAGGCGGCGTACGATACAGGCTCGACGGTTTCTCGCCAGCTGGCGCGGGCGCGCTGGCAAAACTGCGCCTGGTGGTTAATGGATCATAAAGGTTTGCTGGGAGCTGCTTCACAGCTCGAGTTGATTTAGCAACGTAACGCAAACCCATTAATGCTGCGGCTTTTTTTGTGCGAGCGAGCGAGCGTGCTATTTAGACTCCACGCACCGCGCCGGCTCCACGCAGCAAAACACCGACTCGTGGCGTCATAAATCATCGCGCCCGGGCAGCTCTCGCAACAAGACAGTTACACATTTCATCAAAAGAAACGATACAGCTTATCACGTAATAACTGTGAAATTATTGGCACGCCCCGCGCAATTATTCTCAACGGCTGCACGTTTGACTGGAGGAGTAATTTCCTCGCCTTTCTGTCCACACAAGTAGGCCATTAAACCCAAAACTGTGAGAATGTCGGTAACTTAATAAAAGACGAAGTCGCCGCTCCGACTATGTTTTGGACGGAAAAGGCTGAACGGCTTCCCCGTCGTTTCAGCGCCACGCGCTCCACATATGCATCGTCAACAAAGAAAAAGGCCGGATTAAAAGATAAACGCGTCCCTGAGGGGAAATAAAACATTTTCTCTTACCTGACTCCAAAAATGTGCCCCGAGCATCGCTATCGCGTCCGAACGCAGGAAGACAAGGTTGTCACCGAATGTCAGTGAACGTTCGCTTTCTCCGTTTGAAGATGAGTGACACACTGGAGATTGTGTGCTGGCATGAGGACGAGCCTGGCCGGCTGACAGAGAGGGATTAAACTGTATTAGGAGTGTCCAGATGCAGGGTCACATGCACACTCGTTCGCACGGGACAAACAATGCATTTTATTTACGTTTTTCGCAGCTTAATCGCTCACAGCAACTCTTGTCCTTCACTGTGCAATGCCACGTTTTGGCACACTGGCTCTCTCTCTGATGTGGATGAACATACTCGCATACTGCTGCTGCAAACGGTCGCATGTCTGCGTTCATTCCCTTGCCTTGCATCATCCATTTGTCTGTCGCTCTGTTGTTTAAAGCTGATTATGGGCGGCCAGATGGGCTCCAGTGCCCACGCCCAGTCTGCTCGCGATACGGCTCCGCCCCCTCGCTGCACATCTGCATGAGACGACAAATAGACACAAACTGGGTCACGGCTGTATTTGCAGATAATACAGCGTCTGTGTACAGTGTGTGTTTTACAGATTCCCTCGTCATAATCTTTGATGTGACACTATTTACAGTCATAATAACACATAATCCCATAACAGGACCCCCCATATGACAATTACACGCCCCTTTATGGTCCACTAGAGCGAGCCTCATTCTGTAGAGTTTATCAGTTTTCTCGGGACCACCGTATAAACCTGCAGTGGGGCTGGAATTCCCCAGCTGCAGCCCAGAGGCCGGCCGGCCGCCCGCGCGCTCCCCGGACGGCCTTCCCTGGAAGTCTCCCGTGACCTCTCCGACGTTCCATAAATCTGCTGAGTGATTGCGGTGGTCAATTAACACTCTCCGAATTGCTCCCGGTGGGGAGAACGGTCACATCCGCAACAACAAGAAACCAAAGCCGCGGGTTCACTCCGAGTTCTGCAGTAATAACGCACGCGGCGGAGCCGGCACAAAGAAAAATGGGTTCCAAGGCCCGAAACTATAATGGCCGCTATTGTGCTCGGAGTCACACAGTCACTCAAGTGCAATATTCAGGAAGGCCGTTTCATTACATCCAATAGAGCCTCAATCATGTGTAAAATTTGCAGTTTGAATAGGCTTGCTATCATATCAGTCATCGGCGAAGGCTAATGGAGGCCCTTTCTTCCTGCTTGCTCTTTGTGTTTTTTGTTCCCATCCGCAGTATCAGCGTTTGGCTCCATCCAGTCCACTTTTTTTTTTTAATCCCGGCAGGACTTTCAGGTGTTATTGTTGCGCCCAACGAGGTAGTTCGCAACAATATGTTTCCTCGAGATTAGAGAAAACAAAAATAGGAGTCGGGGGGGAAAGACATCGCTCAAAGTCGAGTTTGCGTGTTTGGAGCTGAAGATAGCTGCTAACCTGCAGACGAAGAACAGCAACGAAAGACCTCAATCGAATGCCGGTCGTGAAAGTAGTGAAATAGAGAAACCGCTCACCACAAACACTCACACCCACATCTATGGAGAGTCACAGATTGACTTGCATATTGTGTATTTTTCGAGGCGATTGATTGATGTGTTTTTTGTCACCAAAATCCCCCGATTTTCACTTTGACGCTGGCCTCCGTGTAAAAACAGACGAAGGTGTCTCTACTGTGCTTTATTGTTGTTAGGTCCAAATCCCTCAACAATGGTAACCGTGGCGACCATTCGCCGCTAAACATCACGGTGTTGACACTGCCAAACACGTCGTTGCGGGACTCAATTGTTTCCACTGCTAAGTACACAGCGCACTCGTATCGAAGCTTGAAAGGAAACGACATTTGTGCCACCCGGTCTCCTTCGTCAGTTTCATTGACGCGTGACTCGAGTTTTGGAGGCAATTTTGTGCTTCTTTTTTCTTTCTCCACACAATAAACATCTATTAACGCAGCGTCAGTGGTTGGAACCATGTTGACTCCCTCGGTCTCGGCAGCGGAGAGGAGTTTTCTGAAGCCGTCTGACAGTCTGACAGCACTTCTCCTCCGTCACGCTTGGTATCGGGCGTGAATGGAGCCACTTTATGAATGCAAACATGGGGAAGTATGTCGCTGACGATGCTGACATTTGAGATTCACCCAGCAGATGGAGGAAGCGGAGGAAGCCCCGAAAAGGAAGTGGTGCATTATCGCACCGATGAATCACCAAAAAATGGACCCAAAAAAGATCCACACTCATCATCGCAGTGCGTTTAGCTTTCAGTTTTGTTCATGCTGACATCTTTTCTTGTCGTTTTTGCAGCAGGTAAAATCTAAAATTACAAAACAATGCATATTACGAATCACATCGAATGTGATACAATTCTTGATTTAAAAGAAATCGCATTTTTTTCAAAAGAGGAAATTATAAAGCAAAATTTGAGAAGTGAGCGTTCAGGAAAAAAACTCCTCAGTCATGCAAAAGTTAATTAAGTGTTAAGCCGTCAAGTCGCACTCAGTTTAGATCTTGATTGTGTTTCCTACAGTATTTTATTTGTTGAGCCAAATGTGCAATTTAGGATGTGAAAGTTTGAAAGAGAACAATAATAGGCAGCAGTGTTTTTAATTGCACGCACAGCCCCGCTCCCAACGTTCATTAGCCTGGAATGACATCATTTGCGGTCACACTCTCTGGGTGTGTGTTGATTGTTTTACACCTTCATTTTGTTTACAGATTTGGTGACTTGAAGTGTGGAAAATAGGTGGTCAGTCCCCCCACAAACCCTGTAATTTACACTTTGTTGGCCTTGTCTTTTATGGCACTGCGAACAATTATGTGTACAAGGAACATCCCGTAAAAGACACTAATATAAACATTCGAGGCTGCAGACGATGTCTTCTCCAGCGTGGAGATGTTGAGAGAAGTCAACACATGACTTCATCAACTGTTTTTATCTGTGCCATTAAAGAATACGCCGCGCAAGGTGCTTGGCTGGACGTCAAAAGCAGACACTTGCTCTCTTGTCGTGTTTTTCTTTTCCGTGTGAGTCCAGCCCACTTTTGCAGGGCCCAGCTGCGGCTTTTGGTTCCTTGTAAAATGTTTTTATGTCTAGACGCGGCACCGGAATAGCAACAGTGGGTGCATTTAGCCGAGCGTCAATAGGGACGAGCGCACTTTCTCATGAGAAAGGGAGAAAGCCTCGACGCGCTGTTCAATCGATCTGTCAGCTGCACTGGCTCGCTTTGACCGTCGGGGACGTGTGAGATGAACGGGCGAGCGAGGGCGGGCCTTCATCCGCGTCTCCGGTCTCTGCGTCCTTTTCGAATCGAGTCGTTGTGTTTAAAAGTCACCTCCACACGTTGAAAGTGTAACACACACATCAGGGATCATACACAGCTTGAACTTGAGGTTTTCTCAGAGTGTTTTCTCCACTTTCTGTGAGCCTGATTAGGACCCACATACACAAATTCGTCCTTAGCTAGAGGAGGTTCCATTGATACAGATTTTAGTTCGTGAAATAATGCAAAGAAAAGGTTCGAAGCGACACAAAAGTCGAGACATTTGTATCTCATAATTGCCGACATCTTGGTGATTTCGTAGTCTTGTGCGTCATTTCAGAAAAACTGAACATCGCGAAGTTTTTTGGGGTCAACGTTGATGAAATTTTTGGCCAAACAGAATGAAAAACACCGACGGTGGGAACAATGGTTGGAAGGAAACATAAAAGCGAAGAACATGGGCTTTTACATGCTTTTGATAGGTCGCCCAAGCTCCATTATCTTATTGGTCTATTTCTGTTGAAGGCTGACATGTTGTTTTCCCCGAGTGCCTGTCTGGCTTTTGTTTTGCCGCTCAAACTGTAAGCGGGTGAACAATTTACATCTCAAGTTGCCTGTTTCTTGCGAAATTGCCTCCGAAGGTGCCTGCCCGAAGGAGCTCGTGACTCAGGCTTCAGGAATCTCCTCCGCCGCCCGCTAATGCAGGGTGACAGCCAGCGAGGACGGATCGGGATCTCCCGGCATTCTCCACAGGCTCCGTACGGCAATCGATTCATCACAGCGCGGGCACGGCCGTGCCAGGGCTTTTAACTGCAACACAAGACGTGGCCGCTGCTGCTCGCGAGGGGCGGGGCGCCCACAGATCGATGGCCAGATGATGACGAACCCCGCTTGGTGGTTTTGGATAGGTGTCACCGAGCCAGTGTCGGGGGGAGCAGGAAAAATGACACACACGCACACACTGCTGAGGATGTTTTTATTGCCTCAATGATCCGATCGGCACCGCGTCGATTCGCAGTTGCCAGACAACGGGCCCCGGCGCCCTGAGGGGCCCTCGCTCACCCACCGGCGAACGGATCGTCTCCGCTCCGATTCTGAGTAATGTCTGCCTCTCGTTCGTTGGGGCGGCGCATGTAAAGTTTGCAGACGCCGGGACGCTGCCAGAAGGTGACATCACGCCATATATTCCCCCTCCTGTGAGGCAGACTGCGGAGCGGCAGGATGTTAGCGAGAGTGACATGACAAAAACCGCCCCCGCTCGACAACGTGTGGATGTTGACGCCCTTTTTTTTGCGCTCGTGTGGTGGTGTGTGCGTGCGTGCGTGCGTGCGTGCGTGCGTGCGTGCAGCTCCACGCGCCAGATTGGTCCACGTTTATGATGGCCGTTTGATGAGGGTGCTGGAGTATAAAGTCATTTTCCCCTGTAGCGAAGTTAAATGAGGGTAGGGGTGAATTGCATGAATAAAAAGGAGATTTATTGGACCGCTGAGGCATTATTCTCTGTTTCTCAGAAGTTTCCCAAAATGGTGGAAAAGCTCGTTCTTTTTGCGATCCACAGAGAGACACTGATGACCGGGTTTATGCCTAATATACATCTGACATTGAAGCTTTTTTTTGCGCTCTTTCTCTAATGGGTTTGCATGTTATTGCTGCACATGGAGCTTGTGGTTTTCATCCAGATTAAAAAAAGAAACACTTGCGCATTGCGCCAATATGCTTAATAATTGAGGATTACGTTGCGACGGGCTATTAAAGAATACCCTAAAGTCCCTGTAATCTTCAAGGCATTTGTTGATGCCGTGTTTTCTTAACTCGCCGCTGGCGGCGATCGCGATACGCTGCGAGGTTGCTTCCATCGCGGGCTCACTTTTGCCCTAGCCGCCGCGCGCTGTAATTTATGTTTCAGCGCTGACGGCACATAAAGACAAGGGCCTTTGTGTCCGTGACAGATGGAATGTAACCAGGAATTAACCGAGCTTCAAATGGCCTAATGCAGCTAAATAATTACCCTGCCGTGATTGCAGTTTGTTTAAGCGCGAGATAGAGAGCGCTTCGGAGGGCTCGCCTTACAAAACACCGTTGCATCACATGTTCCTGTGTGTGTGTGTGTGTGTATCGTCGCTCGGGCCAGACTTGCGGCGGTTCCTGCGGCTGATGTATGGAAACATAAAACAGCCATCACACCTACAGCTTCCCCCTGCGCAATCAGGCCTCGTCCCTGCGGTCGTCATGGCGGTTGGCTCTCAAGTTCTTTGTTTTAAGTTCCCCTCCTCCCTGCGCACCATTGAGTTATTAGCGCGGGAGGGCAGGGAGAGGGACGGCGCGAGGGAGAGGATGGGGAAGGAGGAGCGCGTCCGCCGGGCTGCTCCCCCTGCAGCGTTGCCTCGCCGCGCTTCCCTTGCTGCATTCCCCTTGTCCTCACTCTGCAGCCCTCTAACAGAAGAGGGCTTCAAGGAGAGGCTGGTGGAAGTCAGACAGGGATGGGCCTGAAAGAGGCATATTGTGAGGTCACATTCTTCCCAAACGCAGACAGGAGCCAACTCAGTAGCTGGCGGAATTACCCCCATGAATCATGCCCATTGTGATGCCTACCCAGGATGAGAACATGGAAAGGAATTAGGTATGGCAGGGCCTTATCAGCTTCCCATTCGGAACCGGTCAGCCGCTCGCCGGTGCGAGCCGGCCGCGCGGCCTTTCCCATCCCCGGCGCGAGCGGAGCGTCCGCGAATGTGGAATTCCTCCCCTGCCATGTGTTGTTACTTAAGGGTGTGCTGCAGCCAAGTCGCCGCGCACTTTTCCATCCACGCCCGTCCTCCTGTCTGTGCACTTCCTTCCCTCCCATTTACCCAGAGATCTTTGTGGTAGGTCCTGGAGTTCAGGCAATATTAGGTTGCACCTCTTAAAACATGTCAGGCTTTGTGGTGAAAATTAAAGAATGGAAAAATGATGAAATGCAACATTTTGCATTCGCCTTTTTTTTTTTTTTCACAGCCGGGCTGTTGTGAGGAGAGAAAAAGACGAGATGAATGGAAACACGTTCGGCGTATTTGATCACACGGTGGCGTGGGGGGCGTTCGTTAACGTGAGTGTCGCCGTGGCGGCTCTCGGCCGTGTCCTTGGCTGGCATCTGAGGCTCCGAGGTCGGTCCGAAGTGAAGCGACTTGAGAAACAAGCCAGATTTTCAAGACAATTTGGGGGCTTTTAGCACGTTATCGTCATCAGGCCTCGTCCCTCCGCTTTGAGTCTTTCACAAGATGCACAGAGAAAGAACCCCCCCCGCCCCCCACCCCCCTCAGTGTTTGTGTCCCGTGATGATATCCCCCCATGATATGACAAATAGTGAATTTCATGGCGAATGAAGAAATGTGTTTGTCAGAGAGGATGAAAGAGACAGTGTGTAATGGAAAACACTCCTCAGCAGAGGTGTACGCGCTCACACACACACACACACACACACACACACACACACACACACACACACACAAAAAATGAGCCTCTGGTGGTTTGAATGAAAAGAGCCGGCGGAGGATGAATGAGTCGTCTGCGTGATAGACTATTGTGCTGTGCTGTCCAGGCTGTACATGGCTGCAGCCAGAAAGGTTGGAGCCTCGTGGGACAAAGTGATGGATGGTAAACACTACGTGTAACTATTTAAAGCTGATACGAGTGAGGTAATAGAAGGAGATTGTACGGGGGGGTCCTTTTTTTCCCCAAGTTTGATCTTTTATTTGTGAATCTAGCCTTCCTTTGACGAAACACTTGGTTTTGTGTGGATGTGAAGTTTCCATCAACACTGCACAGGACAGGACAGGGTGTGAGCAAAGAGCAGGAGCCCCCCCACCCCACCCACCCACCTCCCTCCAGCTCCAGCCCTCTCTCCTCCTCTGGGTGGGAAGGGGCCAGCCGGGTGGGGCTGGCAGAGCTGTGAGGGCCCCCATACCTCATAAGGGCATGACACCAGGCTCTGACTGCACACATCCGGGGAGTGAAGGCTCTGTCATAACACAGCGCGCTGCAAAATAAAATAAACACAAGCAAGAGGGGAAGGTGGGGAGAGATAAGGATGGGGTTGGGGGGAGTGCATGGGGGGGGGCAGGTAGGAAAGAAGGAAAAAAAGAGGAGGAACGGCGGGGAAAGGTGGTGCGTGAAACAAAGCGACAAGCCCCCCCTGAGTTGATTACTATTGAGTAAGCCTCCAGTCCATTAGGCCAAATAACATCCAGGTGCTGCTGTGGCGGTGGTGGCTTTTTTTTTTTTCTTTCACTGGGGTGTAAACGACCTGCTCCTTTTCAAGCTCCAACACGGGAGGCCGGGAAACAGGCCAGACGAGCGCCAACGTCTCTCCTTGGGCTAATTCCCCCTCTCGCGCTCCCCCTCCGTCACCTGAGTCTCATCAGGAGCCCCGCCGCTCCGCGAGACGCGCCGCGCTCGTCCACCGGCGATGATGCATCATCCCCAAAAACGCCGCTTCCCTCTGATCTATGTGTGCGTTGAATGTGGGTGTCTTCTCTCCCCGTGTGAGACCTCCCCTCCAGTTAACCATTACAACCCCCCCCCCCCTCTTTTCCCACAACTGAGCTGAGGGGGCCCCCCCTGAGCTCACACTGAACATGCTTTCTTCTTCACCGGTTTAATGAGCAATAGGAGAAAGGAGGAGGGGGGGGGATGTTTTGGAAAAAAAAAAGGTGAAGGACTTTTTTTTTCTAAACAGCCACAGAGGATTTATTTGACGGGGGGGGGGGGGTAAAGGAGAGAGCGAGGGGGGGAGGCGGGAGGAGGTGTGGATGTGGAGACAAATATGTGCGCATGGAACCGCATTACACCCATGTTACCTCTCATTACCTCCAGATAAGCAGCCCTACACCACAGCTGGCTGCTGTCTCTCGGTAATGGCCGCTGCACTGCAGACCGGCGGCTCTGGCCAAGCCCCCCCGTCTCTCCGGCTATTAGGTCTGGACTCGCTCGGCGTCCTCCGCTCTGGTCTTTGGCGAGTGCAAAAACAACCCCGAGCGTTTGTCAATACAGGCCACTTTCGGCGACCGCTCACCCGGGTGGTAAAGTCCCCTTTATATTTACTCTCTGGCTTGTGAAGTTAACGTAACTGGATTACTGTAATCTGGTTACAAAACATAATAAGCGCAAAGTGCCAGAATGAAAACACCTTTATGTTCCAACGTTCACATTTTCAGCCAATGTGACTCTTAGTGCTTGGACGCACATGAGCACACGTTTACATGTTGGAGCAAACGCGCCTTTTGTTGTACTCTGACACTTGTTCGTTGTAGTTCCAAGTATGAAGTACACAATACTCTGAACATAAGGCGGGTACAAGGAGTTGGCGAATAAAAGAAAGCATTTTTACAATGAGGATATCACCAGTTCGTGTCTGTGAGACGTCGATATCTCAACTTGTTTCACCTTTTTGACCTGTTTTTCATGTCATCAACTATAATCTATTTTTACACCAGGGAGCACCTGACTGTGTCTCATCACCACAGGACCCGTGCGTCTATACGATGCTCATGTTTCCGACCGAACAAAGATTTCTCTGTCCATCGTGATATAAGGGTGTTTTTTCAGGAGCTCATGACTGTGATCTATCAGAGTTATTATCTCTCCTGAGCTGTTTGGTCACTTCACATCGTCTCCATAGCAAGACGCAGCGGCTCACCGTTTTATCTGCTTGCGCATGTTTTGACCAGCGTTTGAGCTTCAGGCTTAAATGTGACTTTTAGCGTTTTCAAGCCGAAAGTATCTGATGTCAGATCGTCTTTGTTGCCAAATGACATCCATGAGCCACAGATAAATGGCTCCTGCGCTCTGTGCAGAAGGCTGTATGTACGTGTGTGTTCAGGTGATCCTGTATAAGGTGGAGGTGCTCAATCAACCGCCGGCCTATGTTGCCTTCACGGGCTTTAGTAGTCCCTCCCAAGGCACGTATTGTACATGCATGTCCAAACAAGAACCCTTGCAGGGAGTATTTGCGCTTGCAGTTGTTGCTTTATGTCCCCTATTTACCCATATTGCCCTCAGCTGCGTTTCACCTCTGCTTCGCCCCCTCCTCGCAGGACGGCTTGTGTTTTCGTCCTCTGTCAGCGGCCCGAGAGGATGCCTCTGAAGCGTTCCCTCGGCGGGGATGCAGGCCGTTACAGGAGGCCGCATTGGCGGCAACCCATGCAGAAAATCCACTCATCCCCGGGGTGACCATTAGACGTGGTGCGCTGACATGATACGGGGACTGAACGGCGTTTGAGGTGAGGAGGCCTCGTCGGAAGACGCAACTCGCGGTCCTGAATATTTCAACCCTAAAACGCCGTGACAGGGGAACAATGGCCGCGCTCTGATCCCTAAGCTGCGTAATGACTGGGTGCATGTCATCCATAGGCACTGATCTCATTTATGTTTGCAGTGTTGAGGTCTGTGATCCTCTCGCTGTGAACTCAACCCTACTGCAGCGCTGAGTACAATATCAATATTGTTGAAGGAGTGTCTGGAATCTGTCCAGCTTCATTACGGCTCCGAAACAGATATATACCGAGAGGGGTGCATCGAGGGTCCAGAGTGAAATTAAGCCGATCAAACAGGTAAAAAGAGAAGTACCTGTGTAGGAGTGTGTGTGCGTGTGTGCACATACCATGTGTGTGTTGCTACATGCCACTCTTTTAGAGTTGAGTAAAGTGTTTACCTCCCAGTGGAAGCCTCCAGCAGGAAAGGCTGCCTCTCCGGCTGCATTAAAGTTATTTATGGCTCTTTGACGGATGCTCATACATACGCTGTGCACTCGGAAGCTCGCTTCGAGTGCTTGGCAAAAACACATATCGCGGATAAATCCTGTTGCGAAGAGCGGCGTCGCGTTGAAGCGAGTGTCTTTGTGTTTTGCAGTCAACGAGAGACATCAATTGGAGTATTTTGCACAGACTGGAAAATGCAAATGTGCATTTTGGTGAGAAAAACGACAATTCTGTCGTACATGAAGCAGCTTGGAAGTATGAGTTGCAATCAGTTTTTTTTAATCCTCTAACTTTGAGGGTCGGAGAAAACAGGCAGCGGTGTCCCTACTGTCATGGTTTGATCCTGGTCTTATTTGGCTAATCAGCCATATTTACTGTACTGCTGCATGATGACTGTAAATCCTGCTGACTCAGTGGAAATCCAGTCGTGTATTGACAGGTCAAAAGTTGGTGCGTGTCCGCCTCTGCCAGGCGCAAGAGTCACTATTGGCATGGAGGAGTCTCCTTCGGGGATGGGACCCAGTAAAAGTACCATCATCACATTATGTGATTAATTCCCTTTAGGCGCCGTGTGATTACGATGTTGACGTCATCTTATCGCCACCAAACTTCGCATGCGATGTTCGTTTTCGAGAAACCTCCATCGGTTTCACAACGCTAAACTCCGGATCCAACAGGCATAACGAGTTGGGTGTGCTCATGCTTTGGCAAAAGTAGCACCTCAACAACTCTATTTTTGCTTTACTGTGTCCCTTTTTTTTTTCTTCTTCTTCCTCCGGCTCTGGTTTGGTAATGTTAACAACCGTCGGTTGGAGCGAAAACTTTTGTCTTTCTGCAGAAAACTCGAACCCTTTTGGCTCGTCTCGTGCCCCTCTCGTAGTCCGCTTGTATTAACCCACGTTATTATGCTTTATTATGTTTGATTTGCACAGTAAAACACATGGTCCCCATGGCAATGGGGAGGTTGTACAGTGAAGGCCTTATTTGTTTGCTGGATGGCTTCCTCAGTACCTTGAGTTGAACTCGGCTGTTTGGTGGATTTGATGAGCGAACGGCAAAATGCTGCTTTGGCGTCGCTCCATTTCTGACTATGTGTATATATCGGACTATTCCACAATGTACGCTTAAAACGCCACATTAAAAGCAACCGTCCTTCGCCTGGCAGGGTCACCGGAGACATATTGGGGGGAAAAAAGAGGCGTGTTCGCTGAGTACAAAAAAAAAAAATCCCCTGCCTGCGGCTCATGGCAGCGATAGGTACCCTGGTGTATTGATACATTCCCTAACACCACCGGGGCCACAATCAAAGCCATGTGTGCCATGATGCGCCGTGTCCTGACAAAAAAGACGTGACAAGGCCTCACGGCTCAGGGCTGTGGCGGGCTCTGCTCTGCGATCGACGGGAATACAGGGCAGGTGACGGGCGCCTCCCCCTTGGGATCCTTTTTTCCTTCCCTGTTGCAGCGAGAAAGCGACACCCAAACCTCACATCATTAGTCGGAGGTTCTTGCACAAACTACAGGGCATTTTTACAGTAGGACGGCCGGATAAATCAGCTCTCTTCTCCAACTCAGTCGGTTTTACTCGGCCCCTTTGATCTCCGCGGAGCACCTGCATCCGATGTCTCAGGGAAAATCCTTTAAAAGTCAGAGGCATGTTTATGTGGCTGCCACGGAGGCCTGCGTTCTCATCACTTTATTTATCAACTCTTTTAACTCCGTCCGTACTGGGAAGAAGGAAAAAAAAAAAGCCCAACAACTCCAAAGGAGTGCCTGAGAATGCGCATGAGGAAATACCTAAAGACATAATAATCATTAAATGATTAAACCAGGAAAGCAGGCACTGAGTCATCTTGTATGCGTTCAGCTCTAAATGCCGAAACTCCCAGGAGACACCTGTGTTCCATCAGGATGCCATTAGAGTCTAAAAAGATCACGTCCAGGATCCCGCCTGCATCCTGTTTCTCCTGACTGTGTGTGTGGTGTGATGGGGCGGGCTTTTGGGGGGGGGCAGGCATGGGGGTGTTCATGTGTACTGTATGTGTGTGGAGGAGGAGGAGGAGGAAGAGGAGGAGGGGGGCGTGCGGGGCACCGGGCTAAGTTGTTTTGTTTTAATCAGTTTCGCCTGTAATCACACTACTCGGAGTTGGCAGGCGACGAGATTGGAGATGGGCCCGATGTGGGTAAAATGACTTCCTGTCTCCTGCTCTCTCCCTCTCGTGCGCTCACTCTCGGCGGCCTGACTCATAGCTGGGGAGCGGCCGTGCATGTGAGTGTGAAGACGAGGGGAAGTGAGCTCACTGGTGGGCCGAGCTTGCCCTCTCGGGGCCAAATCACTGCCCACTAATTAACCACAGTGTGGCCCTTTCCCAACAGCCCCCAGCAGGGCCCCCCCCCCCCCCCTCACACGAGAGCCACTGAGCTAACAGACTCCCCAGTTGCAAGTGGGCAGCACTAACCACTACAGTCTTATGCTGTGCACGAGAGCTGAACCCTGCACGAATGTAAAAATTGACCTAATGTCTCCTCTTGTGACACTTTGACATCAGATGTTTGCTTTGAACCTCAACCTCGGCGATCTGGCGGCGGTTCCTCAGACCGTGTTGCCCACGTTGCCATGGCAGCGAGCACATTGTGTTGCGTAATGCCTTCCAGATGGATAGGTGAAGCCAAACATACACTGGATTTCAGCCGGCGTCTGCTAGAGCCATCTCCCACCACCTTCGAACTGCTTTCCTTGGATGCAGAAAGGAAGTGATGATCACGATTTGCAGCAATCTGCTTTGATTCCTGGTAATCAAGACCACCACCTTGTCTTGGCTGGCTGTGGCTTTCCAAGCTGGCAGCATGGGAGTCTGTGGCTGGAAGGAGCCAAGCCCACCCACACCTGACACCTGGCCTGAAAGAGAGATCTGAGAAGTGGAGGGGGGGTTGAACTGGGAAGGATGCATTGGGCGTCACTTTTACAGGCTTTGCACAAGTTGTGATAACTACGTAACAACGAAGTGTCAAGGGGGGATTTTAAGCGAGAACCATGTAACGGCAGTTCAATGAGGGAAGCAAGAATGCTGATAGTTTCCAGGAGAACAAATCCAGCAGAGGTTCTGCTGTGATTAATGTGCGCAAGTAAATAAAATCATCTTTTTCGCCTACTTTTTCAGCGGTGGAACAAGACCTTGAATAAACTCTCTGTCAGACGCTTGCTGTTTACCAGCACTACGTCCGTGCAGATACTGTACACAGAGAGAGCTCCAGCTTCATTTCTGTACATAATAATTCATGTCGGGATGACTGTGCAGCAGAAATATTAAAGCTATATGTTTCGGGGAACAATCAATGCGCTCAAGCCAAGTCATTTGGGTTTCATTTGCCGCAAAAATGAAGTATTATTTGGAGTTTATAGCAATTTTAGTGGTTGCAGATGAGACGAAAGACCTCCATTTGAGAGAGGGGGCTCGGAGTAAAAGGAAGGAGCTGGCAGTGGCCCACCTGAAAATTTATGCACTCAACACTTTGTCCTAAATGATATCCTGATTATTGGTGCGGATGCTTCTCTGTCTGCGTCTGATGAAGCGATACGTCAAAACTCAACATCCAAATGCAGACGCTCCCGGACGGACGGGAGCCCCCTTCTCTCTCTGTTATTCCGGACCACACACGAGGCTGCTCGATGTGAAGACAGGGTCGTCGTCATCGGTTCGACGAGTGGCACGGTGACGTCGATACAAGATAAATGAAACAGACGCGAGATGCATGACGACGTCTCCGTATTCCCCTCCAACAACTCCGTCGGCGAACTTTAAAATAGCGTCATTGTGTAACTGCCGGTTGCGACACCGCTTGAGAAATAACCAGCACGGAGAGCCGTATGACAACACTTGACGGGAAACGCGCTGTAGCTCTGCATCATGGGATGTGTCATCGCTTGAGTAGCTGGCATGGCACCGTGCTGATGTAATATGGCAGTCATTATCTCCCCAAAGTCCCCGCCAAAGGAGGAATACCCTCTCGCATGTCAAGTCACATCAACGCCGCGGCGAAAGCACGCCGGCTACGAGAGCCAATTTGTCACATTTGGTGCCTGTGACGCCACAGCGGCTCCGGCAACATTCGTCTCCTCCCTGATTGGACCGCATTAGGAGAGAAATGAAACGAACTGAGGGCCCAGTAATCATACCAATATTGAGTTTTCTTGTGATTGTCCAATTCAGCTGCTGGCCAGAACTTTGATTCCCCCCCTCTTGGCTTGCGCCGCAATCATTTCCACTTCCCAACTGAAAGGACAAAAGTGCTCTAATTACAAAGACAAATAAATGTGCAGGAGTTTGTTTAACAGGACGCTCGGATAAACAGTGGAACAAGAACAACATGTGCAGCAGTGAGCTGGATTGATTTACTCTTTGACCTCTTCCCAAATGTTCTTTTTGACCCAGATCGCAGACCAGCAAATCTCACAGGTACGCATTTAAAAACAGATTTGTTGTGCAGCATCCTCAGGCTCCGTGGGGCGGGACTCCACCGGTTTCCGTCTCGCCTCGCAATCTCATTTGTCGCCCGACTGTCGGTGGTTTCTGACTGATTGAAACGGGAACTGTTGGCATGATGCCGTAGATTTCATCTCGAGAAGACTTTGGGGGTTTTTTTACTGTAAGGAAACAGACAGAAATGTTGAACCACGTGATGGTGAGTTCTTGTTTCACAACACATAGGTTGCTTTGCACAATCTTAAGTAGGTTACGACATGTTCTACCTGTTTTATTGGGGTTTAATGAACTCATCACCCCCGCAAACCAAGTGGCGATGACCAAGCGAGGACGACCTGGAACCCTGAAAAAGGTTCAAGTGAAGGGAGTAAATGAATGGATGAATGAGTGTGTTTGGCCCTGTGCTGCTGCTATATCTAAACATAGTGCAAAATGAAACGTGAATATTGCATTTCAGACAAATGCATTATTTAAAAAAGCGGGCAAGTTTGCTTGGAACGACCTCCCTCCGTGTGTGCAGCCCTCAAAATCGCCCGTTCAGTGTTTTCTGTAACATGAGGAAGTTGCTCCTCTGCCATATGGATACACTTCACTTTGTAAACCGGTTCTCAACTTTGTTTTGTGTTCCTACACAGCGCAGCGTTCTATCGTCTATGTGCAAAGACAGCATGCATGTGTGTGAGCGTGTGTGTGTGTGTGTGTGCGTGCATGCGTGTGTGCGTGCAGGTCTTGTGTATCCAGAGGCCAGGGGGGTGGGATGGCTCTGAGGAGCATCCGGAACATACCTTTGTGTTGTGATTGCGCCGAGATTAAACTACTGGGGCTCCAAACAGAAAATGTGGACCACATATGAATTAATGCAAAGTGCAACCATATGAAGCTGATGGCAGACGAATGAAAGAAAGAGAAAATAGACAATGACTGCAAGGTCCATTGTAATTACAAGCAGCGAGTGTGCTGGAAATACCCCACTGAACTGATGAGATTGATTTTGTCTCACACACACACACACACACACACACATCTTTGAACACACACTGGTCGTGCACGTGCAGCGTACATGCACGGGCCTGTGTGTGCATGCACGGAGCTCTGGAGGATTTACTTTTCCTGGCATGACGACCATACTAATACTTTTATACACTGAAGTGAAAAAAAGCGCTTGTAGCCAGACTTCTGTTGCCAATAGCTGTTGCAATACTTCTCTCATGCCGAGTGAAAATTTGGGGCTGGGAATACGAATCCACAGTGTTACAGATACGCACGACGTCGGCAAGCCAGGAACTTTCCTGCAAAAAAAAAAAAAAAGAGCCTTCTGTAGTTCTGGAGTTGTTTAATTCATTGAGCAGCATTAAGTGTTAGAAGGCGTTTGGTGTAAAGCATAAAACCGTTGGTGTTCGCTTGTTTTTTTCTTTGAAAATGAGCTGCCAGGCTGCTCGGATTCTGAGATCAGTCGGAACTATTTCCCTTTGTGGCATCGATATGTCAACGGTGTTTCTTGCACTGAAACTCTCGAATATGGGAAGGAGTCAGAGTGACAGAGGCAAGCATTTTTCTGGGAATGTGTTTCAGGCTTCAGGAAATAATAAACCGAGCGGTTTGTGCAGAGGGAACGCTCCTTACGCTCAGGTTTGTCCGGACAGAAAAGCTCTCAGCCTGCTCTCAATATTGTTCCACAGCAGCTGGCTGGCTGCAACACACACCTGGGTAAACACGCCGCGCTCTCGCCCTTGTCCCGTTCGCTCCGTCACGGGGGCTTTTCCCTCCGTCTCCGTTCCTCATTCCGCTCGCTGTCGGAGCGGCGTCTGCGAGAGGGACGCGGCGACAACAGGCCCGCCCGAAAATCCCTCCAAATCCTCGTCATGCGGAGCAAGCGGGACTCCAAAGCGGCGCGAATTACCTCAGGAGGCCGTCGTGGCCCAGCCCCTCGGCTCTGACGCCGGAGGGGCCCGTTTACGGCCAGAACTCTCGATTGTATCAGCTCTGGTGATGTCAGCCGGCGCTGCCGCGAAACAGCTCCACGCCGCTCTCTCCCTTTCACTCTTCGCGTCAGTCCTGCCAGCAGATTAATCCCCGGCTTTGCGCGGCGCACTCGTCGCTTTTCCTCAACGACGCGCACCGACTCCAACTGCCGAGGCCAGGATACAGCCTATTAATGTCACACCTGAGTGAAATTTACATCGTGCAAGCTGCCCTCACTCAGTCCGACGCCGCCTTTCAGTTGGGCAATTTATTCGGCCGGATTGAAAAGGCCTGTTCCCGCGCTGACCTCCGCTCAATTGCAGTGCGGGCTTCCAGATGCTGGTGACTTAACCCCTCGCCTGTAAAACAAGAGCAAGAAAAACACCCCGGTTACGACGACTATATTGGTGGCCCGGTTCTCCCGGGGAGCCGAGGCTTGGCCGCCGTTCTGTGCGACTACAGAGGGCCAGTGGGTATTAGTGGTTGCTGTAAAGTTTTTTTGGGAGCCATTTCGTTTGGTATCTGACCAGTATGCCTCCAGTGACCCTTCCCCGCCTGCCGTACCCCCGGCGGTCCCCTCTGCCGTTGTTGCCGGAGCCGGCGACTCTATGTTAGGGGTTTGTAGATCTCACCGTTATTTATTTACGAGTGTTTAAATGCCACAGCGCCCTGGCAGGGACTTTAATGGAGGTGAGACACTCCCATGTCGCACTACTCCCCTCAGTAAAGTTTTACAGCGTCCCACCACACTCTCCAGAGAGGCCAGGGGAAAGTGACGCCATGGCCTCGGAAAATACTCTGTAGTCATGCCTGGGCTGACACTCTGCTGCTGCAGCGGAGTCGGTGGCTTTGAGGTATCTTAAAACTGTGAACGTGCGGTTTCTTGATATTGCCTTTTCTTTCAAACGACTCCAAACGTGGGGGGGGGGGGGGGGGGGGGGGGGGGGGGGGGGGGGGGGGGG